>CM046811.1:31195699-31421426 GCA_025617385.1 Murraya koenigii
ACACAAAGCTTATTAGAGAAAGCTCAAGAACATTACAAGAACAATTCACACACTCTCACAAATCCCTCTCAAAAGCTTTGTTATACTTCTTTTTCTTTCTTGCTCTTAGACTTATATCTCACAACACAATAGCATAGGTATTTATAGTGAATAAAACACAAACATAATCATAACAATACACATCACCTAGCACATTCCACTAACCTTTCATCATAACACCAAACATATTCCACTCACCTAACATGCTCTAAAGGAATCCTTTAATGGCATCAAATGTGTAAAGCTAGCCTCCACTCAACATTGTAGACCCATGATGATGAAGCATGATGATGGAGCATGATAATGGAGGGCCATGTACAACTCAACACCTTATTATTTTGTAAACAAGTTTATTATTTTTTTTCAACACTCCCCCTTAAACTTGTTTCTGTGACTCTAAGTCTTTTTGCTCGAGGAGTTTAGTGAAATTATCACCAACTTGTTCTTTGGATTTATTCTTCTTATTTTGATTGAACAATGCCCTGTAGGAATATGCATTTAATCTTCGTTTTCGTACTTGTACTTGTTCTCCTTCACTTTCGCCGTTATTTTCTTTGATTTCCACAGCCAATTGTTTCATAACACCCAATGAATTTCTCAATCTGATAAAATCTTCTTGTTTCAATGGCTTAGTAAATATATCAGCTGCTTGATCTTAAGATTTAACATACTTTATTTGTACATCATTTCTTTCAATACACTCACTTATGAAATGGTAGCGAGTGTCAATATGCTTGCTTCGATCATGGAAGACTGGATTCTTTGATAGGGCAATTGCAGACTTGTTGTCAATAAAGATCTCAGTTGGATCTATTTGGAACAAACCCAACTCCTTCAACAAATTTCTTAGCCAAATTGCATGGCAAACACACGAAGTAGCAGCTACATACTCGACTTCACGGTGGAAAGTGTGACAATTGGTCGCTTTTGACATCCACGTGAAAGCGGTGTTTCCCATGAAGAATACAAATCCGGAGGTACTCTTTCGATCATCTAAATCTCCACTCCAATCGCTATCGCTATATTTAACAAGCTTGTAATCATCAGAGAATGAGTATAATAAGCCAAAATCAATTGTACCCTTTATATAGCGAATGATTCTTTTTGCAGCTTTAAAATGAGTGATTGTTGGATTCTCCATATAGCGACTAACGAGCCCAACGGCATAGAGAATGTCTGGCCTCGTACATGTTAAGTAACGCAAACTTCCAACAAGGCTCTTGAAAAAAGTTGGATCAACTCTTTCTTTTACGCCATGTTTGGACAATTTGACTCCGTATTCCATTGGCGTACTTACGGGCTTGCAATCATGCATCTTGAACTTCTTGAGTATTTCCCTTGCATAGCATTCTTGGGAAATGAATATGCCTTCTTCCTTTTACTTGACTTCAATGCCCAAGTAGTATGCCATTAGTCCAATGTCAGTCATCTCAAACTCTTTCACCATCACTCTCATAAACTCTTCAAATAAGTTTGGATTGCTTCCAGTGAAAATGAGATCATCCACGTACATGCATACAATCAAGATGTCTCCATCTTTGACTTTGACGTAGAGAGCATGTTCATGTGGGCATTTGGTGAAGCCATTTTCTTTGAAATATTTTTCGATTCTGCTATTTCATGCCCTTGGTGCTTGCTTTAACCCATAAAGTGCCTTCTTCAATCTCAGAACTTTGTCTTCATATCCTTCTACCACATAGCCCAATGGCTGTTTGATGTAGACTTCTTCTTTGAGAAATCCATTTAATAAAGTAGACTTTACATCCATTTGATGAATCTTCCACTGTTTTTGGGCTGCTAAAGAAATGATTAGTCTTATAGTTTTCATTCGGGCTACAGGAGCAAATACCTTATCATAGTCGATGCCAGCTTTTTGACTATAACCTTTGGCAACTAACCTCGCCTTGTGCCTTTCAATCTCACCCTTGACATTCTCTTCATCTTGTAAACCCATTTGACACCGATGGCTTTGTGACCTTTGGGAAGTGTAGTAAGTTCCCAAGTGTCATTCTTTACTATGGCTTTGATTTCTTCATCCATTGCGATTCTCCATTTTTCATCTTGTACAGCTTCTTTGAAGTTAACTGGCTCACAATCAGCAAAGAGGCAAAATAGAGTGAGATTATGATGTCTCTCAGTTATCTCATAGAGATCTTGAAGACTCCTCGTGCGCTCTTCAGTTCTTTCATTTAAGAAAGATGGTGGTGAATCTCCATGTGTGGTTGATGCTGGTGAGATAGGTGGACTAACCGACTCTTGTTGTTCTTCTACTACTTGCTTCTTCATTGTCTGTTCATTTTCTTCAAAAGGAAAAAAATTGAAGTCATCCACATGAGAGCCAAAATCCCATTCTCCTTCTTCCTCAAAGATTACATCTCGGCTAATCACGATCTTTCCGTTGTCTGGATTGTACAACTTGTATCCTTTAGAATTGATATCATAGCCGATGAAGATGAACTTCTCACTTTTATCATCCAACTTGGCTCTTCTCTCGTCTGGTACATGTACATGGGCAATGCTTCCAAAACTCTCGGATGGGTTATGCCGAGCTTTCTTCCACTCCATGCTTCTTGCGGTGTCTTGCCCCACACACTTCTTGTTGGAGATCGGTTGGATAAATAGATTGCACAAGCAACAGCTTCAGCCCAAAATTCTTTGGGTAGTCTTTTGCTCTTGAGCATACCTCTCGCCATGTCGAGGATAGTTCTGTTATTTTTTTTTTGCAACACCATTTTGTTGGGGGGATCTCAGAACTGTCAAAGGGCGTCGTATTCCATTTTCGTCACAAAACTTCACAAATTCTTTGGAAGTGAACTCTCCACCTCGATCAGATCTCATGGCCTTGATTTGGTGTCCACTTTCTTTCTCCACTGCAGCTTTAAACTTCTTGAAAACTTTAAAAACTTCTGATTTCTGCTTTAAAAAATACACCCAAGTTTTTCTTGAAAAATCATCTATGAAAAGAAGGAAGTAGTTACTTTTACCAAGAGAGGTTGGCTTGAATGGACCGCACACATCAGTATGAATAAGCTCGAGTGGCTTCCAAGCTCTTGAGTTTGACTCCTTTGGAAAACTCTTTCTAAATTGCTTACCAAGTAAACATCCTTCACAAACTTGATTGGGATGATTGATTGAAGGTAGACCTTTCACCATGTTCTTTCTTGATAGTAGCTCTAGTCCACCAAAGTTGAGATGTCCATATCGAAGATGCCAAATCTAAGTTGGATCTTTATGACAAGCCTTGAGACACTTTGCAACATCATTCTGAATATTTAAAGGAAACATTCTATTCTTCGACATTTTCACTTTTGTAATTAGGTTTCCTTTGTCATCTCTTAAAAAAAGATTATAATCTTTAAGATGAATATCATAGCCTTTTTCTAAAAGTTGACCTAAACTTAGAATGTTGCTTTTCATATTGGGCACATAGTAAACATTTGAAATTAGTTGGTGGCTACTATCTTTTATTCGAAAAAGGATGTTACCTTTTCCCTTCACTGGTACTTTTGAATCATCTCCAAAAGCGACGCCACCATTCACTGATTCATTCATCTCCACAAACATGCTTCTTTTTCCGCTCATGTGATTGCTAGCACCTGTGTCAAGATACCAAGTATTTTCTTGACCTCCATTGTTGTCATTACGTGCTAGTAAAAGTGTGCCATCTCCATCATTCTTCTCTTCAACATAATTCACTTTCTCATCTACTATGTTGCTTGGAATTCTGCACTCTGAAGCATAATGCCCAAACTTTTGACAATTATAGCACTGCACTTGAGATTTTTCATACCTCGATCTTGGATTGTTTCTTCCTTGCCCTCTGTTTGAGCTTTCTCCTCTTTCATTATTGAAGGAGTTTTTGTTGTTGAAATTCCAGCCTCGTCCATGACCACGACCTCTACCTCGTCCTCGGCCTCTTCCTTGGAGTTTTTGTTGTTCTTCGATCCCTTGCTTCTTCTTAAGTTTTTCTTCATAAGCTTGCAACCGTCCTTGAAGTTGCTCAATCGTCATAGCCTCCAAATCTTTAGTCTCCTCTATTGTTACTACAATGAGGTCAAACTTGGAATCTACTGATCGAAGTATTTTCTCAATAATCCTTAGCTCTCTCAACTCTTCACCATTTCTTTTTAATTCATTAGCAACAGTCACAACCCTAGTAAAGTAATCAAAAATTGATTCTGATACTTTCATGTGTAAGGACTCAAATTCACCTCTTAGTGTTTGAAGACGGACTTTCTTAACTTGTTCCGCTCCTTTGTAAGAGGTTTCTAACTTCTTCCACGCTTCCTTTGAGGATGTTGTGCCAACGATCTTTTCAAAAGCATCTTCATCTAATGATTGAAAGATGAGATACTTTGCTTTGTTCTCTTTCTTCTTTAAGTCTTTCAAATTCTCCTTTATTGCCACAGTTAAAGTACCTTCATTTTTTGGTACTATAAAGCCATTTTTCACGACATCCCACACATCGTGTGCACCCAATAGAGCCTTTATTTTGATGTTCCAATTGTCAAATTTGCTCCTTTTCAATTGTGGAACTTGAAATGACATCATACCACCATTTGTCATATCTCATAAATCGAGTGAGAATTTGGAGATTCAGAATGCACGAATGAATCTGGAACATCGAAAAACCCTTGGGAGGTCTCAGGTCAACTTTGGTCAACGGTCAACACGTTTCTGGACAGCAAACTTCCGACGGCGATTCCGGGCTCGTCCGAACTCCGATCAGGTTGATTCTTGCGGCGTTGCGTTCGTCTCGTCAAGAGATTCGATTTGATATGCTACAAGACTATTTTGTCCTCCAAACCTTTCTCTGATACCACTTTGTTGGAGAATTTGAAGGATTAAACACAAAGCTTATTAGAGAAAGCTCAAGAACATTGCAAGAAAAATTCACACACTCTCACAAATCCCTCTCAAGAGCTTTGTTATACTTCTTATTCTTTCTTGCTCTTAAACTTATATCTCACAACACAATAGCATAGGTATTTATAGTGAATAAAACACAAACATAATCATAACAATACACATCACCTAGCACATTCCACTAACATTTCATCATAACACCAAACATATTCCACTCACCTAACATGCTCTAAATGAATCCTTTAATGACATCAAATGTGTAAAGCTAGCCTCCACTCAATATTGTAGACCCATGATGATGAAGCATGATGATGGAGCATGATAATGGAGGGCCATGTACAACTCAACACCTTATTATTTTGTAAACAAGTTTATTATTTTTTTTCAACAAGTAAGACTTTAAGATTAATTCTATTTTCGTCATTATATATAATTATCATGGTGTAAAAGTTTTATGAGATTAATGGAAGGATGTAAATAGTCTTAACTCATAAAGCTGTGTCTCTAATTTCAAATAAAATAATCTGCCAAGTCGACAAATTTGGTGGGCATTACAATAAGACTTGAATTTTCATGAATTATTTTCCACAAAGCTTGGAAAATGAGATATCAAGTCAATATATATCGCTGAGTCACGCTGAGTTTGACTTAGTAATTGTTTTAATCTGATCAAAAGCACAAAAGCCGTGTGTTGAAAATTATGGTGTTCAGGGGGAAATTTCAGCTAAAATTCTATAAAACAGTGAAATTATCGTGCAGTGCACGGTGCTTGGACAATGAGATGAAATGGGAAAATCATCACTGAACTTCGAGGAAGGTTCATATCATCGATTTATTGTACAGAGTCACGCACATTTGATTCAATAATTGTTTTTCATCTGATCGAAGTCTCCCTCTAATCAATTCATCGGAACTTCAGTTATACTATTAGAAACACTCCAAAATCCTCTTAATTTTTTTTTCAATTGTACTGCACTTAATATCAAAACTATCATTTTCTTTAAACAAACACTACTTTCTTTTGTAAATCTTTTAATTTTTTAAAATTTTCTCACTCCTTCGAATCTTCTTTGCAGTCTGGACATCTCAATTTTTTTTTTCAAACTATCTCTCTCTACAAAGCTAAAAGACACAAATTCTCTAAAAATTAAAATAACCAATATTAAAAAAGAAAGAAAAAGAAAAAAATTAATGTTTTAAGTTTGTGCAAACCAATTGTATAGATTGAAGAGAGAGAAAAAAATCATTCTTATGCAAATAAATATATTGAAAAGAGAGAAAAAAAAATATGAGCAATGTTAATTCTACTTGTATTTCTGTCATTATAATTATCATAGAGTAGGAGTTTTATGAAATTAACGGAAGAGTGCCAATATTGTAACTCATTAAGCCATGTCTCTAATTTCATCTAAAAAAATCTGCCAAGTCGACAAATTAGATGGGCATTTCAATAAGACTTGAAATTCCATGAACTATTTTCCACAAAGCTTGGAAAATGAGATATCAAGTTAATGTACATTGCAGAATCACGCTCATTTTGACTTAGTAATTGTTTTCATCTCATTAGTATCTCTTCTTATCTATTGAACTGTTTCTATCATGCCTTCTTCTTCTTCTTCTTCTTCTAATCCACGTAATTACTTTAAGTATGATGTTTTTCTTAGTTTCAGAGGAGAAGACACCCGTGACAACTTTACTAGCCATCTTTTTCCCCTCTGTCTCGACAAAATATCCATACTTTCATTGACCACAAACTACAGAGGAGATGAAATTTCAGAGTCCCTTAATAATGCAATTGAAGCATCAGCCATTTCAGTTATCATTTTCTCTGAAGGGTATGCATCTTCTAGCTGGTGTCTCGATGAACTTGTGAAGATTCTTGAGTACAAGAGAGAATATGCACAGATTGTGATTCCGGTTTTCTATCGGGTTGATCCATCAGACTTGAGAAACAAAACAGGGACTTTTGGGGATTCATTTTCGAAGCTTGAAGAAAGATTTAAAGGGAATTCAAAGAAGCTGCAGAGTTGGAGGAATGCTTTGAAGGAAGTAGCCAGTTTGTCTGGCTTTTTTTCTCAGAACATTAGGTAATTAAATTTCATTTCTTCTAATTAATTAATTACTAATAGATCTGCTTGTTTAGTGTATCTTTCTGCACAAATTCCTGCTTTACACATGCTATGCTTGCTGATATTTATGCTGAGTCATACGTAAATTTGTGGTATTGATCTTTCACAGTTACATTTGGGGTACTAAATTCTGAATTTGGACAAATTCTAGATTTCTTCACTTCTTGACTTTTAAACTCCTATAAAAGAATTTTAACATAAATTTTTTTGAAAAGAATTTTAACATAATTTTTTTAAAACCACCATGGAGGTGGGTAGTTAGGCCGGACCCTTACCTGTCATATAAATCAAATAATGAATGAGACATAAGGAGGGGAACATGAACCAAAATCTCCCAAAAAATAAAAATAACAAGCAACTATCAAGTTCCAAAAAATTAGCCATCAAAGCAAATCAACGTCAAATATGTGGAAGTCGAGAGCATCCAAATAAAGAATAGCTGACATAACAGGTGGAAGACCCCCATGAATTTTAACATAATTTATGAAAATGGAATTTATGAATTTGATTGGGTGCTCTCTCGCCTTTGTATGTGAACTTACTGCTATTTTATGTATTTTCCAGCCCGAATCGGAACTTATAAAGGAAGTACTTAATCAAATTTTGAAGAGACTGGCTGAAGTTTTTCCTCTTGACAACAATAACCAGTTGGTTGGAGTAGAATCAAGAGTTGTGGTAATTGAATCTCTATTAAGTGTTGCACCTCTATTAGGGATTTGGGGCATTGGCGGTATAGGCAAGACAACAATTGCTAGAGCTATTTTCGATAAAATCTCTAGGGATTTTGAAGGGTCTTGCTTCCTTGAAAATGTTAGAGAAGAATCACAAAGACAGGGAGGATTAGCTTGCATGCGACAAGAACTTCTTTCAAAATTATTGAAGGATGAAAATGTCATTCCCAATATTGACCTCAACTTTAAAAGGCTCAGCCACATGAAGGTCCTAATTGTTTTTTATGATGTCACTTGTTTCAGATAAATAAAATTCCTAATTAGAAGTCCTGATTAGTTCATGGTAGATAGTCGAATCATAATTGTTGTGAGGAAGCGTAGGTTGAGTAGATTGCCAAATGATGGTAACTGTGACTTATGGAGAAACGTAAATGTGATGTAAATAATTTCAAAGAAAATAGACACAATAATTTACGTGGTTCGGCGTAAAGCCTACATCCACGGGCAAAGACTGGAAGATAATTTTACTAACAAATGGGAATTTACAAATTGGGAAAAAATCACAAAAACCCAATACCCCAATACACCCAAATGAATTCTCCTAGCACTCAAGTGGAAGCTCTCTCAACTCTCTCAATTGCTTCACTTGCAATTGCTCTCAATTTTGGGATGCCTTAACAAATGAAGAACAATAGCTATTTATAGGAATGCATGGTAGCACTATTTCACCAAACCTTTAAAATTGTCAAAGTTTGGTTGGTGATTACCTAATTTTTAGTCAAACTTTGAACAATTTGGCTTTGAGCAATTTTGGCCAAACTTTGAACATGTGCTTTGCCAAACTTTGAACAATTTTGGCCAAACTTTGAACATGTGCTTTGATTTGAATTTAATTGAATTTTCCAACAATTCTCCACCTCGGTGAAGATTTATCCAAATCTGAGCCGACTACCAACAAACCATCATTCCCAAAGTGGCTGCATCTTTGTGACTGCTAACCGTAGTTCAAAATATTACTGAACTTCCGTGTATAAAATGATCCTCCAATCTCTACCTTTCTCACTGTTTTAAACTTTCAGGATATTGATCAAGTTTAGACAATGCTCAAACTTGATCGTTGTCACCACCTTGGTCAACATATCTGCGGGATTCTCTGCCGTCTTGATTTTCCGAAGAAGAATCTTCCCTCATCAATAATTTCCGCACAAAGTGAAATCGTACGTCAATATGCTCAGATGCGCGCATGATAAACTTGATTCTTTGCTAAGTGAATAGCACTTTGATCGTCACAATACAAGTTAACATGCTCTTGGATCAATCCGAGTTTCCAAGCAAGCCTTGTAACCAAACAGCCTCTTTAATAGCCTCCGTAATTGCCATATACTCGGCCTCTGTGGTTGATAGTGCAACTGTAGACTGTAGTGTAAACTTCCAACTAATTGGCCCTCTAGCAAGAGTAAATACATATCCGGTGGTTGATCGTCGTTTGTCTATATCACCGGCATAATCAGAATCAACGTACCCAATCACACATTGACCAAGTGTGTCATTTCGTTCAAACGATGAAACCAACATCAGCGGTTTTACGAATGTACCGTAGAATCCATTTCACAGCTTGCCAATGTCCTTTACCAGGATTATGCATATATCTGCTCACCATACTAACTGCTTGTAAAATGTCAGGCCTTGTACACACCATTGCATACATTAAGATACCAACTATATTTGAATACGGAACTTGCAACATGTATTCTTGTTCCTCATCTATTGAAGGAGATAGTTGTGCAGAAAGCTTGAAATGAGAAGCCAATGGGGTACTTACAGGTTTTATCTGATCATTCATGCCAAACTGTTGTAATACCTTCTTCAAATATTGCTTCTGAGACAAGCTGACTTTACCACGAGCTCTATCTCTGCATATCTCCATGCCAAGAATCTTCTTAGCTTCACCTAGATCTTTCATCTCAAATTCTTGATTGAGTTGAGTTTTCAACTTCTCAATCTCATCTTTGTTCTTAGATGCTATTAGCATATCATCGACATACAAGAGCAAATATATGAAAGATCCTTCTTGTAGCTTCATGAAAATACACACAATGATCAAATTTATTTCTTGTGTACCTTTGTCCTTTCATAAACCGATCAAATCACTTGTACCATCTGCCTTGGAGATTGTTTCAATCCATAAAGCGACTTTGTCGGTTTGCAAACCCAATTTTCTTTCCAATGAACTCTAAATCCATCCGGTCGAGTCATGTAGATTTCCTCTTCCAAATCACCATACAAGAATGCGGTTTCACATCAAGTTGAACTAGCTCCGGATCATATTACGCAACAATGGCTAGCAAAATCCGAATAGAGCGAATGTTTCATAACCGGAGAAAATACCTCATTGTAGTCTATTCCTTCTCTCCGAGCGTAACCCTTCGCTACCAATCTAGACTTGTATCGAATTTTATCCTTACGAGGAAATCCATCCTTTTTGCATATACCCATTTGCACCCAATTGCCTTTTTGTCTTTAGGCGATGTAACTAACTCCAAGTTCCATTTTTTGAAAAGATCGCATTTCTTCATCCATTGCTTGCTTCCATCGTACATTTCGTGGCTACTATCGCTTCTCCGTAAGTGGAAGGAACATCACCATCTACAATTGGAAGTGCATAGGCCACCATATCAACAAAGCGAGCAGGTCTACGAATCTCTCTCGTGGCCTTCTATATGCAATTGAATTTTTTGCTCTAAAGGTTCTCGAGTCGAACCTCTTCTTCATCTTCGGTTGATTGAGAATCATCTACCTCTTCAACACTAGTCGGATCATCTTTAACCTTTTCAAGCTCCACTGTCATGCGAGTACTACTGGTATTGTCATCCTTTTGTGAATCCTTTTGTTTTAACATGACTAATTCATCAAAAGTCACATCTCTGCTGAAAATGATCTTCTTTGTATCTGGACACCATAAACAGTATCCTTTTACTCCACCAGTTATACCCATGAACAATGTTTTCTTCGCTCTTGGGTCTAACTTAGATTCCTTTACATGATAATAAGTAGTGGAACCAAAGACATCTAAAGTATCATAATCAGTAGCGGGTTTACCAGTCCACATTTCCATGGGTGTTTTGCCCTCAATTGCAGCTGATGGCAAACGATTAATCAGATGGCACGCATATACAACAACCTCAGCCCAAAATTCCTTGCCCAATCCAGTATTGGACAACATATACCGAACTTTCTCCAGTATAGTTCGGTTCATGCGTTCTTCCACCCCATTCTGTTGTGGTGTACCTTGAACAGTGAAGTGTCGCACAATGCCCTCATCTTGGCATACTTGTAAAAATGGATCATTCTTGTACTCACCACCATTATCTGAGCGAAGTGTTTTAACCTTTTGACCAGTCTGAGTTTCGACCATCTTTTCCATTTCGTAAATATACTCAAAACTTCATTTTGTTCTTCATCAATACACCCATACTTTTCTTGAATAATCATCAACAAAAGTAACAAAATAGTGCATACCTCCCAAAGAAGCTACTCTGGTAGGTCCCCACACATCACTGAGAACATAGTCCAGAATCCCTTTTGTATTGTGAATTGCTGAACCAAACTTTACTCTTGTTTGCTTGCCCAGAACACAATGTTCACAAAATTCTAATTTGCAAGAATTTGCACCTTTCAATAAGCCTTGCTTAACCAAAGTCTGCAAAGCTTTTTCACCGGCAGGTCCCAAACGCATATGCCACAACTTGGTTGCCTCTGAATCTGCATCCTTTCTAGAAACTGTTGATGCTGATCCAATAACTGTACTCCCTTGGAAATAGTACAAGTTATTCTTTCTTGTGACCTTCATCATCGTCAGTGCACCAGCTACTACCTTTAAGAACTCATCTCTCATAGTGATTGTAAGCCCTTTAGATTCTAGGACTCCTAATGAGATGGGATTTTTCTTTAAGCTTGGTACATAGCGAACTTCTGTCAAGACTTGAATTGAGCCATCATGATTCTTCAATTGGATTGAACCTATTCCCATGGTTTTACAAGCATTGTCATTGCCCATAAAAACAACTCCACCATCTTGCTCCTTGAAGCTAGATAACCAGCCCTTATTAGGACACATATGATAAGTACAACCCGAATCCAAAATCCACTCATCTGATTGACATGTCAACGTCATGCCAACCAGACTAAATTCGACTCCTCATCATGCTTCGACTACACATGCATCGAAATAACCTTGCCCTTTTGTAACTTAGGACAATTCTTTTTCCAATGCCCTTTCTCGCGACAAAAAGCACATTCATCTTTGGGAGGCCTACTTTTAGACTTGCCTATTTTTCAAGGTTTGCGGCTTTGTGAACGACCTCTTGCTGTTAATACTTCTGCAACTGTATCTCTGTTATCCTTTTTATCTTTATTTCTGGTCTCAGCATTATACAGTGCACTACATACAGCATCAAAGTGACACTGTCCTTCCCATGAAGCAAAATGGTGGTGAGATGGTCATATTCATCAGGAAGTGAATTCAACAGCAACAATGCCTTATCTTCATCTTCAAATTTCTCATCCAAATTTAGCAAATCTGCTAATATTTTATTGAATGAGTTCACATGGTCATTCATCGACATACCAGGTGCATACGTGAATCGATAGAGTTTCTTTTTCATATAAAGCCTGTTTTCAAGGCTTTTCTTCATATATTTTCTTCCAGGTGTCTTCCACAAATTCTTTCGTCGATGTCTCCTCATGACGTAGTACTTCGATCTTTAGCCGGACATAGGCGAATAGTACCACATGCCTGCTCATTGATTTTTGTCCACTCCTTGTCATCCATCTTTTCGGGCTTTTCTTCTAGAGCGAGATCCAACTCTTGCGACATAAGACATCCAACACCTCACATTACCACATACCAAAATTATTGGTACCATCAAATTTCTCCACTTCAAACTTTGCATTAGTCACGATGAGTCCTTGTCGACGAAGACGATGACGACACTTCTGCCATCCTTCTCAACCTCAAATAATCAGTGCCTTCAACAATTATTCACACTTGAAAAACAATCTCTATGATGTTTATTTCGCGTGAAAAAATGCACCAGGAAAGTTCCCAGGAGAATGGAGGGGTCACAATGGTCCCACTTAAAACCCAGACTCCTTAGACTCTTATCGTCTTGTTGACAGAACTTTCCTAGACATGCAAAAATACACACTACTTACAATAGACTATTCTCCAAGTACAAATGATCATATCTAGTACTGTATTTGTGAATAGTACTGTATACCTCAAGTACGAACCTTCGGCTCTGATACCAATTGTTGTGCGGAAGCGTAGGTTGAGTAGATTACCAAATGATGGTAACTGTGACTTATGGAGAAACGTAAATGTGATGTAAATAATTTCAAAGAAAATAGACACAATAATTTACGTGGTTCGGCGTAAAGCCTACAT
Organism: Murraya koenigii; assembly: GCA_025617385.1. Classification (NCBI taxonomy): domain Eukaryota; kingdom Viridiplantae; phylum Streptophyta; class Magnoliopsida; order Sapindales; family Rutaceae; genus Murraya; species Murraya koenigii. Next base: position 31,208,851 of record CM046811.1, read on the forward strand.
CCACGAGCAAAGACTGGAAGATAATTTTACTAACAAATGGGAATTTACAAATTGGGAAAAACTCACAAAAACCCAATACCCCAATACACCCAAATGAATTCTCCTAGCACTCAAGTGGAAGCTCTTTCAACTCTCTCAATTGCTTCACTTGCAATTGCTCTCAATTTTGGGATGCCTTAACAAATGAAGAACAATAGCTATTTATAGGAATGCATGGTAGCACTATTTCACCAAACCTTTAAAATTGTCAAAGTTTGGTTGGTGATTACCTAATTTTTAGCCAAACTTTGAACAATTTGGCTTTGAACAATTTTGGCCAAACTTTGAACATGTGCTTTGATTTGAATTTAATTGAATTTTCCAACAATAATAACAACAAGAAATAAACAAGTGCTTAGAAATTGTAGTGTCAAAGAAATATATGAGATGAAGGAATTACGACATGACCATGCACTTGAGCTTTTTAGCCAACATGCCTTCAAACAAAACCATTCAGATGTAGGTTATGAGGAACTGTCAAGCAGGGTTATACAATATGCTCAAGGTGTTCCATTAGCTCTTGAAATTTTGGGTTGTTCTCTATTTGAAAAAAAAAAAAAACTAAAAGAAGTTTGGGAAATTGCAATAAATAAATTGAAAAGATTTCTCCATTCGAGTATCCAAGAGGTACTAAAAGTAAGTTATGATTGTTTGGATGATAACGAGAACAAAATTTTCTTAGATGTTGCTTGCTTTTTCAAAGGTGAGGATGTATATCCAGTAATGAAATTCCTTGATTCAAGTGGCTTCTACCCAACAATAGGCATAAGTGTTCTTGTTGAAAAGTTTCTCATTGCAATTTCAAATAATAAGATAACGATCCATGATTTGCTACAAGAATTGGGTAGAGAAATTGTCCGGCAAGAATCTATTAGTCTTGGTAACCGCAGCCGATTGTGGCATCATGAGGACACCTATGAAGTTCTTACACATAATACGGTAAGCACTTTGTTGGCAATTATTATTTTGGAATAATCTTGCATTAAAACCTTGGTTATACAAATATTTATATCTTAAAATTAATAGAAGTGTGTCGATGATTGCAAAAAAATAGCAATTAGATGATATAGCAAAAAATTACAAACCACGGCAACTTGTATATTGTCGTTTGTATACATAATTTACTTGTCAATTTGTATAGTACACATTATAAATACGCAGTTTTTATGTTTAGTGTATTATTATGTTTCTTTGCAAGTTGCCAACTAAGAGTTTTACCACTTAGCAATATCAATAAACTTTAATTATATCTATTTGATTTTAACGTTATGATCTTTCATTATTTGTATTAGGGGAGTGAAAAAATTGAGGGCATCTGCTTGGATATGTCGGAACTGAAGGAGATACATCTAAATTCTGATACTTTCACAAAGATGCCTAGATTGAGATTTTTGAAATTTTATCATTCATCAATCAATGAAGAGAACAAATGTAAGGTGTCTTATTTGCAAGGCCCTGGATTTGCTAAAATGAGTTATCTTCACTGGAATGGATATCCATTGAAATCTTAATTTGCCTTCGAATATTCATCCAGAGAAACTTGTTTTACTTGAAATGCCTCATAGCAATATTCAACAAATTTGGGATGGTGTCCAGGTATGTATTCCTTTGTATACTAGCAGGTTCAAGAGCCTATTTTCTTTTTCTTTCCTTTTTTTTTTGTCCCAACACAACTTTATACGCAAAATCCTGGCCATTAAATTATAATTAATCTAAATTGACTAATATTAATACTGTCTGACATATATAGATTCTTTTAAAAACAAAAAATGATAAATATGGAGATATAATTATTCTCCCTCTTATTTCTCCTTTTCTATTCTTTCTCCCCTTCATGGATTCTCCTAATATATATGCAATGTTTAAGTAATGAAGGATATAAAGAACAAAGTGAAGAAGATAAATTTAATTTTTATTCATTTCAAATGATTCTAATGCCTAGTTTATACAAAATGCTTAATGATATAAAAGTTAGTAATCAATCATCATAAATCACAGATTCACTAGGGCTATGATTTATTATCATATATACGACGACAATAATTCTTGCTATATATATATATATATATCCATGTCATAATCGATATTAGCCAAATATTTTCTTTTCAGGTAATAATGTTTAATTATCATTTGTGCTAACTAATGATTTATATATTTTGGCCAATTATTTGTCTCAGCAGCAGCATCATGGTAAGTTAAAGCAGATAATTATTGCTGCCTGCAATATTTTTACTAGAGCTCCAAAGCCCTCGTTGATTCCATATTTGAAAGAGCTAGTTATCCTTAATCTAAGAGGATGCAAATGCCTAAAGAAGCTTCCAGAGATCTCATCACTGAGTAATATAGAAAAGATAATTTTAAGTGGAACTGCAATTGAAGAACTGCCCTCATCCATCGGGTGTCTCTCTGGGCTTGTACTCTTGCACCTTCAAGCATGTAAAATGTTGAAGAGTCTTCCGTGCAGCCTATTTAAGTTGAAATATCTGGAAGATCTCAATCTCTGCGGTTGCTCAAATCTAAGGAGATTTCCTGAAGAAATTGGAAACTTAGAAGCTTCGAACAGTCTGGACGATTATGGAACTGCTTCAAGTGAAGTGCCGTCATCCATTGTCCTTTCGAGCAACGTTCGTTTCTTAAGTTTCAGGGAAAGCAGGGGTGATAAGCAGATGGGCTTGTCATTGCTTATCACATTATCTTCAGATGGCTTGCACAGTCTAACATCTTTATGCCTAAATAACTGCGGCGTTTCAAAGTTACCTGAATGTCTTGGTCGGTTATCCTTGCTAGAAGAATTGGGTCTAAGGAGAAACAATTTTGAGAGAATACCAGAAAGCATTATACAACTTTCTAAGTTGCATTATCTCTACTTAAGTTATTGTGACAGGCTTCAATCCTTACCAGAGCTTCCCTGCAATCTTATATTGTTGTATGCAGATCATTGCACCGTACTGAAATCAATATCAGGTTTATCAGGTTTAATAATCTCGAAGATTGAATATAATTATCAGTATTTTGACCTAAGTTGTAATTTTAACTTGGATCGGAATGGGATGAGAGGAATTGTTGAAGATGCTCTGCGGAAAATTAACAATTAATATAGATATTAATTGTACTTTGGATAGAAGTACGGAAAAAGGTGCCTTTAACTCTCTCTTCTTTTAATTAATTGTACTTTTTTTTATGTAATTAAAGTTAACAATTAATATCTTTTTTTTAAATTATGAATTTTGTGATATAGATATCTTATCCAGCACTTGAAGGTTATGTCATTTTTCCTGGGAATGAAATTCCCAAGTGGTTTACGTTTCAAAGTGTGGGATCTTCTTGTTCCGTAACCATGGAGATACCACCTGCACGTTGTTTCAACAAAAACAGACTAATCGGCTTTGTTTTCAGCGCTATTGTAGCATTTCATGTTAAAAGGATGACAGCTAAATTGTTCTGTGAGTTCAAAGTGAAACCCAAAGATCGTGATATAGAGACAAGTTTTCAGCTATTGACAGATGTGGAGTCAGGTCACTTACTTTTGGGATACTATTTCTTTCGTGAAGAGGATTTTAATATTCTTCCGGAATACAATTGCATTCTTGAGGCAGTCCAGTTCTATTTTAAGGGAGCTCTTGGTTCTGAGCGTTTGGAGTGTTGCAGGATGAAAAAATGTAGGATCCATTTATTTCACTTCCCAGATCCAAGCGCAAGTGTAACGAAGAAGAGAAAGAGGAACCATACACCAAAAGATTGAAATATTCTTGAAGCACATCCATCGCCATCGCTGCTTCTACCTTTTAGTAAATAAATAAATAAATCTTCCAATATACATAAGCCTTGTTTTCAATTCTTAGTTGTGTGCTCGGCTGGTAATCTGGTATGTTACAACTAGAAAAATGACCATTTTTTTATATCCCTAAAGTTTTTTGAATAATTTAACCGTCACATCTAAGTAGAACTTTTACTAAAACAAATTAGTCGTTTAGTTGTTAATGAAAATTTTTATTAAAATTTATCTAATAGGCATGTTTTTAAAAGTTATGTAATGAAAAAAATTAAATAAAATTATCAAATATGTAGATGATAGTTTAAATATTTTAAAATTTACAAAAAAATTTTTAACATCTACTCTCAAAAATCTAAAATTTAACCTTTGCTAATGGAGGCAAAATAACTTATTTAATCATCTTTAAAGAAACAAAAGTACAAGCATCAAAAGCAAGAGTAATGCTTGGGTCAGACCCAGCTGTTTGCATTTCAAGGTATAATCAGACAAAGCCAATCCTGGAGTTTTTAAATCGAAAAGATGAAACCCTAATTTAATCGAAAGTTTTAGGTTTAAATCAATTGTTCCCAAATTTAATCTGGGAAACTTATTGACTATAAAGCCTTAATGGAATTTGATTTGGATTGGGATTTGTAATCCGAATTAAAATCGATTTTACTATTATTATTTATGCCCTTGCATAACCACGAATCACAATGACAACACATGCTGTCGCTTTCGTACGACAGCGTTCAAAGTACTCTTCGACGAAAGGATTAAGCTGCAACAATATGATTGATCGAAGCTTTAATATCAGCAAGGAGAACAGAATTGATAACATGGAATTGGATATGATAAGAACCGTTGTTGCATCGTATAATATCATTTCTTCCCTACAAAGATGCTGTTCAGAATAGCATGCTGTCTAAAACATGGGAGAAAGCTTGCTGTACTTTTTCAGTCTTAGAATTTGATGAAGACTTGTTTGAGCCTGATTTGCAGGAGATGAGGTCAGCTCGTCGTGATGTGAAAAAATGTAATCAGATAAAAGGGAAATATTGAATTATTGACAACAAGTGTAACATGTTCATTTTTTTTATTATGTATGCGATTATTTAAAACAAAAGGGGGTATATTTGATATTTTGTGTGTATAAGGAGATAAGAAATGGGGTGGAAAAATATAAGAGATAAACCGAGAGAGAGAGAGAGAGAGAGAGAGCTGACCCGACCCGACCCGAAACCCTAATTTTTTACCAGGTCATAACTCTCTTTTCCAGCCACCTCACCGGCCGAGCAAGGTGTCAAACGAAAGCTTGTGAACTGGCCGTCAACCTTCACACGTGCTTGCTGCAGAAAACCGCGCGGAACGCCACCGGCGGAGCTCGAAAACTCCGCGGGTTTGTCACGTAATAGTTGAGAGACTTGAGCTCGAAAAGTTTAATAGTTTTTTCATTTACGAATTTAAGGGTTGTTGACAAGTATGATTTTAGATTTTATTAGTAAATTACAAATGCAGTGTTAATACAGTAAGTTGAGAGACTTGAGAGTTAAGATGTATGGACGAATGTTTACTTTAAGATTTATTTTTGTGACGTTGGTTCGAATTATAAATATGGGAAGTATGTATATCATTTGTTTGACATAGGAGGATCTACGGGCGAAAATCTAACTGCGGATTTGGGCGATAGCCGAGTCTAAACTTATCTCTATGAGTAGAATATATTAAACCTATTTGTGTACATTTTGTTTTTATATAGTTAATCTTGTTCATGAAATAAGTATTTTAATTATTTTCATTTCACGGTTCTCCGAAATAAATGTTTTATACGTTTGAATATTTTGTTAAGCTATATATATATATATATATATATATATATTTATGTTCTGTATCAATTTTGAATTTGTAAAAGAGATGATTGATTTTGAGCATGGTTTAAATTGTATATGATATATTTTGAGCATGATTTAAAGTGTATATATGTTGATTTTGAGTAGGATTTAAAGTGTATACATATTGATTTCGAGCATGATTTAAAGTTTAAAGCAAATACCCATTCCCTCCAGAATTCAGAGATGAGATATGAAATACAGATATTATTCCCCCGGTTATTTTTTTAAGGATAGTTGTATTATTTAGGTTTTTTTTTTTTTTTGAAGTAGTATTATTTAGTATTTGATATTTCAATATGAAATGTTTTCTTGATTTTATGGTAGCATCAATTATATTTATGTTCAGTATATGATTGAAATGCAATGAGTTATTTACATTAACATAATTATTTGAGAAAATTAATTATACAAGCGATGTATTTATTATTGTAAGTATTTTATGTTTCAAAAACTACTATCCACTCACTGAGCACACTGAGTTTTATGATCACTCTATTTTATTATATTTCTCCCCAAGAGATTCAGGTACAACCATTGACCCAACAGTTGTACATATTTGGGGTCGTTTTTGGCACGTGAGGGTGCTTGAGGATATAGATAATTTTTTTGGTTAGTGTATATAATCATCCCATTTTGGAATTATACTAGGGTTGCGACTTAAGAATTAGGAAACGTATATATAGTTTGACCTGATTTATAGTATAATATTCTTTTAATAACTTGAAACTGTTTTGAGAGTATTATTGGATATTTTACTGGATAAGACTGGTTGAAGTAGTGAGATGTATATTAAATTATTTAGGGAGTGTTTGTGTTGTAATTACAGGTTTGGGAATGTTATATGTTTAGGGGAGGTTTTGCCAAAATTTTCGATAGAATTCTCATTAATAAGATTTTTTAATAGTTGAGTTCAGCTGTTTGAGATAGGCTCGCCTCTAGGGATGCGGCGGGTCGTTTTAGTAAGCACTATAAACTCGCTACCAAAAGATGTTTAGTTTAGAGAAGTTAACGCTTAAGGTGAGATTGTTAAGTGATTCAGAATTTGTTGATAGTTGTGTTTGCTATGCAATCAGTTTTCTAAGACCACTGTTGTACAATTTGCCTCAAATGGTTCTATATTCAGAATCATTAAATGTGTTAGAGCTAAAAGGTTGTAAATTGGATTTACCAAGATCAAGTAATGTGAAGTTATCTTCTTTGAGGAGATTGATCTTGTTGTTTGTTCATTCAGAGGATTCAATAGTTGAGAATCTTGTTGTTGGATGTCCTGTGATTGAGAATCTCAATATTGAATTTTATGAAGGGCTTAAAATTCTCAAGTTAATTGGTCATAGTAAGCTTAGTAAAATTGATTTTAAAGGCATTAGGGAACTTGAAGAGATGAATGTCAATATAGTAAATGCACATTTAATATATGTTCGAGGGCCTGTGGTTTCAAGTAAGATCGATGTAGGTTCTTGTAGGAATTTGAAATTCTTATAATTGTGTTCGACTTTTATAGTGGATGAGTGTCTTTCCTACCAAATTTCTAGACTTCCCCTCCTTAAGGGCTTAGTCCTAGATTGCTGTGATGAGTTACAAAATATCGAGATTTCATGTCCTTTCCTTAAAAGTTTTGATATCTTTAGATGCATGAACTTAGATGGATTTAAGATTGAAACTCCTAATTTAAGTGAATTTGGTTATGACGGTGGAGTCATACATTTCTCTTTGAATGCTTCGACATTGTTGGAAGCAAATCTTTATTTCTACACCAGAAATATCGACATTCAATGGTATGTTAAATTTACTGAACTTACTGCGAAGTTCCATCAGTTATCCAAAGCTTTGAATTTGGTAAACAACACTGGTGAGTGTGTGATTGTTCCGAAAGAATTGAGGCAAATTTGACCTCCCTCGTTACCTCGTGTGAAGCATTTAAACATTTCAATAAGTTGTCCACAAGATAGCTTCACAACTACACAAGTTGTGGATGGCTTGCTGTGGATGTCACCTCATGTAGACACAATTTCTATAGATTATGGAGATCACTTCAAGAAGTTTTGTTTTCAGATCTTTTACAAGGATAAGGTTCTTTAGTGGAGAAAATCAATGCTACAAATCCGTTCCTATCTTGTGTTGGGGGCATTGTATAAAAAAAATTGAGGTGGAGGTGATTAGTGAAGAAATGGAGTTTAATATGACATATACTAATTATTCGGTATTAAGTGAGACAAAACAGTTTGTGTTTGAGGATGAAGATATATCGAAGAAGATTGTTGGTCTTGGAGATTTGATATTGGATAATAGAAAATTCCACTGGATGTATGAAGATTAGTCTTTCTTTGTGTTGTTTAATTATTTTTGAGTTTTCAATGTAAACAAAATGGATTTTTTTTAAGCTCATGTAACTAAGTGAATACATTATTTTATGTTGAAATTCATGGCATGTTTGAAATAAATAAATAAATAACTTATTTAATCTTCAAAAGTTCTATTCAAAAAACAATCTAATAACAACAAAACTATAAAAAATAGCTTATGAAATTAAATAAGCACTTATTACCAAATAGGCACTTAGTTTAGCTTTAAAATATTTTAAAATGTAATATCATTGTTTTTGTTGACCTATAGGTTATACGGTATTTGATTTTGATAATAAAAAACTACGTGTCATGAGTAAAATAGAAAATGCATATATTTAACAATCCAACTAGATTAGATAATCTTTATTATTATATTTCTTGTAATGTTTGTATAATTAAATATATGCATGATTTGATACTTAAAAGCTCAAGTTAATTTTCATGACACTTTCATAATATAAAGGTTTTATATTCAAAGAAAATAATGATTTTATTAAGTTAGTTGTTTTCAAGTTTATGGACTAAATTGAAAAGTTTTGAAAACTTTGAAATCTTGAAAATAGATCATTTTAAATGATTTTTAAAGTATTTGAGCTATAGTATAGTTCCTAACAGTTTTGGCACAAAAATATAATTTTAAAAAGCTTTCATGTAGTTTTGCTGTAGTAAGCGACTAACCAGATTCAAGCAAGCCGGTTTCAAGGCAATAGCTCCCTATAATGAAAATGGCTAACTAGATTTTAAGAAGCAGCTAACCGGTTATAACAAACAGCTAACCGGTTTTGACAAATAACTCACAAGATATTGATAGATGGCAAACCGGTTTTATAAAATTCAAATTTTGATTATAATGGTAACTTCAAGCGACAAGCCGCTTAGGATTAAACGGTAAGCCGATGATCATTAGAAAGTCAATAACGATTAATTTTTCACTCCAACTATAAAAAGGCACAATCAATTTCAAATCATAACAATTCCAATAGTTATCATTGAGCTTGCTACTGATTATACAATTGTTCTTGAATTTTAAAACTTCTAATCATTTTATTGAAATACACTTTGGGTTTTTAATTGTAAACACATATAGTGTGTGTGAGAAAATATTTTGTAATATTTATTGTAAAATCATAGTTGAGTGATTGTAAGTGTTGGGAAACACTTTGTTTAAGACATTAGGGATTGTATCTTGTTGTAAAGGTTGACTCACTCCTTGGAAGTCAATTGTAAGCTGTGTTAAAGCCTTAAAACGGAAAGGGGTACATTGGTATTTTGTGCGTATAAGAATATGGGAAATGGGGAGAAAACAGAAGAGAATCATTGAGGGAGAAAGAGATAAAGAGCTGACTCGACTGACCCAAATTGACCCGACCCGACCCAGGAACCCGAATTTTTGACCTGGTGGTAACTTTCGAGCATAATTTAAAGTGTATATCTGTTGATTTCGAGCATGATTTAAAGTGTTTATATATTGATTTCGAGCATGATTTAAGGTGCATATATTTAAACTTCGAGCATAATTTAAAGTTTATATATGTGTATATAAGTTATGAAAAATCATAAAGCAAATACCCATTCCCTCCAGAAATGAGGGATGAGATATGAGATACAGATATTATAAGATGAGATGAGATGAGATAGTAGGCCTTGGGGCCCGTCTGAACACACATAAAGGTTTTGGGCCGTATGTTTGGGCGCTTTCGCCTTTTGGGTGCATATGCATGCAGACAAATATTGAATATGATGAGATTTAAAATCGGGTGGTCTGAACACGATGTTGCTAGATAGCGCATCATTGTACGTCCGTTAAGATCTAGATACAAATTATGATGAGAAGTATGAGATGACACGTCCCCATCTATCCGTGTAGCCCTGAGGCATGATAGTACCCAAATAGTACATCATTGCCCGTCCGTTGAGGTCCGGATATGACGAGATTTTTTCCCCGGATATTTGTTTAAGGATAGTTGTATTATTTATTATTTGATATTTGAATATGAGTTGCTTTTCTTGATTTCGTGGTAGTATCGATTATATTTATGTTCATTATATAATTAAAATGCAATAAATTACTTACATTAACATAATTAATTGAGAAAATTATCTATATAAGTGATGCATTTATTTTTGTAAGTATTTTATATTTCAAAAAATTTTATCCACTCACTGAGCTCACTGAGTTTTATGCTCATTCTATTTTATTATGTTCCCCCCAGGATATTACAGGTACAACCGTTGACCCAATAGCTGTACATATTTGGGATTCTATTTGGCCACGTGATAGTGTTAGAGGATACAAATGATTTTTTTTTTTGTTAGTGTATATAATCATCCCATTTTGTAATTTTATCAGAGTTGTGACATAAGAATTAGGAAACGTGTATATAGGTTGACCTGATTTATGGTATAATATTCTTTTGATACCCTAAATCTGTTTTAAGAGTATTATTGGATATTTTACTAGATGAGACTAATTGAAGTAGTGTGATGCATATTAAATTATTTTTTGGAGTGCTTGTGTTATAATTGCAGGTTTGAGAATGTTATATGTTTAGGGGAGGTTTTGCTAAAATTTTTGGTAAAATTCTCATTAATAAGATTTTTAATAGTTGAATTCAGTTGCTTGAGATAGGCTCGCCTCTGGGGATGGGGCGGATCGTTTCAGTAACATCTTGAGGCTCTATCTTAGTTATAGTCACATCACCATGTTCACCTATGAGCACGTACCTTTTGGAGTGTTCTGTATATCTTATAAAGATACACTTCTTTCTTTTTGGACCCAATTTCCCATGTTTATAAAATGGGTTATGAACATATGCTGCAAACCCCTCCGGGCACAAATGGTAAAGGTTATGTTTTCTACCTGTCCATAACTCATATGGAGTGGAACTTATTGACTTACTCGAAACTCCATTAAGTACATAAGTGGCAGTCAACAATGTATCTCCCTACTAAAAAACTAGAAGATTTTCTTGCGCCATCCATCATAGACCTAACTATTTTGAATAATGTTCTATTCCTCCTTTCCGCCACATCATTTTATTGTGGAGCCTTAGGAATAGTTAGTTATCTCTCAACACCTTTATCATTGCATAGTTCCTTAAACTGTTCTGAAAGGTATTCACATCGACAGTCTATCCTTAAGACTTTAATCCTTTTGTCTAATTGATTTTCTAGTAAATTTAAATATGATCTAAAGCAATCCAATGCTTCTGACTTATGAGAAATCAAATCAACATGACCAAAACATCAGTAGTTATCAATGAATATGATAAAATACATGCCTCTATACCCAGCCTTAACACTCGTTGGTCCACAGTTGTTAGAATAGATTGTTTATAATGGACTATCAAGTCTAGTAGTATTACCAAATGGTTTTGTAATTACTTTTCCAGATAGAAAACTAATATAAATAGGTAAGTCAATATTAGCAAGTGAGCCCAATAAGCCCTCTCTAGCTAAGCTATTCATTCTTTCTTACCATATATATCCTAGTATAGCATGTCAAGTATTTTACATCTATATTGGAAGATGTATTTATAGAAAAAAAAAGTATTATTTAAATCATAATTAATATCCAAAATAATAAAATCATCCAATAAATAACCAGTAGCAACTAGAGTTGAATTAAGAATAATTTTTAAACTAACATCAAAAAATTATAATTGATATCTCATCCTAAGAAGAACAATAATAGAGACTAAGTTTTGTCAGAAGTCTGGAGCATAAAAAACATCGTAGAGATAAAGTATTTAGCCACAACATAATTCCAACTTGCAAGCATTCCTTTAGCTTCAACTCTAGAGTTGTTACCCATGTATATCCATTTAGTTCCTTGACTAATTTGATGATACTCTGCAAATAATCCACAATCTTTGGCTATATGGTCTATTACTCCTGAGTCTACAATCCATAAAGGATGAGATTCGGTTAGAAAAATAGAACTTGTCACATAGTTATAGCTTCAATTTTTGGAGATGAATTGTACCTTTTTTGGCACAGTGGATTCACAAGCGAAGTGGCATTGTAACAATTCATTTTAGTCTTGTCTTCTTCTGACCATCAAGCTTTTTTATCATGCTTTTTTTATTATTGGGCTTCCCTTGAGCTGGCACAATCTTCTTTTTCTTATGAAAATTATTGCTTCCTCTTTTGCACTTAAGCCCGAAGCTTCCTACATATAAAGTTGATTAGAAGTTTTGGCGGTCTCTAAGCAATCATCTTTTAGTTCCAAATGACGCTTGATATCATTAAATGTCTTAATACTATCATTATAGGTCATATTAACTCTCATATTTCCTAATTATCAAGAAGAGATCATATGACTACCTGAACCTGTTGTTCATCAATCAATACATGTCCAATATTTTTTAACTCGCGTATTAGGTTCGACATTTCCCTTAAATACGGCCTTATAGTCTTTTCTAGGCACTTTCTAAAGAAGTCAAACTTAATGTTGAGTCCTCTTATTTTGGAAGTTGAAGTACCACTAAACTTTTTTTTCAAAGAAGCCATATTTTATGAGCCGTACAATACTCTTCACACTCACACATAAGGTCATCTTCCATGCAGATCAGCAACATAATGTAAGCACTGCTATTCTCCCTTTTTTAGGATTCCTAAGTTTCAAGATCCTTATTGTATTGCTCGTTAGGACCGTCCTTAAAGCTCTTCAGGCTCTATTATGGTGTTATTGAGAGTTTCAAGAGTCTCTTGCTCCTCGAGAACATGTTGAACCTTTTAATGCCAAATATCAAAATTGTCACCGTTTAATTTTTTTTTCCTTTGTTCAATTTAGCCACGATATTCTTTGGAGATGCCATTTTTATTTACCACAATAAAACATAGAGAGAAAACATTAGTTAGCATGATTCTTAAATATACATTTTTATAATTTTGCCGCAAATACAAAAACCAAATATGATTATTTAACATAAGGATTATAATAGAAAAGTCATCGAAGCTTCTAAATCGTCATCCTTTTTAAATTATCATCATTTAGTTCTTTTTATGCAAAAATATTATTCCTATTACTATTTAATCTGTTTAGAATGTTAATAATAGAACTTATTTTAATTTTAAGGGATAAAAAAGCCTTCATGTATATGTTCACGTAAATAACCACTAGGAAAATTCTCAAGAAAAAGGTGGGGGTAAGAGGGTCCCACTTAAATACCTTGTTTCCTTAAATTCTTATTATCTTTTTGACATAATTTTACTAGACATTCATTAATTCACATTACTACACCAGACTTTAATAATCCCCATTATTATTTTTTTAAAATATTTTACTTGACCTCCCATTTGGGTGTAGTACTATCAATATAAGAAGCATATTATACAAAAAAAAATGCACATATATATATTTCCAATTTCTAACATTGTAGACAAATAAGAATAAATAAAAATATAAAACAGAGGCATAAAATTAATTTTAAAATATAAATAAATAGGAAATTAAATTATGGTTCGGCCGTCGCAAACAGTACCTTAATCGGAGGTTGGGAAGGTGGCTCGTGCGCTACACACGCCATTGTCACGCATAGGTGTCTACGGCCATGCTTGGCGTGCTGACTCGTGCTGATGTACGGTTTACGTGTAGCTCACCCAACCCGATCTGTTCACTTGGGCTAAACTGGTTTGACGCAGAACTGATTACGACATTGTTCTTTACCTCCTTCTGCGAAGAGCACAGTTCACGCACTCGCGTTCGGTAGTTTTCTGTTTTTATGAAATCCATTACTCGAATCAATTTTTCAATGTGATTCTAAATATTTTATAAGAATTTTAGTTTCAATGAAGAGTGAACTACGCATGCCTAACCCGTCGGTGGGATTATATATTAATCAATATTCATATTCTTCCTTCTTAACAAATTTTTTAGAATTAAAACTAGAAATTCAAATGCTTATTCTCTCAATTTACATGTCCAAATCATGCATATTATATACCGTTGTAAATATAATTAAAAGATCTTTATAATGACACCAAATCTTCAGAGAACAAATTAGTACACAAAATGTTATGAGTAAAATATGCATTCGAGTTCATAACTTAGGGTTTCAAATTACTCATAATATAAGAGTATATTAGACCATATAAAATTCTAAATGTATTCTATGTATATTCATGTCATTATGGTTCGAATTCTCATATACCATTAATGTGTATTCTTAAGTACCAGAAACGATTTTCATCATAAGAACATGGCATATTAACATGCATAATGCACTCAAGATTAGGAAATAAACTACATAGGCTCTTATACCAATGTTGATTTTCAAATCAATCGTGCAATTTATTTTTATTAACCAAAACCATGCCTTATTGGTTGATGCAGAAATAAATCATCATGAATCTACAGGAATAAAATTAGACTTCCTCTAATCTCCAAAAGTGGATTGTCAAGAACTTGCACGAACAGATCGTAACGAACAAGAATTGATTGCTAGGGATCCTTTACGAACAAATCACCCTCACGAATGGATCGTCATGAGTTTATGTCATTGATGATCGGAGGATAATCACATAATTGGATAATTCTCTCAATTAATGAAGCAAGAACCCACTACCATATTTTTCCATTTCTCTCTCACTTTCTATGATATTACTCGGATTCTTATTGTACGTATTTGCACTTACCCATGTAGTGCTTATATAGTACAATGAACGTAGTATAATTCAAATAAACTTCTTATAGTTATTTAAATAAGTCACATCTTATGTTATTAAGCTCCAAATAAAATTCTATGTTTATCTTATAAAAATCCTAGATATAAGTCACACTACATTGAACTTATCTTTCACATGGGATAAAGTCAGCCCATCATATGCGCATGAATCTAACACCTAATTTAAGAATAAATCAAGGGGTGATTCATCACCATCATGTAGATTATTAAGACAATTTGATTGAGCTGTTTTGTGAATTCCAAGTCAAATTGCAGGATTTGTGATCCGCCTGTCGCGCAGAGATGCAATATTAGAGTATTTGACTATAAAGAGTCAGCTTGCTTTTGGGTACTATTTCTTCGATGATGGTGAAGGTTTTATTGCTTTTCGGGAATACAATTGCATTTGGGTGTTCCTGATGCAGTGGTGGTTCAGTTCTATTTTGAGCAATGATTCTTTACGTTAGTATAAAAGGTAGTACAATATCATTGAATGACCAAAAAGTTTAACGACGTGATAATAAAAAAGTTTACAACTAGGTAAAAATTATTTTTGTCTTTTGTGCCTTTTGTACTAAATTTTGTGTTACTTTCAGTACATATATTATTATTCTACAGATGCAGAGAGAAAAAAACGTAGGGTCCATTTATTGTACGCCCCAAATTCAACCGAAGAGCAAGCGCAAGTTTCAAACCAAACCAACCCAAAGTCCGTAGAACTGAACCCGACTAAAATCATTTTAATTTGGGTTGACTTAGCGTTTGACAAATTCACATGTTATATAACATAATTAAAATAAAATATCATTTGCCATACATTTTATACATTAAATACATCGTAAATTTTTTTGGGAAAAAATTCAGTGGCGGCAAATGTCCTCTTTGGAATCTTTGCAAGCAACACATACGTGGTATCCTCACAATTGTTGAATTATTATTATTTTTTGAATGGAAAGTAAACCTTTCATTAATCATTCAACACCGATAAATACATTTTCAACTTCTTCTGGTATTGGCTCCAACCATATAGCTGATGTATTTTTTCCTAAAGCAAATCTTGCTAAGGAATGGGCACTAGCATTACACCATCTAAGTACAAATTGGACTTTGCTTTTCTAAAAATCCTTCCTTTTGATTTAGATCTCGAAAATTATCCAAAATATCTATGTTCAGCTGCCCTTGGTGTTGTTAACTAGTTCAGCTATCTGTTTGCAGTCTGTCTCTATGATCAAACAAGATAATGCAGCTGCTTTTGCCACATCCAGACCCCACTTTACAGCCTCTGCTTCTGCAAAACTAACATATTTCTTTAGTTGAGTTTGTTTGATTCCTGCTGCCACCACCTTGCCATTCGAGTCTTTTATCATTACTCATAACCCTCTCATCTGCTTCTTGCTATTGTCAGCTGCATCACCATTAACCTTAAACATGTTTGTTGGTGAAGGAATCCATTTCTGCTGCTTCTTTTCTCTGGCGTTGTCCAGATGTAATGCCCCATATTTTCTTACTTCGAACACAAATTTGTTTCTTGCATACAACGCAACCCAGCAGAAATTTACCAATAACTCAACGTCAGATTTTCTCAAGTGAATGCCCATATCTTGAATAGAAGTAAAAATATTTTGAGTTGGATCATTACAGCTTTTAACAGCAAATGGAGCATAGTCCCAAATATTCTTTGAAGCTTTGCATCCAACAGAGCATGGAGCATGGTCTCAGCACCCTTTTTACATCTTTGGCAAATTGGTTCTTGGAGGACCTTTCTTTTCTAAAGATTTTCAGCTGTTGGTAAAAGGTTGTGAGAAGCTCTCCATATGAAAATTTTTATCTTTACAGGAAGATCAAGAGCCCATAAAGCAATCCATTGCTTATGATTGTTACTTAGGCTGCTCGTTATTTGGGAATTTGATTTTTTAGGCTAATTGATGGTCACTTTTTACCGAGTATTCTCTTTTATTTTTTTTGTCAGAATGCCACATAACTTTATCTGTTACTGGTCTTGCTGGTAACGAAATCCTTAGAATAACTTTTGTGTTTTCAGGTCTAAAATGTTAATTGAATTTGGTTGCATCCCACTGGTTTTCAGCATTTATCAAATCAGCCACCACTATTTCAGGAGGCAAAATTGGTGGTAATACGAGTTCGAAGGTTTCTGGCCTTGGGAGCTAGCTATCCTTATAAACAAAAACCTACTTGCTATCTCCTATTCTCCATCGAATTTCTTTCTTAATAACCTGTCTTCCCCACAAAATACTTCTCCATATAAACGAAGGATTAGAGCCCATGGTCGCATCAGAAAGTTAGAATTTTTTAAATATTTGGCCTGCAGTACCTTTGATACCAAAGAGTTAGGAAACTAAAGCAGCCTTCAACATTGCTTTGCTATCAATGCTTGATTGAAGCTAGTAAAGTCTCTAAACCCCAAGCCTCCACTACTTTTTGCATTACTGAGTTTGTTCCATCTTGTCCAGTGGATGCCATGCTTATCTTCCTTTGATCCCCACGAAAATTTAGCAATGGCCTTTTAAATATCATCGCATAAGCACCTTGGAAGTTTGAAGGAGCTCATGGCATAGGCTGGTACTGCTTGGGCTACCGCATTTATGAGAATTTCTTTGCCGCCACTTGATAACATCTTGTGTTGCCAGCTGGATATCTTGCTCAACACTTTCAGCTTAATATCCTTGAAAAAACTTGTTTTCTTTTTGCCTATCATGGATGGAAGGCCTAAGTATTTCTCATGCCTAGACACCACATTATGCTTAACGATGTCCTTAATTATTTTAGTCTGGCTCTGTAGGATCTTGTTGCTGAAAACCATGGAATATTTCTCAAAGTCGAAAATCTGCCCTGATGCTCTTGCATAGCAGTCAAAAATCTCCTTCAAATGCTTGCAATCTGTCACTGAAGCTCTTGAGAAAACAAGGCTGTCATCCCCAAAAAGCAAGTGTGTAATTGTAACATCCTTTCGAAATTTTAACCCTCAGATCAGCTGCTTCCTTTCTGCCCGTATCAATGAATTTGACAAAGTTTCTGCACACAATGAATAAATAAGGGGATAAAGAGCAGCCTTGCCTTAGCCCTCTTTCAGGCTGAATTAAACCCTTCGAAATCCCATTGATTAGCATTGAGAAAGAAGCAGTAGTGATAAAAATCATTATCAAACTAATCTACTAATTAGAGAAACCAAGCTTGGCCATTGTTTGTTTCAAAAATTGCCATTCAACCACGTCATAAGCCTTACTGGTATCTAATTTTAGTGCCACCAAGCCATTTCTTTTCCTCTTGCTATGTCTAATTTTATGGAGGCATTCATAACCAATAATAACATTATCTGTAATGAGTCTATTGAGTATGAATACACTCTGAGTTAGGGAGATTATTTGGGAAAGAATTGGCTTTAGTCTATTAGCAATGGCCTTAGCATCAACTCTATAGACAATATTGTATAGGCTAATTAGTCTAAATTCAGTAATTTTTTTAGGCTTAGCTATTTTGGGGATCAGAGCTATGTAAGTATGGTTGAGTGATGCAAGGTTACCTTGCTTATTTAGAATATACAGACAGGTTTCAACCACACCTTTGCTCACCGATTGCCAACGTTTCTGGAAAAAAGCAGCAGGCAAGCCATCTGGACCTGGAGCCTCTGTGGGGAACATTTGAGATAGGGCTTCAACTACCTTCTCTGATGTGAATGGTTCCTCCAAATAACCATTCATTTCGGGGGTGAGGTTTGTTTGCATTCCATCCAAAACAGCTTGAATTGAACTCTGACTTGGGCTGGATAATGTGAACAGATTTTGAAAATATTCACAGAATTCCTTGTCTACTTCATCTTGCTTCTCTATCCATTTCCCTTGAGCATTCTCAATGCTCCAGATTCTGTTTTTTCTTCTCCGAGCTAAAGCTTTAGAGTGAAAAAAACCTAGTGTTTTTGTCCCCCTCTCTTAACCACTCTGCTCTGGATCGTTGATTAGACAATTATTGAATTTTGAACTTTAAAGAAAAGTACAAAAAATTGAGTAGGGGCAATTTGGTAATTACGCAAAAAAGCCATATGTGCGGGTGGAGTGGAGTTAGGGAAGCCTTCTTGATTTCTCATTTTGTTTAGAATTTAACCTATATTTTCCCACCTTCAATAAATTTTAATAGAATACCAATGAAAATTTTACCCATAGAGATCAAAATTTTTTTTAGCATCCTATTCCACATTTATCTATTTTATAATAATTTCTTATATATAATTTTAGTGAATAAAATATTATAATAATTTAAATTAAATCATATAATAATTTAAATTTTTATCGGTCACCATGCTCGTTGTAGAGCCGTGGAAGTTGGGTTCGATTCTTGGGAGTAGGAAGAAGGTTAAAAATTATATTTGAACTTACCCACCGTTCTTTCCTTTAAAAAAAAATAAAAATAAAAAAATAAAAAAACTTTACTAGCCATCTTTATTCTGCTTTGTGCCGAAAAAGCATCGAAACTTTCATTTATGACCAACTAACCAGATGAGATGAAATTTCAGAGTCTTTTGTGAATGCAATTGAAGCATCAACCACTTCATTTATCATTTTCTCTGAAGCGTATGCCCCTTCCAGATGGTGTCTCGATGAACTGGTGAAGATCCTCGAGTGCAAGAGAGAGTATCCACAGATTATGATTCCGGTTTTTTATCGCGTTGATCCATCAGACGTGAAAAACCAAACAGGGACTTTCCGGGTTTCATTTTCGAAGCTTGAAGAAAGATTTAAGGAGAATTCAGAGAAGCTGCAGAGTTGGAGGAATGCTTTGAAGGAAGCAGTCAGTTTGTCTGGCTTTTATTCTCAGAACATTAGGTAATTAAATTTTTTTTCTTCTAATTAATTAATTACCAGCAGCTCTACTTGCACAAATTCTTCCTTTAGACATGCTCTGCTAGTTGGTATTTATACTGAGTTGCACTTCAATTTATCATAATGTTTTCTAGCGAGATTTGTGGTATTGATCTTTGATGGTCACATTTGGAGTGCTATATCCTGTATCTGAACAAATTTCAGATTTCTCGACTTTTAAACTCCTATAAAAGAATTTTGACAGAATAAATATAAATGGTGTTTATATATTTTCATCGGGTGTGCTGTCATATAATACACTAAACCCTTACAAATTAAGTTAACGAGATATTTGTTGCAAATCCTGCCTAGCAATTTGAACTTACTGCTCTTTTATGGATTTGCTAGGCCTGAATCGGAACTTATAAAGGAAGTTGTTAATCACATTTTGAAGAGACTGGCTGAATTGTTTCCGCATAATAACAAGTACCAGTTGGTTGTAGTAGAATCAAGAGTTGCGGCAATTGAATCTCTGATAAGTGTTGCACCTCTATTAGGGATTTGGAGCGTCGGTGTTATAGGGAAGACAACAATTGCTAGAGCTATTTTTGATCAAATCTCTAGTGAATTTGAAGGGTCTTGCTTCCTTGAAAACGTTAGAGAAGAGTCACAAAGACTAGGAGGATTAGCTTGCTTGCGACAAAAACTTCTTTAAAATTTATTTAGGGATGAAAATATGAATCTTGATATTGACCTCAACTTTAGAAGGCTCAGCCGCAGGAAGGTTCTAGTTGTTTTTGATGATGTGACTTGTTTCAACCAAATAGAATCTTTAATTGGAAGTCTTGATTGGTTCATGCCAGAGTCAAATCTTAATTACCACAAGAAATAAACAAGTGCTAAGAAATTGTTTCGTCAAAGAAATATATGAGATGAAGGGTTTAGTATATGGTCGTGCACTTGAGCTCTTTAGTCGACATGCCTTCAAACAAAACCATCCTGATGTAGGTTATGAGGAACTGTCAAGCAAGGTAATACAGAATGCTCAAGGTGTTCCTTTAGCTCTTAAAGTTTTGGGTTGCTTTCTAATTGGAAGGGAAAAAGAAGTGTGGGAAAGTGCAATAAACAAATTAAAACGGATTCTCCATCCAAATATCCATGATGTGCTAAGAATAAGTTACAATAATTTGGACGTTAACGAGAAAAGTATTTTCCTAGATGTTGCTTGTTTCTTTAAAGGTGATGATCTATATCCTGCAATGAAATTCCTTGATGCAAGCAGCTTTCACCCAGAAATAGGAATAAGTGTTCTTATTGATTGATAAGTGTCTCATTGACATTAATTCATACAATAGAATAACAATGCATGATTTTCTGCAAGAATTGGGTAGGGAAATTGTCCAGCAAGAATCAATAGATCCTGCATACCACAGTAGGTTGTGGCATCACGAGGACATCTACGAAGTTTTTACAAATAATACGGTAGGCATTTTGTTGGGAATTGTTATTTTGGAATAATCTTACATTTACAAACTTGATATACAAATATTAGAGTGTCGATGATTAAAAAAAATAGTGATTATTAGATGATGTAGCAATAAATTATAATTGCCATGTCAACTATAGAACCGTTTTTATAAATAGTTTATTTGTTAAGTTGTATAGTATATATTATATACATATGCAGTTTTTATGTTATATTTCTTTGTACGTTTGCAATTATGAGTTTGACAGCGAACAATAGCTATCAACTTGATTTATATACATTTGATTTTAACTTTTTGGTGTAATATTGATTATTAGGGACTGAAAGTATTGAGGACATTTGCTTGGATATGTCTAAAGTGAACGAAATCTGTCTAAATCTCAATACTTTCACTAATATGCTTAACTTGAGATTTTGGAAATTCTACAACTCAATGGATGGAGAGTACAAATGTAAGGTGTCTTATTTGCAAGAGGGCCCTGGATTTACTAAAGTGAGGTTTCTTCATTGACATGGATATCCACTGAAATCATTGCCTTCAAACATCCATCCGGAAAAACTTGTTGTCATTGAAATGCCTCGTAGCAATATTCAACAATTTTGGGATGGTACTGTACAAGCATGCATATATTTATACATTTTCATTTCTTTTCAACACAACTTTATACAAAAATCCTAGCCTTTGAATTTATGTAGTTGCTAATATTAATACCGATAGAGATTCAATTTTAAAATGGAAAATAAAAATACAGAAATATCATTACTTCTCCCTCTTATCTCTTATTTTTTATTCTCTCTTCCCCTTCACGGATTCTATTTCATTGTAAAGTCTGCGAGCAACATTTAACAATTTTATAAAGAAGATATGCTTAAAGATGCAAGTTTTTCTACTTGCTATCTGGTAGATATTATGGTTGTGCAGGTGCAGATTACTCGTTAACTGCTCGTGATTTCTACTGATGTTGCAAACAGAATTTATTCTAGTGTATAAAATCATTATGTGCATGCCAGAAGACTTATTGTAATTGAAATATTGAATTAGTTTGTTAGCAATTCAGTTAAGTGTTTATAAGTTAATTTCAGTGTGTGAACTTGTATATAAAGAGTTGAATTAGCTCAAAATGTAATCAAGATTCATTTTAATAAAATTACAAATTCTTCCAGTGTAATATATGCATTTTATTTTATTATATATGTAAATAATTAAAACAAGAGGAGGTCTAGGTGATATTTTGGGTGTGTTTAAAAGATGGAAAGCGGGTAGAAATTTGACTGAAACCGAGAGAGAGAGTGAGCTGACTCGTTTGACCCGACCCGACCCGGAACCCGCGAACCCGATCCGCCGATATCTTCCTTTTCTGGCCACCTCATAGGCCGAGCCAGGTTTCAAACGAAAGCTTGTGAGCCGGCCGTCAACCTCCACACGTCCTTGCCGCCAGAAACTGCGCGGAAAGCCGCCGGCAAAGCCCAAAAATTTCTGCGGCTTTGTCGTAGACGATCGCCGCCGATTCCGGCCGTCTTTGGCTGCGCCACCAGTTGGAAAAGATTCCCCACCTCACCATCTTCCATTCCCGACCGACCACCCCAAATAGCCGCGGCTTCAAGGGCTCGATCCGGTGCCACCGCCGTGCGTGGGAGGACACTATCGGTACCATTGAACTCAACTCGACGAGAAGTGTCTAGTCCAAGCTTCCCCATCGCCATCGGGTGAATTTCGGTCAACGTTGACCGTAGGGGCATTTTGGTAATTTTGCACATAAAGGGTAATTTCATAATTTCTAGCTTTGAGGATGTTTTTGCAATCTAAATTAAGGATGAATTGATAATTTTATGATGTTGAGGATAAATTAGTAAATTATGAATTTGAGGGTTGTCGACAAGTATAATTTCGGATTTTATTAGTAATTACGTATACGAGGTTAATACGGTAAGTCGAGAGAATTGAGAATTGTAATGTTTGTGACATTAGTTTGAATTATAAATATAGGAAGTAATTATATCATTTCTATAAAATTGATGGATCTGCGGGCGAAAATCTACCTGCGCACTTGGGTGATAGCCGATTCTGAGTTTATCACTGTGAGCAAAATATATTAAAATTATTTGTGTACGTTATTTTTATATAGAAAGCTTGTTTGTGAAATAAGTATTTTAATTGTTTTTATTTAATGGTTCTCTGAAATAAATGTTTATTACGTATAAATATTTTGTTAAGTTATAATTATTCATTTATGTTCCGTATTGACTTTAAAATGATTCAAAGTGTTTATACATTGATTTCAAGCATAATTTAGAGTGTTTATATATGGACTTCGAGCATGATTTCAAGTGTATATACGTTAATTTAGAGCATGAATTAAAGTGTATATATATATTGATTTCGAGCATGATATAAAGTTTAAAGCAAATACTCATTCCCTCCAAATGAGATTAGATGAGATAGTAGGCCTTTAGGGCCCATCTGAGCACACATATAGGCTTTGGGCTGTGTGTTTGGGTTCTTTCGCCCATTGGGGGCATATGCATGCAGACAGATATTGAGATATGATGAGATTTAAATCCAGGCGGTCCGGACACGATGTCGCCAGATAGGGCATCATTGCACGTCCGTTGAAATCCAGATATGGATTGTGATGATAAGCATGAGATGGCACGTCCCCGTCTATCAGTGTAGCTTCGGGCATGATGGTACCCATATAGTACATCATTGCCGTCCGTTGAGGTCCGGATATGACAAGATTATTCTCCTAGGTATTTAATATTACTTAGTATTTAATATTTTAATATAAGATATTTTTCTTGATTTTGTGGCAGTATCAATTATATTTATGTTTAGAATATGATTTAAATGAAAGGAATTTTTACATTAAAATAATTAATTGAGAAAACTAATTATACAAGCGATGCATTTATTTTTGTAAGTATTTTATGTTCCAAAAACTACTATCCACTCACTGAGCTCACTGAGTTTTATACTCATTCCATTTTATTATATTCCCCCCCCCCCCAAGGATATTACAGGTTGACCTAGCAGCTGTACATATGTGGAGTCATTTTGTCCACGTGAGGTTTTCTGAGGATATAGATAAATTTTTCTTTAGGTTAGTGTATAATCATCCCATTTTGGAATTATACTAGGGATGTGACATAAAAGTTAGAAAACGTGTGTATTATTAGATATGTTACTGAATGAGACTAGTTGATGTAGATTGATGCACAATAAATTATTCGGGAGTGCTTGTGTTATAATTACAGGTTTGGGAATGTTATATGTTTAGGGGAGGTTCTGTCAAAATTTTCAATATAATTCTCATTAATAAGAAGATTTTTAATGATTTAGTTCAATTTCCTGAGATAAATCGTCTCTAAGAATGGGGCGGGTCGTTTCAGTTGGTATCAGAGCATGGTTTTAGATTCTGTAAACTATACTTATTTAGGAAGAATAAATTTATAATTTTGATAAGGAGGAATTCATATTTTATAGGCACCATCATGATTCGTCGTAGTGGTAGACGTGGCCGTGGCCGTGCGCGGCCAATAACTAGGTTGACTCCTAGTGTTGTACCTGTGGGGGTAAGTGAACCTATGGAATCTTTAACACATTGGGCTGCACAACAAGCGCTTGGAAATGCCCCAAACATTGAGTAGTCATTTGACCGGCTAGCCCAAATAATGGCTATAGCTATACAGAATCAAGCTCATTCACATGCTGGTAGCTCTAACACTATAGAGCGCTTGAAAAGTTTAGGAGGGAAAAGCTTTAATGGTACTAAAGAGCCACCTGAGGCCGAGTCGTGGCCT
Organism: Murraya koenigii; assembly: GCA_025617385.1. NCBI lineage: Eukaryota > Viridiplantae > Streptophyta > Magnoliopsida > Sapindales > Rutaceae > Murraya > Murraya koenigii. The sequence continues at coordinate 31,233,650 of CM046811.1, forward strand.
GTCAAGTTAGAGCGTATTTTTGAGGTGATGAAGTGCTCGGCGAAGGAGAAATTAACATTTGTCACGTTTCTACTTGAGGATATAGCTTATCACTGATGGTAGACTGTGGAACGTCGATATCATGGGCATGCTGACATTACTTAGGATATTTTCTGTAAAGAATTCTATACTCATTATTTTCTAGTGGTGTATCAAGAGTCGACGACAGTCGAAGAATATGAGACAAAGTTTATGGACCTTTCTTGATTTGCTATGGCTATGGTGAGTGATGAGAGAGAGAGATGCAGACAATTCGAGGAGGGTCTTCGATTGGAGATTTGCACTGTTGTAACTGCATCGAGATACACCGAGTTTGCAGAGGTACATAAAGCAGCCAGAAGGGTTGAGCATACAATTGCGGAGGGACGTAAAATTCAAGCATTGAAGCAGAAAAGTTGCCAGAGCCGGAAAAAAAGTAGCACTAGTAGTAGACCACCTAAGCGAGGGAGCATTGGTACGGGATATTTTGATGACACTCAGAGAAGTCAGGGTATAGGCATCAAGGGAGACCAGAGACAAACTGTCAGCCATGGCTCAGTGTGGCAGTCGGTGGGAAGTAAGGTCAGGAGTTGGGGACATTATCATATGAGTAAAGGAGATATCGTAATGATCGTCCTAGGGGTGCTCAGCATAATTCTTCTCCTGTTTGTGGTAGGAATCATCAGGTTAGTGTCAAATTGGAGAGAAATTTTGTTATCATTATGGTTAGCCTGGACACGTTAAGAGATTTTTCCTTACTTTGTCTCAGGGTAAGGGACTGTTATCTTGGGTATGGATTGGCTTAAATCTCATTATGCTACGGTGGATTGTTTCAAGAAGGAAATTTTTTTTAATAAGCCAGGGAAAACTGTGGTGAAATTTTGTGGGGAGCATAAAATTTTACCCTCACATGTTATTTCCGTCATTGATGCGAGACGGTTGCTTAGAAAAGGATGTTCAGCTTACTTAGCATATGTGGTGGACACAAAGGTTCAAGAGTTGAAATTGGAGGATATTCCAGTAGTCCAAGAGTTCCCAGATGTATTTCCAGATGAACTGCCGGGGATGCCACCTAAGAAGGAGATTGAGTTTTCTATCGATTTAGTTCCTGGAACATCTCCTATATCTATGGACATTACGAGTTTTTGGTGATGTCGTTTGGGTTGACTAATGCTCCAGAAGCTTTTATAGATCTCACGAATAGGGTATTTCACTAGTATTTAGATCGATTCATTATTGTGTTCATCGATGATATTTTTGTGTATTCTCGAAATGAAGAAGAGCATGATGATCACTTGAGGACGGTTCTGTAAACTTTGAGAGAAAAACAGCTTTATTCCAAGTTTAGTAAGTGTGAGTTCTGGTTGGACAAAGTGACAACTGAGGGCATTTATGTCGATCCCAAAAGATTGAAGCAGTTGTGAAATGAGAATAGCCTACAAATGTCACAGAGGTTCGGAGTTTCCATGGTTTGGTAGGGTATTATTGTAGATTTGTAGAGAGATTCTCTAAGATTGCCACTCTACTAACGTAGTTAACTAGAAAGAATGCCAAGTTCCAATGGAATGATGATTGTGAAAAGAGTTTTCAAGAACTCAAGACACGTCTTATCTCAACACCAGTTCTTACAATTCCATCGGGCAATGAAGGATTCGTGGTATATAGTGATGCTTCCAGGCAAGGGTTGGGTTGCATGATAATGCAACATGGGAAAGTAGTGGCTTATGCTTCTAGACAACTTAAGAAGCATGAGCAAAATTACCTAACACATGACCTAAAGCTGGCAGTGGTGGTGTTTGCACTCAAATTATGCAGACATTATTTGTATGGGGTAATTTATCAAATTTTCACTGATCATAAAATTCTCAAGTATTTGTTTACTCAGAAAGACTTAAATTTGAGATAAAGAAGATGGATGGAGCTAATTAAGGATTATGAATGCACTATTGATTATCATCCAGGCAAAGCAAATGTGGTGGCTGATGCACTGAGTAGGAAATCTTCTGGTTCTATGGCTCATACGCGAGTGGCCAGTATACCTCTGTTGATCGAGCTGAGATCTTTGGGAGTTGAGTTGGATGCTGATAACTACAGAACTTTGATAGCCAATTTTCAATTCAGGCCAACTTTGATTGACAAAGTCCATCGGATGCAAGCATAGGACCCCCAGTTAATGAAGTTGATAGAGGATGTGCAAAAAAGTTTACGAACCGATTTCATGGTGAGAGATGATGGAGTTTTAGTCATGGATAATAGACTATGTGTACCGGATATTGAGGAGCTAAAGAGGGAGATCATGGAAGAAGCTCATTGTTCATCCTATGCGATACATCCTAGAAGTACGAAGATGTACCGTACCTTAAGGGACCATTACTGGTGGCTAGGCATGAAAAGAGAGATTACAAAATTTGTTTCTCAATGTTTGGTTTTTCAGCAAGTTAAAGCTGAACATCAAAGACCTGTAGGGTATTCCCAGTCGCTTCCTATTCCTGAGTAGAAATGAGATCATATTACTATAGACTTTGTATCAGGACTTCTACTTACCCTTGCGTGGACATGCCAGTTTTTGGGTTGTTGTGGATCGACTTAGAAAATCTGCCCATTTTCTACCATTCAAAACCGCTTATTCAATGGATAATTTGAGGAATATTTATGTGGCTGAGATAGTTCATCTTCAGAAAGTACTGGTATCTATTGTTTCAGATAAAGATTCTTAGTTTTTATGATGTTCTGGACTAGCTTACAAAATACTTTAGGTACAAAGTTGAATTTTAGTACAGCTTTTCATCCTCAAACTGATGGCTAGTCAGAGCGTACCATTCAAACTTTGGAGGATATGCTACGAGCATGTGTTATGGAAATCAAGGGTAATTGGGACATTTACTTGCCCTTAATGGAGTTTGCGTACAACAACAGTTATCAAGCTCGTATCAAGATGGCGCCATATGAGGCTTTGTATGGACGGAAATGCAGAACTCCTATATGTTAGGATGAAGTTGGTGAGAGGAAGTTAATTGGCCCAGAATTGGTTCAGAATACTAACGAGCGAGTACAACTTATTCGGGATAGATTAAAAGTGGCCTAAGATGGATAGAAAAGCTATGCAGATAAGCGTAGGTGAGAACCTGAATTCAATATTGGTGATCGAGTGTTGTTACGAATATCTCCTTGGAAAGGAGTACTTCGCTTTGCGAAGCGCGAGAAGCTCAGTCCACGTTACATTGGATCATATGAGATCGTAGAGCGTATTGGTCCATTGGCTTATCGATTAGCTCTACCACCTGAGTTGTCCATAATTCATAATGTGTTTCATGTTTAAATGCTCTGAAAGTACATGTATAATCTGAGTCATGTATTATCGAAGCAACCTATTTATTTGAAGGATGATTTGACATAAGAAGAGGAGCCAGTTGAGATACTATAGGGAAAACACCAGGTGTTGCGTTCGAAAACTATCCCTTTGGTAAAAGTGCTGTAGGGGAATCACTTAAAGGAAGAGGCTACCTGGGAATTCGAGGACTTGATGCGAGCTCAATACCCTTATTTATTTCTGCCTGGTGCATAAATTTTGAGGATGAAATTTTTATAAGTATGGAGGATTGTAACATAAGCATTTTATTTTATTATATATATAAATAATTAAAACAAGAGGGGGTCTAGGTGATATTTTCGGTATGTTTAAAAGATGGAAAACGGGTGGAAATTTGATTGAAACCGAGAGAGAGATTGAGCTGACCCATTTGACCCGACCCGGCTCGATCCGAATCCCACGAAACCCGACCCGCCAATACCTTTCATTTCCGGCCACTTCACAAGCCGAGTAAGGTGCCAAACGAAAGCTTGTGAGCCGGCTGTCAACCTCCACACGTCTTTGCTGTCGGAAACTGCGCAGAACATCGCTGGCAAAGCTCAAAAATTTTTTAGGGTTTGTCACGGACGATCGCCGTCTATTCCGGCCATCTTTGGCCACGCCACCGGTTGGAAAAGATTCCCCACCTCACTATCTTCCACTCCCGACTAGCCATCGGCACCGAGGAGGCCGATTTGCCGCCGTCCAACCACCCAAAGAGCCACAGCTTCAAGGGCTCGATCCGGCGCCACCACCGCGCATGGGAGGACACCACCAGCACCATTGAACTTAACTCGACGAGAAGTGTCTAGTCCGTGGTTCCCCATCACCATTGGGTGAATTCCGATCAACGTTGATTGTAAGGGCATTTTGGTAATTTTGTATATAGTGGGTAATTTCGTAATTTCTAGCTTTGAGGATCTTTTGCAATCTAAATTGAGGATGAATTGATAATTTTATGATGTTGAGGATAAATTAGTAAATTATGAATTTGAGGGTTGTCGACAAGTATAATTTTGAATTTTATTAGTAAATTACGAATACGAGGTTAATATGGTAAGCCAAGATAATTGAGAGTTGTAATGATTGAACGAATATTTACTTTAAGCATTATTTTTTTTACATTAGTTTGAATTATAAATATAGGAAGTAATTATATCATTTCTGTAAAATAGGTGGATCTGCGGGCGAGAATCTACTTGCGAACTTGGGTGATATCAGAGTCTGAGTTTGTCACTGTCGGTGGAATATATTAAAATTATTTGTGTACGTTATTTTTATATAGTAAAGCTTGTTTGTGAAATAAGTATTTTAATTTTTTTCATTTAATAGTTCTCCGAAATAAATGTTTATTACGTATAAATATTTTGTTAAGTTATATTTATTCATTTATGTTCCGTATTGACTTTAAAATGATTCAAAGTGTTTATACATTGATTTCGAGAGTAATTTAAAGAGTTTATATATGGATTTCAAGCATGATTTAGAGTGTTTATATATATGGATTTCAAGCATGATTTCAAGTGTATATACGTCCATTTTCAGCATTAATTAAAGTGTATATATATATTGCTTTCGAGCATATTTAAAGTTTAAAGCAAATACCCATTCCCTCCAAATAAGATGAGATGAGATAAGATAGTAGTCCTTTTGGGCACGTTTGAGCACACATATAGGCTTTGGGCCGCGTGTTTGGGTACTTTCGCCCATTTGGGGCATATATTGAGATATGGTGATATTTAAATCCGGGTGGTCCAGACATGATGTCGCTAGATAGCACATCATTGCACATTCATTGAGATCCAAATATGGATTATGATGATAAGCATGAGATGGCAAGTCCCTGTCTATCCGTGTAGCTCCGGGCATGATGTTACCCAGATAGTACATCATTGTTGTCCATTGAGGTCCGGATATGAGAAGATTATTCCCCCGGGTGTTTGTTTAAGGATAATTATATTACTTAGTATTTGATATTTCAATATGAGATGTTTTTCTAGATTTTGTGGCAATATCAATTATATTTATGTTCAGAATATGATTGAAATGAAATGAATTTTTATATTAAAATAATTAATTGAGAAAAGTAACTATACAATTAATTTATTTTTGTAAGTATTTTATGTTTCAAAAACTACTATCCACTCATTGAGCTCACTAAGTTTTATATTCACTCTATTTTATTATATTTCCCCCCCAGGAGATTACAGGTACAACAGTTGACCCAGCAGCTGTACATATTTGCAGTCGTTTTGGCCACGTAAGGTTGTCTGAGGATATAGATAAATTTTTCTTTTGGTTAATATATAATCATCCCATTTTGGAATGTTATATGTTTATGGGAGGTTCTGCCGAAATTTTTAGTAGAATTCTCATTAATAAGAAGTTTTTTAATGATTGAGTTCAATTTCCTGAGATAGGTTGCCTCTATGAATGGGGCAGGTCGTTTCATCCATAGATTTCCATACAATTTTTCTCTTTGATTTAATTTCAATCCAAACAAGCTCTTCAACTTTAATATGGTATCAGAGCAAACAAATATGACAAATTCAAACAACACACCTTCTTCTTCGATCTCTATCAACTTCATTTAGCTGTCAAGCTCGATAGATCTAACTATCTTATATGTAAAGCTCAAGTTCGCACCTCCATCATAGCCAATGGTCTTAAAGGATTCATCAATGGCGAGAGTGTTTGTCCAAATCGTTTTATCACTGAATCTACAGAACAAATTAGCAGATCTGAAGCTCAAGCTTCACAGAGACAGGCGAATCCAGAATATTTATACAGATGAAGACATATAAACTACTATAGAGCTGGATGTTTTCATCAATGGTGGATAATGTGCTGATAATGGTAATTCACTATGAATCGTCTCTTGAACTGTAGAATATGCTTGTTGAAATTTTTATGTCTCAACCCAAGGTGAGATATATGCCTCTGAAAACGAAAATCCATTCACTACTTCAACAAAATCAAGAAGATCGCTGATAGCTTGGCTATTAAAGGTAATGCAATACCTTCTAATGAATTAATCATGCATCTTCTTACTAGACTAGATGATACCTATGAATCATTTGTCACAAACATTCTAACTATGCTTAAAAAGGAACAATTAACTATTGAAGAGGTTTATTCAATGATGTTGACTCATAAAACCAAATTGGAAATGAATAGAGTAAAAATGCAAAGTGAAACCTCATATGATATGACTGTAAATTTTACACAAAAAGGACAAACCTATGGTAAATCTGGCTGTGGAAATGAGAAGAATCCTAACATTAGAAATTTTGGAGGCTATAATGGAAATATGAATATTGTTGGTACTGGATCTAATGCTAATAAAGATATTGTTTGTCAAATCTGTTTCATTTATGATCATAGAGCCTATAAGTGCAAGAATAGATTTAATCAAGGGTTTGTGCCTAGAAACAGAGGATTTGGTGGCTTTAGACTAGAGAAGGCCAGAACTTCATAACTTTTGCTGGAAATCCAAATGTTTTTGGAAGAGGTGCTGGATTTAACAATGGTGCTAACTTTGGACCTGGTTTGCTGGTTTTGGATCAACTTATCCAAGCCAAAATAAATATTTTTATGGCTATGTAGCTTATCAGAATCCAAGCCTCATGTATTGTCAAGCAGCAAATGGAAACTACAATGACATTACTCATAGACTTGCACCAACTGTATCTGTTGGAAATGCTAGAATCCCTCACAATACTTTTGCTCCTACACCTGTGGCTAATTTTAGCAATGTTGTTGATCTTACTTGGTATATTGAATTTGGTGTAACCAATCATGTTGCACAAGATACAGGTATTTTTCTTCAGTCCTATGTTTACAATGGTGATGAAAAATTACATATAGAAAATGTTATGGGATTTCCTATTTGTCATATGCTGTTATCAAAACCTCATCTGCAGTACATGTTTACTTACATCATGTTCTGCGTGTCCCTTCCATCACCAAAAACCTCATTAATGTATCTAAATTAATTGTTGATAGCAATATTCTTCTTGAATTCCATCTCACTGTCGGTTTTGTTAAGGCCAAGAATATAGGGATTATATTAGTCAAGGGGATTGCCAGAGGAGGATTGTATCAAGTTAAGAAATTAACAGTAATCTATTGTGATTCCAAGTCTAATGCTTCTATGTCTAGTTTGTAAAATCATGTTTCTAATTCAATAATAATTCCAGAATCAATGTTTGCTCAGATGAGCACATCTAGTGTTCAAAGTCCTCTTCATTCAAATGTTCAGAGTCCTCTTCAACAGTGTGCAAATAATTTCTCATTCAATAAAAATGCCTCAATGGCTTTTGTTACCTCAAAGTTAGTTGATTATAATTTGTTGTATAAAAGAATGGGTCATCCAACAGTTCATGCTTTAAAACAAATCATGAAATGTCTAGATTCAATAATTACAATTCATAAATCAAATTCACCTCAGTTTTGTGAAGTATATAAGTTTGGTAAATGTCAGAGGGATTGGAGTTTGGGCAATGCCAAGCAAACCCCCTCGAAGATAACCTTGCTATGTGTCAAAACTGGTCAAGGTCAAGTGCTCCAAGGCTGGTCGAACCCTGATCTTCCCATCCTGCTCGAGATCTTCGACTATCGAGCAGGATCTGGTCATAACTGTCGGAGGCACCACAAGCAGGGGGGAATCAAAGCTCGAGTAGGGCAGACCCAGGCATGATGGCCCTCCTCCCGACAACTTGCCATAATGATCGATGCCTGACAGGCACCCCACGCAGTAGGGCTTCGTCACTGTAACCGATGACCAGCGCACGCCTCTACAGTATCATCATTAAACACAGACCTACATGGCACCATCATTGAGTCACGAGAATCCATAACCGCCTGACATCCCACGCCCCCAGGTTATGCCGCAGCCACTCCTAGCTATCATAAAGGCACAAGCGCAATTATTGCGGTGGCGTCCAAGCAGGGGAGGGCGGAAAAAATAGAAGTATAATTACCAGACGAAGGACAAAGTAAAAGGACTTCTTAATTTCTTTTTTCTGAAACTCTTAACCTCAATTTCAACTTATCTACCCAGACTGAAATTGTCTCTCTCCTTTTACTTCTAAAAACTTTCTATTCATTATGGTCCCTCAAATTAAAGGGGAATACTAAAAGAATCAACCTGATCACTGACTTGAGCGTCGGAGGATTTTCGCCGAAAAATATCCGGCGACCCCTGATATCTTTTTTTTTGGACGCAGGCCGGAGGATATTACTGTTCTATTAAACAGAGAAAGGCAGGAACCAGCAAGGAATCCTACTCGAGCAATCAGCGAACAGAAGTTTATAGCATTATTTGGGAACGAGCAGAAAACCACATCATTTTGGCGTCTTCTGTGGGGATCAGTTCAAAAAGCCTGAATTTCCAGTACACTCAAAAAGCAACGTGGTAATGAGAGAAAACAGCAGAAGAGGGGTAAGCCCCGAAGAATCGGTAACCCTGGGTAGAGGAAAGCAAGCAACGATGCTACCGAATCCAGCCGCGGGAACGCTCCCATCGGTGGGAATGTAGGAGACAAAGCCCAGAGGCAGAAAGTGCAAAATGTTACCAAAAGGGAGGAGACGAACTCGGAAGAAAGAGAGTCTCGGTAGTACTTGCAAGACATGGCACCTACTTCCCGTGCGGAGGAGTTGGAGGGAGAAGTGCGCAGGTTGGCGCAGGTTGTTGAGGATAATGCTGGACAATGAGTCTCTACTCTCAGCAGAAATCATGATTTCCACTTTCCCGACTTAAAATTTTCAGGGAAGAGTACCCACTGGTGCATATAGAATGCTTCAACGATATGACCAGAGTTCAGGGCTTGACAGCCGCCGAAAGGTGTAGGGCCTTCCCACTTACTTTGGAAGGAATGGCGAGAGAATGGTACCGTAAATTACCGCGGGGGAGTATTCTGAACTTCGAATAAATGTGTATGGAATTCACGGAGCAGTTCTGGGGGATGGTGGCCCCCGAAAATAACATGATGGAATTGACAGAGATAAAGCAGAAGGAGAGAGAGTCCCTCTGAGAATTCGTAAAAAGATACTACCAGTTAGTTTTGTATCTTAGGGCATTCAATCACTCTCAGGTGCTTAGGGGGCTAAAGGAGGGGGTCAAGATGGGAAGACCATGGTACAACTTGCAGAGCCCCTCGATCAGTTCGTACTTTGACGCATATGAACAAGTGAAGATGGACATAGTTATTGAGGAATAAAAAGCCACGAAGCTGAGGAGCGAGCAGAACAGTGGAACAAAGCGGAAAGAGAAAGGGGGCCTGCTCGTGGCGCATTTACTTCCATGCCAATAAGGGACTGGGTTGCTCTTAATAACCCCTATCAGAGGGCTCCCCAGCCGCGAGTGGCTTCTGTTCTACTTCGTAGGTCCTCAAGTCGAGACAACAGGGAATATCGACAGTACAGCGGCAACCCGCCTCTCAATCCCCCCGTAAACTAGCCCATGCAGAGCAACAACAGAGCTGACCGCCCATTACCCCTACACTCGGGAAACTATTCCCGGGATAGGGCGATACAGATGGTTGATCAAAGCCCCTCCTACAGACAATACACCCCTCTGAAGGTGTCACTCGAGGAGATGTTTCAAGTTGTAGAGGAGCGAGGGCTGTTGTGTTCCCCGACACCGATGTCTAAGCCAGCAAGTAGGAGGGATAGAAGCTGGTTCTGTCGATTCCATGGCGACTATGGCCATTCAAGGTTACAGTGCTGTGACTTGAAAACCAGGTGGAGGACTTGGTTAGAAACTGGTACTTGGACAAGTTTATTGAAGGGGGACACCCGGTAATCGAGCAGCAGCAAACAGGGGATGGCCAAGCCTATGACATGGGATGTGAACTACCTTCAGTTAGGGTGATAGTATGAGAGCCCACGATGGCAGGAAATTCAAATAGGGCTCGGAAGAACTACAACAGATATGCCTCTGCTAGTCAGGAAGTTCTGCTCGCCATGCCCACTACAAAGAGAGCTAAGGTGCGGTAAGTGCCCATCGTGTGGACAAAGGAGGATGAGGAAGGGGTCCTATACACCCATAAGGACGCCTTGGTTGTAAGGGCAGCCAACAGGGAGATCAACAGGGTGCTGGTAGACTCGGAAAGTTCAGTGGACATTCTCTTCAAGTCCACGCTCGATGATATGGGAATAGCAGATGTAAGATTCGAGCAGACGAGCGCCTCTCTGAAGGGATTCGGTGGGGGAAGGTTAACCCCTCTAGGGATCATCAACTTGGTAGTTACTATGGGCTTGCAGCAAATGAGGCAATGCAACTGACGTCATTAGACTCGAGGAAAGAATTAAGGAAGGAGAGGCAAGAGCTCGCTGAAGAACTAGAGGAAATTGTAATAAAGTTAGACGACCATAAGAAGAAGATCTAGATCGGCCCGAGTATTGGCGAGCCACTTAGGAGAAGCCTGGTCGAGTGCTTGCGAGCACACTCTGATGTGTTCGTATGGACGCAAGAAGATATGCTGGGAATTGACCCGAATGTAGCATGCCACAGGTTAACAGTAAGAAGAAATGCCAAGCCGTTCAGGCAAAAGAGGAGGTGCGTCAATCAGGAGAGGCATGAGGCCATGAACAGTGAGGTGGAGAAGCTGTTAAAGGCGAGATTTATAAGAGAAGTTAGCTACCCGGAATAGATCTCAAATGTAGTACTGGTGAAGAAGGCGAGCGGGAAATAGAGAATGTACATAGACTTCACTAATTTGAGCAAAGCTTGTCCTAAGGACAGATTCCCATTGCCAAAAAATAGACCAGCTGGTCGATTCCACAGCAAGACACGGCCTGCTCAGCATCATGGATGCCGTCTCAGGCTACAACCAGATTCCCATGTATGGGTCAGATGAGGAGTGCACGACCTTCATCACTAACCAGGGTTTGTTTTACTACAAGGCCATGCCCCTCGGCCTAAAGAATGCGGGGGCAACATACCAAAGGCTGGTGAACAAGATTTTTAAGTCATTGATTGGCCACACGATGGAAGTTTATGTGGACGACATGATCACCAAGTTCAAGGATGCAGAGGAACATGTGAAGCATTTAGAAGAAACCTCCGCGATCTTGAGAGAATACTAGATGAAGCTTAACCCTGAGAAGTGTGCCTTTGGAGTGGGTTTAGGAAAGTTCTTGGGTTTCATGGTCAATAACAGGGGAATTGAGGCCAACCCGGAGAAGATTAGAGCAATGATAGACATGAAGTTCCGCGCACTCTCAAGAAAATACAAAGCCTCACGCGTAAGTTGGCATCCCTCAACAGGTTCATCTCCCGAGCAACAGACAAATGCCATGTCTTCTCCCAAGAGATGAGAAAAGGGAAAAAGACAAAGTGGACACCAAAATGTGAAGCGGCATTCCAACAGCTTAATGATTACTTGCTAAAAGCCCTGTTACTTTCAACACCGCGAGTATAAGAAGTTTTATACTTGTATTTGGCGGTGTAGAAATGGACAATGGGCTCGGTCTTAATAAGGGAAGAGTCAGGGGTGCAACACCCCTTGTATTATACAAGCAGAGCTTTGTTAGAGGCAGAGACTCGGTACCCGCCAGTGGAGAAGTGGGCACTTGTAGTGGTAACAGCAGCTCGGAAGCTAAGGCCTTACTTCCAAGCACACTCGATAGCCGTCTTGACAAGCCAACCGCTTAGGCAGTGAGTTTGACATCAGCTTCCAGCCCCGAACAACAATTAGGGCACAAGACTTGGCCGACTTTGTAGTTGAGTGTACAGAGCTAGATGAAGGAACAGACAACGAACGAGCAACAGGCTCCCCTGCTCTTGGCAAAATCTGGACAGTTACGGTAAACAGGTTGTGTGGAGATTAAAGAGCGGGAGCAAGAGTAGTGCTTCTTAGTCCTAAAGGGGTGGAAGTACAGTATGCCGTGAAGCTTGAGTTCAAGGCCACCAATAACCAAGCCGAGTACGAAGCTGTAATTGCAGGACTGAAGCTCGCTTTGGTAGTGAAGGCGGAAGAAGTAATGCTCTGGACAGACTCTCAGCCGGTGGTAAATCACCTCAACGAATGCTTTCAGGCGAAAGGCGAGAAGATGGAGGCTTACCTTCGAAAGGTGATACAGCTAATTGGAAAGTTTCAAGCGGTAGAGGTGGAACAGATTGCAAGGGTAGAAAATTTTGGGCGGACATGATAGTATGGATGGCTGCTGTATCTGACCCAAAGATGTCCAAGTCCATCCCAGTGGAGGTCAGGACCTGCTTGAGCATCGAGTAGGAGAACGAAGTGATGAGTCTATCCCCGAGTAGTACCTGGATAGATCCAATTATGACAAAAAGTAGGCGAGGAAGCTGGGATGTCAAGCGGTGAGGTACACATTGATCGACGGGGTATTGTACAAGCAATGATACACTCTGACGCTGTTACGCTGTTTGGATAAGGAGGAAGCAGATTACGTCCTCAGAGAGATACACGAAGGGATCTGCGGCAACCACTTCGGCGTAAAATCTCTGGCTTTTAAAGCCTTGAGACAAGGATATTTTTGAACTCAAATGCACTAGGACGCATAAGAAAAGACCAAGAGCTGTAAAAATTGTCAAAGCTCCGCCAACTACATGGCTTGGCCGCTCGAGAACCTCACGGTGATGAATTCACCATGGCCATTTGCTCAATGGGGGATCGACCTGATCAGACCGCTGCCGAAAGGAAGAGCATTTGCAACACACATCGTAGTGGCAATTGATTATTGCACCAAATGGGTTGAAGTGGAAGCTTTAAGCAGTATTACAAAAAGCAAGACCACTGACCTTATTTAGAGAAATGTGATTTGCAAGTACGGGATCCCCCACGCACTGATCACAGACAATGGGAGGCAGTTTGACAACAACAAGTTTAAAGACTTCTGTAGAAAAATGGGGATAAAGCTGAAGTTCTGTTCGCCATCACACCCGTAGGCAAATGGGCAGGTGGAGGTAATAAACAAGACCATAAAACTTCTCCTGAAGACCAGACTGGGTGAGCAGAAGGGAGCTTGGGTCGACGAGCTGCCTGGTATGTTATGGGCTTATAAGACAACATACAAAACGCCACGGGGGAGACACCGTTTTCCTTAGAATTCGGACATGAAGCAGTGATCCCAGCATAGATTGGGATGGGCACACATCGAATGAAGCACTTTGATGAGAAGCAAAATGACGAATAGATGTGTGTGAATTTGGATCTGCTGGAGGAAAAAGGTGAAAGGTCAGCAAGGAAGATTGCCCGTTATTACAATCAGAACGTGCACATCTGCCGGTCCCAGGTGGGAGACTAGGTACTTAGAAGAGTAAACCATAGCACTAAAGATCCTAAACAAGGGGTGTTAGGCCCGAACTGGGAAGGTCCCTACAGGGTCTCACAAGTGGCCGGTCCAGGGGCATATAGGCTAACTTACCCAAATGGGCGAGAAGTTAAAAGGCCATGGAATGCACAGCATTTGATGAAGTACTTTCAGTAAGTTCCCTTTTATTTTGAGCATTAAGATTTTAATTTCCTCTATATTAAAGATGTGTAAAATCTTGTACGTAAATAAAAAGCAAGAAAAATGCTTCCAAAACCAATCGATACCATACGAGCATATTAACGCTTATGAAGACGAATAAAAGCTAGAGTTGTAAGTCTCAAAGCCTAACTTAAGGTAAGGTGGTGCTAAGCATAAGCCGTAAGTCTCAAGGCCCAAAGTCTCAAAGCCTAACTTAAGGCGAGACGGTGCCAAGCATAGCCAAGTGAAGGCTCGAGCAAAATAAGCTCGCAAAGAAATACAAGAGCCATAAGTCTCAAAGCCTAACCTAAGGCGAGACGGTGCCAAGCATAAGCCAAGTGAAAGCTTGAGCAGAGAATAAGCTCACGAAAGAATGCAAAGGCCGAAAGTCTTAAAGCCTAACCTAAGGTGAGATAGTGCCAAGCATACCCAAGTGAAGGCTTGAGCAGAATAAGCTTGCGAAGAAATGCAAAGGCCATAAGTCTCTAAGCCTAACTTAAGGTGAGACGATGCCAAGCACAAGCCAAGTGATAGCTCGAGCAGAGAATAAGCACACGAAAGAATGCAAAGGCCGAAATTCTCAAAGCCTAACCTAAGGCAAGACAGTGCCAAGCATAGCCAAGTGAAGGCTCGAGCAAAATAAGGTCGCGAAGAAATGCAAAGGCCGTAAGTCTCAAAGCCTAGTTTAAGGCGTGATGTTGCCAAGCATAGGCCAAGTGAAGGCTCGAGCAGAATAAGTTCGCGAAGAAATGCAAAGGCTGTAAGTCTCAAAGCATAAATTAAAGGCGAGACGGAGCCAAGCACAAGCAAGAAAGACTCAAGGTAGATGAGCTCGCAAACGAAGCTAAACGACGAAGCTGCAAAGTCTAACTTCGAGCAAAGACAAAAAGACAGACAAAGCCAAGATGAGCTCGAACACAACGATCTCGCGTGGAAAGATACCGCGGCCTCAAGACTTAAAGTCTGTTTTGGGTTAAGGAAAAGCAGCTAAGAGTTATAGGGGACTGGTCCAATTGATCACATTTTTGGCAAGACGAGCAGAGACAAACTATAGTCAAAATTATATAGGAATTTTCCTAAGCCAGCAGGAAATTTACCCCACAGAGAATTTTAGGAACAGATTAAAAGTACGAAGGCAAAGTGAGAAATATGTTCCTTATTACATTGCCAGAGAGTACAAGTACAAAAAAAAAAAGTAAAGCCATTCAAGGGTCTTGATCAGTCGGGCTAGCAATGGGGGCTGGGTCCTCGGAAGTGGGAGCAGCTCGAGTGTCCTCCTCGGAAGCAGGAGTAGCTGGGGCTTGAGTGGTTAGAAGAGCTGCCTCTGCGGACCTTGCGCGCCTACCTCTTCCCAAGCAGAAGGATCCCTTGGCTCCTGAGTACGGGCATCCTACTCATTCATATAAGCATCTACGACCGCCTTGAGCTTGGACATATCCAACTCGGGGTATTCCTTATCCAGAACAGACATGATGCACTCGTAGCTGAAGGTCACCCCCTTATTGTACTCCTTTGCGAGCTAATTTTCCAGGGGGAAGGTAAGAAGCCTCTGCCTCCATAGTCCTCTCAAAGGTGGACCTCTGCACATCGAGGTCTTTCCGAGCATTCACCAGCTCATCCCAGTCCATGGACAGCTTCTTCTCAAGCTGGAGTACCTTAGACTCGGCCAAAGCTACCCTTTCCTTGAAGGTAGAGTTCTCGATGCGAAGCTCGGCCGCTTCCTCCTCCTTCTACTCGAGTGCCTGCCTCAAGCCCTGATTATCAGCCTTGATCTTCCTCTCAAAAGTCATGGCCTTGGTCATAAAGGCAGTGGAGGCAGTCATTACATGGCACGAGAGGCGCTGGAACATGTTGGCCAGCTCGGTAACGCTGGAAGACTCCAGCTCTTCCATAAACTTCTCCTCCATGTGCCTGGTGAAATCCCTGACATCGGGATCAGCAAAATTGGGCTGCTGTTCTTGGGATCGCCCCGATCAGGATCTTACCGGGACGACAGCTCTTGGGGCCCTTGGGGGAGCTTCCTCGACTGATCGCTCGCTCTCCCGAGCAGGAGGAATGGCCCTGATTGGCGAGGTAGCTTGGTCAACCCGAGACCTCTTGGCTGGAGCAGAGGAGGTGCTCGGCCCCTCCACCGTGCTCGAAGGCCTTTTCAATCGGGAGAGGATGCCACTCATTTCTTCTTCAGATGTGAGGCCGAACTTGACGAGATTATGTAGGGACAATAATTCCTTGCACGAGCTCGTGTTGTCCAAGGCATTATTGATACGCGACTGTAGCTCTTCCTCTACCCGATAGGTCACGCTCCAAGAGGCTATAGCAAAAATCAAAATAAGGCAATAAGAAGAAAGCGAGCAGAAAAAATTAAAACAAAAAACATGATGAGCAGCAGAGGACTTGGAGTACAAAAACGAGACGGAATTTGAGGGACCTCCTCGGTGGCCGAGGCTACTCGCCCCCAGTTCCCCCCAGCAAAGAAAAATTTACCCTTCTAATTGCCACCAGAGGTGGGGAGGTCAGTGATAGGTTTCTTGCCCTTAAAGCTAGAAGTAAGATAGTACCAGCCCGCGTCTTTTGGACTGTTCTTCAACTAGTAGAGATGCTTTATTTCATCTACCATCGACTCATCCAAAATTACACCACCTCCATAGAACATACAGCCCAGATAGGACCCTCCACCCGTTCGGGTTCAACTACCCCGGTGCCAGATGCAGTTGGGAAAGGACCCAGGAAAAATAAGGCTGAATAGGAAACCTAAAGCCCCACTTGAAACACTTTAAATAAAAGGTGACATACCCCCGGGGAGGGCAGCTAGGGGTGTTTTTTTTACCAGGAAGACACAGATCAACACTGGCGGGAATACGGTACATGGCCCTAAGGCATTCTAAGTCTTGGTGTGAGGTCT
This sequence comes from Murraya koenigii, assembly GCA_025617385.1. NCBI lineage: Eukaryota > Viridiplantae > Streptophyta > Magnoliopsida > Sapindales > Rutaceae > Murraya > Murraya koenigii. Next base: position 31,250,401 of record CM046811.1, read on the forward strand.
CACACATCATGTTATCTATGGCAAATGAATCAGCCTCTGACCTTTGGCCGGCCCTCTGCCTCTATAACGACCAAGTTTTTCCTACAGCCTCTACCTCTTCTGGACTTGGGTCTCTCACTGGAACCCTCTTAGTAGTCTCGAAGTCACTCGAAGAAGATGACTCTTCAAGGGACATCCGGTAGGGTTATTGAGTGGCTGACATTTTTCTTTCCCTATGGACAAAATCTACCAAGTGGAAAACCAGAAACCCAGAAAATAGAAAAAACAAGAATGAGGATAAGGAGAAGAGTTTCTACTTGAGACGCATTTGATGAAGGCAGATGACGATGACGGCAAAGAAGCAGGTGAATTTCACTTGCAAGCGGTTGTTTTTAGTCTGGACAAAGTTAGAAATAAGAAGAGGCACAGAAAAGAAATTAGGGATTTATAAAGGGGAAAGCAAGTCATGCCAACAGACGGCATGCTACTCAAGGGGACACGACTGTTCAAATAACCGACTCTTCAAAATTCAAACGAGCAGTCCAGATCAGCCCACGCGTCTCGCATTAAATGTGAAGTGATGGAAAAGGCGAAGAGCTCAGCATAACAAAGTAAAAGAGAGAAAATCGGCTCGAACCAGAAGTTTCCAGTATTACCTCCTTTCACTCTCAAGACTAAAAACTGGGGGACTGGTGTTTGGGCAATGTCGAGCAGACCCCCTCGAGGACAATCCAGGCAGATCAGAAGACCTAATCACTAGCACGAAGATAGCCTTGCGAGGTGTCAAAGCTGGTCGAGGTCAAGTGCTCCAAGGCTGGTCGAGCCCTGATCGTTCCATCCTACTTGAGATCCTAGACTACCGAGAAGGATCCGGTCATGACTGCCGGAGGCACCACAAGCAGGGGGGAATCAAAGCTCGAGTAGGGTAGACCCAGGCATGACGGCCCCTCCTCCCGATAACTTGTCACAATGATCGATGCCTGACAGGCACCCCACGCAGTAGGGTTTCGTTACTATAACCGATGACCGGCGCATTCCTCCACAGTGTTATCATTAAACATGGACCTACACAACACCATTATTGGGTCACAAGAACCCATAACCGCCTGACATCCTACGCCCCCAGGTTGTGCCGCAGCCACTCCTACCTGTCAGAAAGGCACGGGCATAATTAATATGGGGACGGGCGTCCAAGCAAGGGAGGGTAGGAAAAATAGAAGGATAAAAACCAGACGAGGGATAAGGTAAAGGGACTTCTTGATTTCTTTTTTCTGAAACTCTTAACCTCAATTCCAACTTATCTACCCAGACTGGAATTGTATCTCTTTTTACTTCTAAAAACTTTCTATTCATTCCGGTCCTTTAAATTAAGGGGGATATCAAAAGAATCAACCCGATCACTGACTTGAGCGTCGGAGGGTTTTCACTGAAAAAATATCCGGTGACCCCTGATATCTCTTCTGTGGACGTAGGCAGGAGGATATTACCGTTCCAGTAAACGGAGAAAAGTAAGAACCAGCAAGGAATCCTGCTCGAACAATCAGCGAGCAGAAGTTTATAGAATCATTTGGGAACGAGCAGAAAACCGCATCAACACCTTCTATAGAAGCCTCAACTACACAGCCCCTTGAACTTTTTCATTCTGATCTTTGAGGGTCAGTCCCCATATCCTCATCTCAAGGCTATCATTATTATATTTTTATTCTATATTATTATACTATATTCCCCTAGATATTTCACTCACAACTAAATCCAACACATTGTCAGTATTTATTTCCTTCAAGAGCATGATTGAAAATAGCCTAAACAGAAAAATCAAATGTCTTTAAACTAACTAGGAAGGTGAATTTAGACCCTTTGTAAACTATCTTTTAGAACAATGAATTCAATTTAGGCATCCATGTCCTTATATTCACCACCAAAATGGTAGAATAGAAAGGAAACACAGACACATAATTTAAATAAGGCTAACACTCTTAGTTCAAGCTCACATGCCTTTAAAATTTGGGTGGACTGCATTTCATGTTGCTACCTTCCTTATTAACAGACTTCCCTCACCTGTTTTAAATAATAAATCACTTTTTGAAAATTTATTTCATAAGAAACCTGATTATAACATCATGAGAATCTTCGACTGCTCATATTACCCTTATCTTAAACCTTATAACCATCACAAACTTGCATTTAGAAGTCAAGATGTATCTTTCTTAGCTATAGCTCTCTTCACAAAGGTTATATGTGTCTTCATCCTTCAGGCAAAGTCTACATCAATAATCATGTTGTCTTCAAGAAATCTTCATTTCTTTTTAAGTCATATCAAAATTTTTCTTCAGTGTCCAATTATTTCAAATCTCTGGATTCAAAGTCTTTAGTCAATCTTATGTTAATCTTCTCTTCACCTCAAACTGCTGTTCAATTTGATAATTTTTCCTCTCCATCTCCAACCATAGCAACTGATTTCAATTTTAACCCATCTTCACCAGATATACACACTTCAGTTCCTGCTTCTAATTCCTCACACCACTCTTCTCACATTCTTAACCTATCTCCACCACCTCAACCTATTGTTGGTCATCCCATGGTTACAAGGTCCAAAGCATGCATATGTAAGCCTAAAATAGTCTATCTAGCCACTCATTCACTAAAATCCTTAGAACCACAATCAATATCAGTTTCATTGAAGGATCATCAGTGGTTTTATACTATAAATTAAGAGTTTCAAGCTTTGATGAATAAAAAAACTTGGAGCTTAGTTCAACCAACTCATCCAGTTAAAGTGGTGGGAAAAAAATGGTTTACAGAGTTAACTATAACTCTTATGGCATTGTATCAAGATACAATGCTTGACTAGTAGCCAAAGGTTTTTATCAAACTCAAGGAATTGATTACATTGAGACATTTAGTCTAGTTGTCAAATATATCCTCAGCCTTGCAGTTATAAATCATTGGTCCTTGAGGCAGGTTGATATCAACAATGCTTTTCTTAATGGCTACTTTAATGAAGAATCACATGTACTAGCCAAAGGGTTTTGTAGATTAGTCTAAGCCTTTTTCATATTTGCAAGCTTTACAAAGCTTTATATAGTCTTAAACAAGCTCCTCGAGCATAGTTTGATAGGGTCAAACTAGTTCTAACTCTCAAATAGGATTTTCAAAACTCCAAATCTGACACCTCACTTTTTTTAAAAAAAGATCAGGGGCATTTGAAAGATCCCACATCGACAATAGGGGGGAACCTGGGCTATAAGGGGGGAAAAGCCTTGAGTTGCTGCGAGGCCTTTTGGGGTAGTATGGGCTGCTCTGAGAACAAAATCGTGTATATCCCAATGGATTTGGGCCGAGTCTTGACAATATTTTTTACTTAGTCTTATGTATATTGATGATATAATTGTGACTGGTTCTAGTGTTCAACTAATCCAGCAAATAATTGCCAATTTACAGTCAACCTTTTCACTTAAAGATCTTGGAGAGTTCAGCTATTTTCTTAGAATTCAAGTTTTTCACAACAGAAATGGCTTGCATCTTTCTCAATCTAAATACATTTCTGATCTTCTTACCAAGGTTTAGATGACAAATTGTACACCTCGTTCAACTTCAATGGTTGCTAGGAATCATCTTACTAAGTTAGATAGTGCACCATTTTCTAACATCACTCTATACAGAAGCACCATTGGTGCTTTACAATATGCCATATTGACTAGACCTGATATAGCATTTCTAGTGAACAAACTCATTCAATTGTTAGTTACTCCCACCATAAATCATTAGCAGGCATGTAAATGAATTCTTAGATATCTCAAGGGTACCTTGTCTAAAGGGTTACAGCTCTACAACAATAGTTTTATGCATATAGACTGTTTCAGTGATGCAAATTGAGTCAGTGATAAAGATGACAAAAGATCTATAGCTAGGTATTGTGTTTACTTTGGTTCAAACTTAGTTTCTTGGTGTTTTAAGAAGCAAGCAGTTGTTTCCAGGTCAAGCACCGAGTCAGAGTATTGACCATTGGGCTTTGCAGCATCTAAAGTCTTGTGGATTAAGTCTCTACTTACTAAAATTGGTATCTCACTCACTTCTCCTCCTATTCTCTGGTGTGATAACCAGAGTGCAGCAGCTCTCTCTAGTAACCTAAATTTCACCCTCACGCCAAACATATTGAGCTTGATGTTCATTTTCTGAGGGAGAAAGTTGCTAATCAAAGTGTCCAAGTTCATTATGTTCCCAACTCTCACAATATAGTAGATATCCTCACTAAGGCCTTAGCTCATAACTTTCACAACTTAGGCTTAGCTTGAGGGGGGATGTTAGATATTATGGTTGTGCAGGTGCAGATTACTCGTGAGTTGCTCGTGACTCCTGCTGATTTGGCAAACAGAATTTATGCTGGTGTATAAAGTCGTTATGTGCATGCCAGATGGCTTATTATAATTGGATTAATGAATTAGTTTGTTAGCAATTCAGTTAAGTGTTTACAAGTTAGTTTCAATGTGTGAACCTGTATATAAAGAGCTGAATTAGCTCAGAATGTAATCAAGATTCATTTTAATAAAATCACATATTCTTCCACAGGTTTTTATATAATTTTTCTCTTTGATTTTCTTTCAATCCAAACAAGCTCTTCAACTTTAATACTATCTTTTCATTGGAAATGGATAAATAATTATATGTTAGTACAAAGGGATCAAGTTTCATGTTAGGCTCATTGTCTTTGGGAAGTTAATTATTCTCTAGCTTAATTCACGTGTGTGCAAAAAGATTTTAATTCTAACTGTTTTTTCCCCTTAATCGTCTAAAGGAACAAGTTTCAAGTTTTTATTTTTTGTGCCTATTAAAAATTTTAAAAGAAAAGAAGGTATATCGTGCGTAGAAATTAAGGAGAGGGTAGAATATAACTATTAAAACTTTATGGTGTCTGCCAATTTTTTGTTTATATGGGGATATATACAAACATTCATCTTAACCGTTAAAATATATGTAGTTGTGATTCAAAACCTAAGATTTTGTGTCAAAGCTTGTTTTAGAAAATAAGGGCAACCAAACCTACTCCTCAATATATATGCTATATTTAAGTAAGAATAGTGTTATATATCCCAAATTTTTTATCATAAAAAATCATCTCAAATGTTGTGGCATTCATCAATTAATTGGTGAAATAATATAATTAATTTATTTGAATCTTATAAAAAAATAACAAACTACTCAATAAATGAAACATCATTTGGGATTAAATTTAGAGTAAAAAATTTAGGATATTTATGATTACTCTCTAAGTAATGAAAGATTTAATTAAACTATAATATATATTAAGAAGATGAAGTTCAATTTATTCGTTTCAAATCAATCTTATGCCTAATTTATTTATACAAAACGGTCAAAGATATAAAAGTTAGTAATCAATTATAATAAATTAGTGATTCATTTTCCTAATATATATTTCATAACGGCTATGATTTCTTACAATTTTTATACATGCTATAATGACAATATACATGTCATATAGTCAGATTAATGATGTATATTTTTTTAGCTAATAATGTGATACAATCCGATTGTTTAAAACAAAAATAAAATGGAAAGGAAAATCTCTATAAAACAAAAAATAACTGGCTTCTCTGATGTTTATTTTGGAGGTTTAGATTATAGAGAAGAATAAAAATAGATTAATTCGAGATAATCTAGACCTCCAAAATAAGCATTGATTATTCGAGAAACTAACAAACTCTTAAATACAACTCAAGTTACCATAAAATTATAATCATTCTACACATTTCTATTATGAATTAGTACAAAATACCATATTCCAACTATATCCTAAAAATAGGCAACTAACTAACCATAGTCCCCGCAAATAATTCCCACAAAACCACAAACGGCTAAACCACTACTAGATACTAATTATACTATTTAAATAAAATAGCTTATAAAAACAAAATATTTAAATAAAGTATGATCCTATCATAAAGCTTAATTATCATATATGGTAATTAATTAATGATTTGTATGTCTTGGCCCGTTTTTTGTCCCAGCAGCATCATGGTACGTTAAAGCAGATAATCGTCTCGGCCTGCAATATTTTTACCAAAACTCCAAACCCCTTGTTGATTCCACATCTGAACAAGCTAATTATTCCTAATCTAAGCGGTTGCGAAAGCCTGAAAAGTCTGCCAGATGGAATTCATTTGGAATTGCTTAAAAAGCTTAATCTTTCGGGCTGCTCCAAACTGAAGAGGCTTCCAGAGTTTTCATCAGCTGGTAATATAGAAGAGATATGGTTAAATGGAACTGCAATTGAAAAGCTGCCCTCTTCCATCGGGTATCCGTCTCGGCTTTTAGAATTGCGCCTTTTTTATTGTAAAAGGCTTAAGAGTCTTCCGAGCAGCCTATGCAAGTTGAAATCTCTTCAGTATCTTTATCTCACTGGTTGCTCAAATCTTAAGAGTTTGCCCAACGAACTTGCAAATTTAGAAGCTTCGAATAGTTTGTATGCTGTAGGAACTGGTACAATAGGCAGTGGTGATAAGCAGATGGGTGATTTATCATTGCCTATCACATTATCTTTAGATGGCTTGCACAACACTCTAACGTATTTACATCTAACTGATTGTGGCATCACAGAGTTACCTAAAAGTCTTGGTCAGATATCCTCAGTAGAAAGATTGTAACTTGAGAAAAACAATTTTGAGAGAATACCAGAAAGCATCATACAACTCTCGAAGTTGAAATTTCTCTACTTAAGTGATTGTGAGAGGCTTCAATCCTTACCAAAACTTCCGTGCAAACTACAATGGCTGGATGCACATCATTGCACCGCACTGGAATCATTATCGTCAGGTTCAATATTCTCAAGTTATGAATCTCTTTATCAGCATTCTAACCTGAGTAATAATTTTAAATTGGATTGAAATGAGGTTAGAAGAAATATGGATTATGCTCTGCAAGAAATTCAGCTTATGGCAACTGCGCATTAGAAACAAGTACGAGTGAAGGTGTGTCTTTAATTAACTCTCTCCTAATTTATATTTTTTCTTTAAATTAAAGTTAACAATTAATATTTGCTTAAAATTATGATTCTTTTTGTACAGAGATATTTTCTATCAAAGAATGGCTTTGTCATTTTACCTAGGAATGAAACTCCAAAGTGGTTTAGGTTTCAAAGTGTGGGATCTTCTTCTATAAACTTGGAGATGCCACCACCACCACCAGGTTGCTTCAGTAATAAAAGGAGAGTACTAGGCTTTGTTTTTAGCGCTGTTGTAGCGTTTGAGGACCATCATGTCGGAAAAAGGAGACTGTTTGAATTGTTCTGTGAGGTCAAAGTCAAACCCAAAGATTGTGATCCGCTTGTCATACATAGATTTATGGCGCTGGTTTGTTATGTGAAGTCAGATCACTTGCTTTTGGGTTATTGTTTCTTCAATGAATGGGATTCTAGTCCTTTTCTAGAATTCAATGGCGTTCCTGAGACAGTGACTGTCCAGTTCTACAAGAAAACTGTGTTTTCTGACGTTTGGGCTGTTGCGGGGTGAAAAAAAGTGGGTCCATTTATTGTACGCCGCAGATTCAACAAACGATGTTAAAGATTGAGAAGTCAATCCCGGAGATTTGAATTGATTGTATAATTTTATGATTTTATTTTCTTTCTTTTCTTGTTTTTGTACAGCTATAGATAGGAATCACATTAATGGGTTTGCCTTTGATTTCGGCATTCCTCTGCTTTTATATATTGTATGTATAAACTCATGATATGGTGGCTGAATAAAACATAAAGTTTTCATTTAACTCTTTTCATGGTATCGAAGCAAGGTTCTGGTGACCAAATTCTTCGGCTCATTCCAGCAATCTAATTTTTTTTTTAACTCAACCTTTAACAGCCATCAATCCATGGCAAACAAAGAAAAAGCTTCATCATCAATCTAAAGCCACGAAGATCCAACTCATTATTCCTTCACCACTCTGATCATCCAATAGTAATATTAGTGTCACAGCCATTAACTGAAGACAAATATAATACTTGGAGTCTTGCAATGACTATGGCATTGAGTGCGAAGATCAAAATCAGGGTTATTGATGGATCTATCAAACAGCCTGGAGACGCTTCAGCCGCTGAGTCCCAACAATGGAACTGCTGCGACGATATGGTCAAATCACGGCTACTTAACTCTATATGAAAAGAAATCTCTCCGAGTGTGATCTATTGCAAACTTGCAAGTAAGATTTGGGCGATCTGAAAGAACGACTTTCACATGTAAATGATCCATATATTTTTCAAGTTGAAAAAGAAATTTATAACTTGGTGCAGGATACCAAGTCGATAGCAACATACTATACCAAGCTGAAAGGTTATGGGATGAACTGGATGCACTTCGTCCAGTTCCGACGTGTTCTTGTGGCTCAATGAAAGCAGTTACCCAATATCAGCAAAGTCACGAAACAATGTTCCTTGTCGGATTAAATGAATCGTGCTTTGCAATCCGTGGACAAATTTTGTTGATGGATCCACTCCAAATGCCAAGTGTGAACAAGGCATATTCATTGGTGCTTCAAGATGAGCGTCAGCGTGCAGTATCTTCAAATCAAAACATTGCACCAGAAGATGGTGCACTTGCTGCAAAAGTAAATTCTCGAGAAAGAAAAGAATACAAGGATGTGGAGAAGAGAAAAGACGGAAAACGTGAACGCCCAAAATCTGATCACTGATGAGTAGGCCAAACAATTGAAAAGTGGTTATCCATTACTCAGAAGCAATTCAATCAAATTCTTGAGCTCTTCAACAATGCCAATAAATCAAGCCTATGGCACATCATGTAGGTACTTCTGCCATGACCCACTTGTCAGGTAAATTCATATGCCTTTCCTCATCTTTAGAATGAACTCCATGGATCATAGATAGTGGTGCTACGGATCACATGGTTTGTTCCCTATCTTACTTAACATATTCTGTTCTAGTGAAAAATCAAACTGTTAAACTACCACACATTGGATCCATTAATTTTTCTTCACAATTTACTTTGACCAATGTTATGTGTGTACCTACATTTCATTTTAACTTAATCTCCGAAACGACTCGCTCCATATCCAGAGGCGACCTATCTCGAGCAACTGAACTCAAATATTAAAAATCTTATTCATGAGAATTCTACTGAAAATTTTGGCAGAACCTCCCCTAACATATGACATTCTCAAACCTGCAATTATAACACAAGCACTCCCAAAATAATTTATTATGCATTAAACTACTTCAACCAGTCTCATTCAGTAAAATATCCAATAGTACACACGTTTCCTAATTTTTATGTCACATCCCTAGTATAATTCCAAAATGGGATGATTATACACTAACCAAAAGAAAAATTTATCTATATCCTCAGACAACCTCACGTGACAAAAACACCTCCAAATATGTACAGCTGCTGGGGCAACGGTTGTACCTGAAATCTCCTAGGGGGGAAAATATAATAAAATAAAATGAGCATAAAACTCAGTGAGTGGATAATAGCTTTTGAAACATAAAATACTTACAAAAATAAATGCATCGCTTGTATAATTATTTTTCTCAATTAATTCTTTTAACGTAAAAATTCCTTTCATTTCAATCATATTCTGAACATAAATATAATTGATACTATCACAAAATCTAGAAAAATATTTCATATTGAAATATCAAATACTAAGTAATACAATTATCCTTAAACAAATACCCGGGGAAATAATATTGTCATATCCGAACCTCAACGGACGACAATGATGTACTATCTGAGTACCATCATGCCTGGAGCTACACGGAGAGGCCGGGGATGTGTCATCTCATGCTTATCATCATAATCCATATCCGGATCTCAACGGACGTGCAATGATGCGCTATCTGGCGACATCGTGTCTGGACCACCCGGATTTAAATCTCATCATATCTCAATATCTATCTGCATGCATATGCCCCCAAAGGGAGAAAGCGCCCAAACACACTACCCAAAGCCTTTATGTGTGCTCAGACGGATCCCAAAGGCCTACTATCTCATCTCATCTTAACTGAAGGGAATGGGTATTTGCTTCATGATTTTTCATAACTTATATACACATATATAAAATTAAAATCATGCTCAAAATCCATATATAAACACTTTAAATCATGCCCGAAATCAATATATATACCCTTTAAATCATGCTCAAATTCAATCATATACACTTTAAATCATACCTAAAATCCATATATAAACACTTTAAATCATGCTTGAAATCAATCATCTCTTTTACAAATTTAAAGTTGATACGGAACATAAATGAATATATATAGCTTAACAAAATATTTATATGTATAAAAAATTTATTTCGGAGAGCCATCAAATGAAAATAATTAAAATACTTATTTCACGAATAAGCTTTACTATATAAAAATAACGTACACAAATAGTTTTAATATATTCCACTCACAGTGATAAACTCAGACTCAGCTATCGCCTAAGTCCGCAGGTAAATTTTCGTCCGTAGATCTACCTATTTTAAAGAAACGATATAATTACTTCCCACATTTATAATTAGAACTAATATCACAAAATAACGCTTAAAGTAAATATCCGTTCAAACATTACAACTCTCAATTCTCTTGGCTTACAGTAATAACCCCGTATTCATAATTTACTAATAAATCTAAAATTATACTTGTTGACAACCCTCAAATTCATAATTTACTAATTTATTCTCAACATCATAAAATTATCAATTCATCCTCAATTTATATTGCAAAAATATCCTCAAATCTAGAAATTACGAAATTACCCTCTATGTGCGAAATTACCAAAATACCCCTATGATCAACGTTGACCGGAATTCACCCAATGGCAATGGGGAAGCTCGGACTAGACACTTCTCGTCGATTTGAATTCAAAGGTGCCGGTGGTGAACTCCCACGAGCGGCGGTGGCACCAGATCTAGCCCTTAAAGCCACGGCTCTTTGGGTGGTCGGTCGGCAGCAAATCGGCCTCCTCGGTGCCGGTGGCTAGTCGAGAATGGAATATGGTGAGGTGGGGAACCTTTTCCAACCGGTGGCGCGGCCAAAGACGATCGAAATCGGCGGCGATCATCCATGACAAGCCTGCGGAATTTTCAAGCTTTGCCAGCGGCGTTCCGCGCAGTTTCCAGCAGCCAGGACGTGTGGAAGTTGATGGCTGACTCACAAGCTTTCATTTGACACCTTGCTCGGCCGGTGAGGTGGCTGGAGATAGGAGATACCGGGGGTCGGGTTTTGCAAGTTCTGGGTCAGGTCGGGTCAGGTTAAACGAGTCAGCTCTCTCTCTCTCAGTTTCAATCTAAATTTCCACCCGTTTTCTATCTTTTAAACACACCCAAAATATTAAATAGACCCCCTCTTGTTTTAATTATTTACATATATAATAAAATAAAATGCATATGTTACAATCTCTGTCAGCACGCTTTCCCAAAATTCACAATACTCATTTATCTTCTCCTCCCAATCTTGTGTAATTCAAGACTTACGCTTGAGAAAGAGAATTAGGATGGGAACTGAGGGGGATGGCATATATTACCTGAATGTGTTCAAGGAAGTCACTTGTCAATCAGTGAACTCTTTTCTTTCTCAATTATGGCATCGTCATTTAGGAAATTTATCAAATAAATCTTTGCATCTACATTATGTTAATATACTAGACATTAAAGCTTGCGACATTGGTAATTGTTCATTGTGTCCTTTTGCAAAACAAAAAAGAGTAGAGTTTCCTTTAAGTTCAATATCTTTTACTGTACCTTTTGAGTTACTGCATGTTGATATTTGGGGAGGCTATCAAACACCTTCTATTTTAGAAGTCCATTATTTTTTTACTATTGTGGATGATCACACTTGATGCACATGGGTTTATCTAATGGGTCATAAGTTTGAAGCTCGTCACCATTTACAATCCTTTGTACAGCTTATTGAGACACAATTTTCTTCAAAGGTTAAAACTATTGGTAGTGACAATGGCCAAGAATTCATCATGCCCTTTTATTACTCTAACAAAGGAATTGTTCATCAAACTAGTGTCTCCACTCCACAACAAAATGGAGTGGTAGAACACAAACACTGACATCTCCTAAATTTAGTACGTGCATTGCTTTTTTAAGCTAGTTTACTAAACTATTTTTGGGAAGCCATTCTTACAGCCACATATTTGATTAATAGGATACCTACACCTATTTTATTTGGAAAATCTCCACATGAAAAGTTGTACAAGATCAGACCATCTTATAACCATCTGTTAGTTTTTGGTTGTTTACGCCTTGCTTTCACATACGCTAAAAACCATCCAAGTTTGATGCGCGTGCTTCTCGTTGCATATTTATTAGTTACCCTTACGGACAAAAAGGATATTGAGTTTATAAAATGGAAAATCATAGAGTTTTCACATCCTATGATGTCGTTTTCTACGAAGATCAATTTCCTTTCTATACTTATTCAAGTCCATCACATTCTCCAGTTTTGCCCATTCCATTTTCTATTCATGTGCTATCAAATTGCAATGATAATTCCAGACCAACTCTTGAGCCAACAACTGATATTCCAAATACTGATTTAAATGCCTCTATTGTGCCCCATAGATCTTCTCGCACAACAAAACCGCCTGGGTATTTGCATGACTTCCATATCCAACACAGACTCCCATCTCAGACGTCTCAATCATCGGAATCAGTTATGGTCACTTCTCTTGGTAATCTCTATCCTTTATGTAATTTTTTGTCTTATGATTGTTTATCTTATTCTCATCGAGCTTTTACCTAATCCATTTATCTTCAAATAGAACGTAAGTCTTTCTTGCAGGCATTTCAAAACAAAATTTGGCGAGATGCTTTGCTAGTAGAAATAGATGTTCTTGAAAACAACCAGACATGGACATTGACTTCTCCTCCTCCTGGCAAAGAATCAATAGGGTGTAAATGGGTCTTCAAAGTCAAGAATAATCCCGATGGTTCTGTTGAACGATATAAAGCATGCTTGGTTGTGAAAGGTTTCAGCCAGATAGAAGGCCTTGATTATACGGAAACATTTGCTCCAATTGCAAAGTTAGTGACTGTTAGTGTATTACTTCCAATTGCAGCTATACAAAAGTGTCATCTTCATCAACTTGATGTTAACAATGCATTCTTGCATGGAGATCTTCGTGAAGATGTCTACATGGATCTGCCTCGTCAATTTGGACAAAAGGGGGAAACAAGGGTTTGCAAACTCAACAATTCATTGTATGGTCTAAAACAAGCATCTAGGCAATGGTTTGCTAAATTTTCTTTAGCTCTTAGAGATGCTGGCTACAAGAAATCAAAGGCAGATTATTCATTGTTTGTCCAATCAGTGGGAGAAAATTTCACTACTGTTATGGTTTATGTTGATGATATGATCTTTAGCTGGAAACAATTTGAACATATGAGACGACCCGCCCCATATCCAAAGGCGACCTATCTTAAGAAATTGAACTCAAATATCAAAATCATCTTATTAATGAGAATTCTACCAAAATTTAGTCAGAACATTCCCTAAACATATAACATTCCCAAACCTGCAATTACAACACAAACACTCCCAAATTGTTTATTATACATCAACTACATCAACCCAATCTCATCCGGTGACATATCCAACAATACACACATTTCATAATTCATATATCACATTCCTAGTATAATTCCAAAATATGATAATTATACATTAACCAAAAGAAATAATTAGTCTATAGCCTCAAGCAACCTCAGTGGCCCAAATGACTCCAATTATGTACAGCTGCTAGGTTAACTGTTGTACCTGTAATCTCCTGGGGAGGGAAATATAATAAAATAGGAATGAGTATAAAACTCAGTGAGCTCAGTGAGTGAATAGTAGATTTTAAAACATAAAATAATTACAAAAATAAGTGTATCACTTGTATAATTACTTTTCTCAAATAAATATATTTTCATGTAAAAACTTCATTCATTTCAATCATATTTTAAACATAAATATATTGTCATACTGCCACAAAAATCAAGAAAACATCTCATATTGAAATATCAACTCATATTGAAAAATCATCTCATGCTGAAATATTAAATACTAAATAATACAAATATCCTTAAACAAATACCCAGGGGATAATCTAGTCACATCCAAATCTCAACAGACGATGATGTACTATCTGAGTACCATCAGGCCCGGAGCTACACGGATAGACGAAAGGACGTACCATCTCATGCTTATCAGCATAACTCATACCCGGATCTCAACGGACGTGCTATGATGCGCTATCCCGCAACATCGTGTCCGGACCATCCGATCTCATATCTCAATATCTGTCTGCATGCAAATGCCCCCAAAGGGCGAAAACGCCCAAACACACGGCCCAAAGCCTCTATGTGTGTTCAGACGGGCCCCAAAGGCCTACTATCTCATCTCATCTGGAGGGAACGGGTATTTGCTTAAAACTTAAAAATCATGATCGAAATGATTATATATATACACTTTAAATCATACTCAAAATCAATATATCTCATGCCCAAGATCCCTCATATACTCATTAAATCATATTCAAAATCAACATATATACACCTTTTAAATCACGCTCAAGATCAAATCATATACTGTTAAAATCATGCTCGAAATCCACATAAAAGCACTTTAAATCATGTTCAGAAATCAATCATCTCTTTTACATTTTAAAATCGATACGGAGCATAAATGAATAAATATAACTTAACACAATATTTATACGCAATAAACATTTATTTCGGAAAACCATTTAATGAAAGCACTTTAAATATTTATTTCATAAACAAGCCTTCCTATATAAAAATCAAATAATTTTAATATATTCCACTCACAGTGACAATTTCAGACTCGGTTATCACCCAAGTCCGCAGGTAGATTCTCGTCCGCAGATCCACCTATTTTACAGAAACAATACAATTACTTTCCATAATTATAATTCGAACTAATCTCGTAAAAATAACGCTTAAAATAAATATTCGTCCTAACATTGCAACTCTCAATTTTCCCCGGCTTACTGTATTAATCCTGTATTCGTGATTTACTAATAACATATCCGAAATTATACTACCGTCAATTTCATAATTTACTAATTTACCCTCAACATCATAAAATTACTAATTTATACTCAATTCAGATTACAAAAACATCCTCAAAGCTAGAAATTACGAAATTACCCTCAGTATACGAAATTACCAAAATGCCCCTACGGTCAACGTTGACCGAAATTCACCCAATGCAGTGAGGAAGCTCGGACTAGACACTTCTCGTCGAGGTGAGTCCAACAGTGCCGATACTGTCCTCCCACGAGCAGCAGCAAAGCCGGATCGAGCTTGTGAAGACGTGACTCCTTGGGGTGATCGAACGGCGGCAAATCGGCCTCATCGGTGCCGGTGACTGGTCGGGAATGGAAGATGGTGAGGTAGGGAAGCTTTTCCACGGTGGGGCGGCCAAAGATGACCGGAATCTCCGGCGATCGTCCACGCAAACCCGCAGAACTTTCGAGCTTCACCGACGGCGTTCCACGCGTTTTCTAGCAGCAAGGACGGCTGGGGGTGGACGGCCAGCTCACAAGCTCGGGTTACGGGTCAACACACACACACTCTCGGTTTCTCTCTAAAATTCACCCAATTTTCTCCTTTTATAAACACCCGCAAAATATCAACTAGACCCCCTCATGATTTATCACATAAGCCCCCTCTTAATTTATCATATAAACCCCTCTTAATTTACTTATTTACATAAATAACTAAAAAAATGCATATGTTACAACATAATTCAAGAACTTAAAGAATATTTGAACGGTCTTATAATACCCATCATTTACTTTCCTCTTTTATTTTTATTTAGTTTGATAATATTGGGTGTTTGTGTTTGAGTGAAACTTAACAATTTGATTTAAATAAGTCACCTATATTAACAACTTTAATTAAAAAAATTATTATCTTTATTATACAATCATACGGCTTTTCTTATTTGTTAAAATTCGTTTTTAAGTATTTCTAATAAATAAATTTCTTAGTTGTCAAGTATTTAAGAGGAAAAGATTTTCTATTGACTATACCTTTTAAACCCTAAAAAAAAATTCATAAAGTCTTTGGAGAAGAAAAGAAGATTTTATAACTTCTTTGCTTGATGTTCCTCAAGGTATTAGGTGTTTTTTTAAATCATATGATTGTTTATTGCCTTTAATTACTTGTAACATGATTTGGGTAAGATATATGTGTTTGTTATGCTATGATGATATGAACAGTCTGTATCCTATACTTTAAATCGTTTTCTTTATTTAGAATTATATGAATTTGTTTTCATATTATTGAACTAGAAATTCTAAGCTTTCCATTGATATGTTTTGTGTTGAAATCCTCTTAGTATGCAAATTGTTATGATTTTTCGAAGTTGGGTTACTGATGCTGGAAAATTCCGATTTTCAGTAGCAATTTTGACTTCTACAAATTTTTTCGAAAGTTTAAACATTTTCAAAAATTATGGCGACTTTTGTGTCAATAGATGCATGTCTCTTATTTCTGCATATGTAATTTTGTAATTTTATTCATTACGGTTAAATCATAAAAAAAAAAAAAAAAACATAACATGTGGCTGCCGTAAATCTGGAAACTGTTTTCCAGAATTGTAGAAACTGAAACATGTAATAGTTTGGGCTAATTTATGATCACTAAATTCCATGTTAGTATTTTATAATGCAAAATTTAATCCTTCCTCTATCTTAAACTGGAATCGCTATTTTTGAGCATGTAAAACAAAATATATGAATTTTTAAAATTTTATCTGTAAATCTGAAAATTTTTAGACAGGTTAGATGTTCTTAGAAATAAAATATTTTTTAAATAGTTTCATGCAACCAAAAAGTTATGTATTTTAATTATATGCATTCTTAATGTGTCTAGTATAATTAGAAAAAAAATGTATAATTAGAAAAAAAAAAAAAAGGTATTATTTCAAGTACTAGGGAATATGTTATGAATTTTCAAAGTGGTAAAGATTTGGTTTGGTCAATGCTTGACAATTTTGTTACTTTAGTGAAAAGTCAATATTCTGACTTGATTTTCACTTGTGCTTTTTTATTTGAATTTTTGTTTGCAATACTATGTACATTCACAGTACTTTTGTAAATTTTTATGGCTTCTGACATGTGTATAGGTCGTTACAAGTCAGCATGTACAGGATACTCATGTTTAGGTCTAGAATATGTACAAGTATTGAGCTAGTATAAGTGCCTATGAATCAAGTATGTTTAGGATTATGTTTAAGGTTAGAGATGATATTGATAAGGATATTTTTATGATGATTATAGGATATGGGTGAGCTCGTTGGTTGGTTCTTCAGATATTTGACAGTTGATTGCTAAGGACAGAGGTAAGTAGGTCCATGCATGATATGTTTTTTTTATGCTATAACAATTATGTTAAAATGGAATTTATACAAAACAGATTTTGGTTTTTTATTTTTTTTGGTTTTTCATCTAGCTTGCTCTACTCATCCATATATGCATTCATGCCAGTCTCTATTTGCTTACAAAGTATGTGTTTGAGAAAGAAATTAGAGTGACCTCGAGGAGACTACTATGACCAATTGGTTATAAGGTACTCTCAAACAGAATATTTTGACCAAGTAGTTATCTAATTAGCTAGAGCACATCATCTCAACTAAAAATTTATCTGTTACCTTGATCAGATGGTTATAGGGTGGTTATCTAGTGATCTTGAGCAGATAACCTCGACCCGATAGGTTACGAGGAGGCATTTAACCAATTTACCAGAAAATAAGATTCAGTTAACCTCATTTACTCCCTCTGAAAAATCCGGGCATGAGGCTAGCCCACCAGTAGTTATGTAACTGACCCACTACATTTATATTCATATTTAATAGGGAATTTATGATTATTGGGGGGAGGATTATTACGATTATCATAAGGATATAGATGTGCTTCTTCCTCTGACAAAGAAATCCTTTTCTAGTTAGAGCTATAATGAAATATGAAAGAAGCCAAGTGAGAAGTGGCATAAGTTTTTCCATACCCGATTACTGACTTGAGCGTATGAGGGTTCACGTCAGAAAAACTTTCGGCGCCTTTGATGATCTTCTGTGGTTTCAGGTGATTATCGACAGTCTGCTAGTAGTTGCAGGCATCCATGGTGATTAGCAAGCCGCTTCCCTAAAAAACAAATATAATGATGATGCTGAAGTCAGGAGATCTGCTCGAGATAACAGAGCGACCAGATTTTCGACATCAACATTTGGCACCATCTGTGGGGAATAGTACAATAAGCCAACTTATTGTTCCTTTCAGTTTTATTCAATATAAGTATTAAATTAATTGAAGATTGTGAATATACGTAGTTAATTGTTGCCAAATTACTACTATACATAGGAAAATAATAGATATTGTTATATCTATATTTGTTTTATTGAAACGAATGATTATAATTCACATAGTATAATTTCCAAAGACTGTTGAAAAGTTCTGGAATTTTAAAAAAAGTTACTAGAATTGTTAAGGTCAAGTGCTGACCTGTAGCTAACTCTAAGTGTTTCATTGGGCATAAAATGCTTACAGGCGACTAAGGATAAAATAACATTTTTTTATATATATACATAGTGTGAGCTTTAGTATATATAACCTTGAATTAGATGACGCAATAAAAATCCATTCATTGTTTTTCTTTTCTTGTCAAATTTTTTATACAGCGGGTAGAAATATCGAAAGCCATGAAATCTTAAATTAACAAGAGTTGCTTAAAAATACTTCAGTCAGTAAAAGATTAAAAGCCTTAAAGCTCGCTGTAGGCAAGGTATAAAACCTTAAGCTAATAAAAGTTACTCAATTTAGTAAATGGTTAAAAGGCTTAAAGTCTCAAAGCCTGCGTAAGGAGTGATAAAAGTAAAAAATTTGTCTGCTTATGTTCAGCTAGATAAAGCCAAGCCAATAATCAATTTAAGATATATATTTTCAAGGCAAATAAAAAGGCATAAAGTCTCAAATTTTTCTCAAGGTGACGAAGAGCCAAATTCAGCCAGAATAAAACTCGAGCAGATTAAGCTCTAAGAATATATTAAGGCTAGAAGTCTCAAAACCTGCTCAAGGTGAGACGAAAAGTCAAATTCAGCCAGAATAAGACTCGATTAGATTAAGCTCTAAGAATATGTTAAGGTTAGAATTCCCAAAGCCAACTCAAGGCGAGACGAAGAGCCAAATTCAGCCAGAATAAGACTTGAGCAGATTAAGCTCTAAGGATATGTTAAGGCTACAGGTCTCAAAGCCTGCTCGAGGGGAGACAAAGAGCCAAGTTTAGTCAGAATAAAGCTTCAGCAAATTAGGCTCTAATAAAAAGGCTTAAAGCTTCAAAGCCTACTCAAGGCAAGATAGTAGTAAAAAATTTGCTTGCTCATACTCAACCAAACGAAAGTCAAGCAGCAATATATTTTAAAATAAACAAAAGAATTTAAGTCCCAAAACCTCCGCGATGTGAGACAAAGTCAAAGCTTCCTGCTTTTGCTCAACTAAGATTAAGTGAGTAAAGATTATATGAGTGTTATTTGTTTCAAGTAAAAGACTATAGGTCTTAAAGCTTGCTTCACATGAGATAAAAACCTAAACATGTGAAACATGCTCTATTTTTAAGGTATGTAGAGGTCTGAAACTTGAAATTTACCCAAGTTTCTTGTCTACAATGAGGTCAATTCCAGCAGCTTGAACTGACTCATTAAAGTCACCTCGAGATTACTTTAAACTTTATATAGTTTCTAGTCCTGATTCATTAAAACTCTCAACACTATAAAATGGGGGACTGATGTTTGAGAAAGAAATCAGAATGATCTTGAGAAGACTACTATGACCAGATCGTTATAGGATGAGCTCAAACAGTACATTTTGACCAAATAGTTATCTAATTAGCTGGAGCATATCATTTCGACTAAAAATTTATCTGTGACCTTGATCAAATAGTTATAAGATGATTATCAGATGATCTTTAGCATATAACCTCTACCAAGAGGTAAGTTTGGTGACTTCGAGCATATTAACTCGACCAGCTAGGTTACGAGTAGGCATTTAATCAATTCACCAAAAAATAAAATTCAGTTAACCTCATTTATTCTCTCCGAAAAATTCAGGCACAAGACTAGCCCACTAGCAGTTATGTAACCAACCCACTACATTTATATGCATATTTAAGGGAGAATTTATAATTATTGAGGGGAGGATTATTACGATTATCATAAGGATATAGATCTCTTCAATGGCATCGGGTGCTTCTTCTTCTAACAAAGAAATCCTTGTCTTTGTTAGAGCTAGAAGGAAATATTAATGAAATTGAGTGAGAAGTGGCATAAGTTTTTTCCATACCCGATTGCTGACTTGAGCCTCAGAGAGTTCACGTCGGAAAAAATTTTGGTGCCTCTGACCATCTTCTATGATTTCAGGTGATTATCGACAGTCTGCTAACAGTCGCAGGCATCCATGGTGATTGGCAAGCCGCTTTCTTGAAAAACAAATATAATAATGATGCTGAAATCAGGAGATCTGCTCGAGATAACAACGACTAGATTTTCGGCATCAACAGTATGTTCGAAACCAAATCTTTGAGCACTAAGATCTTCTTTGGAATGTTGGATCTGCTCCTTCATACTAGATAATTTTTGCTTAAGTTGGGTGACCTTGGATTTAGACAAAGCAGTTTTTTCATTAAGCCCAGAGATCTCAGTATGGAGTTAGCTGATTGTTCCTTCTCTTTCTTTAGATCCTTCTTCTAAGTCTGATCTTGATTCTCTGTTTTTAATTTCATATCATAACCAGCAACTCTATATTTATAGAGAATGAAAGCAGTAGTGAGTTAACTTGTGTTGCGCTCAATAAACTTTAGCAGGTTGGTTAGATTGCGACCATCCAGCTCTTCAAAATACTCCTTCTGTAAGTGCTTGGCGAATTCCTTTTGAAAAGGAGTTAGGAGAGCAATATGTTCATCCTGCAGAAAATATTTTAATCGGCTTACTGAAGATGCTAAGCTTTTTATTGTGGGACTCTCGACCAGACTCTCGCTTCTTAAAAGAGGAGGATGAAGGACCTAAATGGGTAATGCATCCTTTGCATTATTGGGTTTCTTAGGTGGAGCAAATAAGGGGCTCAGAGAGCTGACAGTGCGACCCTATTTTTCCATTATAGATGGGATCTTACTAGGTTATTAGGCTAGAGCAGATCCTTGTAAGAGCTCATGTTAACAAAGGCTGTTTTGACCCACAGTTTTGGTTTCTCCCTTAAGTCGAAGGACACACTCTGTAAAACTGAAACACTAAGGAAAAAGAGTAAGAGTAAGTGATTTGAAAGACATAAAAGAGAAGTGAAATAGATAGTCGATAACCTAGAGTGCAAAAGCAAGAGGGGATGTGAATGTCTCTATGAGATGTAGAAGTATCTTGACCCCAGTTTCCCCCAGTAAAGAAAATTTTATCTTGACCCCAATTTTCTCTAGTAAAAAAAATTTTATCTTTCTAGTTACCACCACCAGATGTAGGCAAGTCTAATATGGGTTTTCTTTTCTTTATAAAGTAATATCAAGCAGCATCTTTTGGGTTGCTCTTTAATTAATAAATGTTTTATTAAATTCAATTTTTCTTGTATTCTATTAGCGGTATTCTGGTCAACCTATGTATTGGAGCACTTAGATATATCCTTAAGGTTGGCAGAACTTATAACACTACTAGAAAAATGGCCTTTAGTGATACTAAAATAGTGTCACTAATTACTTTTAGTGACACTTATTAATAGTATCAGTGATCTAGCAGTTAGAAAAATAGTGACACTTGAAAGCGGTGTCAGGGATTACTATTACTATAATATTACAGACTTTATGACACTATGGTGATAGAAATTACTAATAATTATTACATGTCAAAAGTTTGTATCACTATAGTATCACTAATATTGTGACACTCTTGTAACAGTATTTACTAACAATTATTACATATCAATAGAATACAAATAGTAATACTTTAGTGTCAATAATTACTATTACTATAGTATCTCTAGTTAGTAATATCACTAATACAATCACCCCAATGGAATTGATACTTTCTAATACATTTTTAGTATCAATGACTTTTATTAGTTGTATTTATATTTTGACATTTTTTATGTTACCCTATTAATTTCATTGTCATTTTAAGTTTTGTCAATCCAATGGTATTATTAAAAAAAATATATTAAAAGTAAGCGAAACTGCTAAAATGAACAATTACTTATAAAATTCCCAACAAAATTTAAATAAGTCTAAATCAAACATTAATACAAATATAATAGCAAAACAAATATGTCAAATATAATTTAAAATCAACATAGTGACAGTTTGTAGAAATCAAAACAAATATTTCAAATATAATTTGAAATCAACATAATAACAGTTTGTAGCAATCATTCAGTTATCCTGAGTACATCTACTCCTTAACCTTTGCCTTTCCCTTCACCTTCCCTACCTACAAGTGCATCATATAGATTTAATTAGCTAGCATGCTATACAAATCAATTCTCAGATATTCACAAAAAAATATATATACTTATAATTTTACCTGACTATTGTATGCTACAATTAACTTTGCAACATACGTGGCCCATTCATAGTGAAGTTACGAAATATCATCGATAGTATACTCATCACAGTCCTTGAACTTCAAAAATAAAGCAAAGAAATGTATAGATATATTTTTAAATCTGTTCTACTTAACATAAAAAATCTAGCTAATACAAATAAAGAGTATCATTATAGTAAACAATAATTACCAAAACTGTCTTACAAGATAATACTTTAAATTAATTATTTTACTTCAAATCACTATTACATTAGCATTCAAAACATTGGGCTTCATACACCTTCCATTTATACGCTCAACAACTGCAATTATTCTGGCTTCACTAAAATGTTGTAACATACAAAGAACTTCCTCTGTTATCCGTAGGTACTATATATACAGATTGAAAATTTCAAGCATCAAGCATTTAGCATCAAACAATTCACCAATTAAACATCTTCACAAATCACATAATCTAAGTCAACTAATTTACCACAACCAATGGCAATTAATCGATCAAAATTGTTCTGGATCATAATTCATCCTACAATGCATTCTTCAACAAAATTCAAAAAATAGTTATAAGTTTTGGGTATACAGATTGAAAATTCCAAGCATTAAGCATTTATCATCACACAATTCACCAATTAAACATCTTCACAAATCACATAATCTAAGCCAATTAATTTATCACAACCTGTGGCAATTAATCGTTCAAAGCTGTTCTTGATCATAATTCATCCCACAATGCATTCTTCAAAAAAATTCAAAAAAAAGTTATAGGTACTATATATACAGATTGAAAATTTCAAGCATCAAGTATTTATCATCACACAATTCACCAATTAAACATCTTCACAAATCACATAATCTAAGTCAATTAATTTATCACAATTAGTGGCAATTAATTGATCAAAACTATTCTGGATCATAATTCATCCCACAATGCATTCTCAACAAAATTCAAAAAAAGTTATAGAGGAACTTACATTGTTTTCAAGAATGTATAAATCTTAAACAATTTGTTGGATGTACTTCATCACATAATAGCCACATTTAAAGATTCCAGGTTGTTTTGGACACTAAAAAAAAATAGTCTAAAAAATCTGATGAAAGTAACAATGAATGTTATAATTTTGTTTCGTTAATACCTTAACAGAAATCCACTGCACAGCCTTCTTTTTTTTAGTCTTCATTTGATGCATTGTTATCCCAATATAAGCAATAAATAACAGATGTCAAAAAATGAATCCACAACTAAAATAATAATAATAATAATAATAATTAAACCAATCAGGAACATACGCATTCACTATCTGCCTCATCTCATTATCCGGATTATCATCTAATGGATCAAGTTAATATACTTTGCGCTTCACCATATCAATTGATACTAGTACCCAGTAGCCACTAAACAACCAATTGGAAAAAAAAATGACAAATAGATTACAAGATAAATTTAAATCATTCATGGAAACAAAGAAAATGGATAAAAAAATAAATATAGGAAATATATTTGTATCTTGTACCCTGGGTTATATGGGAAAACAATGATCTGGGCTATTTGTATCTTGTCCAAAAGGTCTGAAATATAGGAACACCTATTTGGGTATCTTGCTTGAGTTGGATGTAGCTTAGCTATACATTCAAATTGAATTGGACTGACATCACCACATTATCCATCTCCTCATACAAGTTTCTATACAAAAAGAAACTTATATCATATATTTTATAAGAGATAAAATAACATATGTCTAAAATTAGAAAACATAATAAACGCAAAAATTAAGTTTTTTTTTCTTACTTGATCCATATCTTAATAACTGAATTTGAGAGCTCTACAAACTCAATGATTTCATTGCAAATTTGTTTGTCCAATCTACTCTCTCAGCGCACACCAAAAGTTTTGGGATCATGTGCAATCATAATCGACCGTGGCAAGGAGCATCAATCATCAAAGAAAAGATGTCCATTTGTGCACTCTTTGTCTCCTTTCTTGCTTTGACAGCTCCGCGGGTATTTTTTCTCAGAACAAGTTTCCTTGCTGTCACTGGTTTCACAAAAACGGGTTCCTTTGGTGTTCCTTTCTCTTGATATAGATATACCACACCATCTGCAGGAGACTTAAGGCCATCAAATTTTTTCTTTAAAGGAGTCAATCTTTAAGATCTTCTTAGGGTGTGTTTTGAAGTGGCTTCACAATCTACTTGGGGTGGAATTTGTACAGGAGATGGCAAGGGCAGTGAGTTGATGTTTTTGGCAGATTTTGGACAAAGTGAAGGGTCATTGGTCAATGAATTTGGAGTAAGTCTGGGGTCATTAGTCACTAATTTTGGAGTAGCTTTAGGATTATTGGTCACTGACTTGGGAGTAATTTTGGTGAGGGATCGACGATTTATCTCCATCTTAACACTACAACCACCTTTGGAGTTAGGAAAGTTGGAACTGCCAACTTCACTGTTGTTATAGCCATTTATCCTTGCAGTCATTTGATCTAACTGAGCTTGCATAAAGTGAAAACTCTCTTGATACATTCTCTGTTCTCGCGCCAACTCAATAGGATCAGGAATATTGAAATACATGGCTAGGGTGATCAATTGACCCAAGCCATGCACCTGACTTCCATTAGGCTTCTTCTGAAGTGCTTCACCTAAGATATCATTTAGTCCCTGGGGTTGGAATGTTCCTTGCTCAACTTGGCTTTTTAGCTCACTTTGTAAAATAAATAAAAAAAGATTTGATCAAAATTAAGAATAACAAAAGCACACAAGTTACATAATAATAGCTAAAGCATACATCTCATTACAAGTTTTTATAGACAGAAATAGAGCAAATCTGCACTTGATTTATTATTCAATAACATTCATGACACAATAAACAGAAAACTAGAATTAATCACACACCTTAAATTAAATAGACTTGACGCGTGTTAGTAATACGTCACAGTTCGTGATTGTGAAATCACTAATTATACTCAACCCTATTTGAATAATTACATTTTTCACTCACTGAACAAACAATTGATTTATTATTATCTACTTGGTCTTTCACATAAAACACTTGCTTTGCATGACTAGCTAGAATAAAACTATCAGATTTATAACCTATTCAATCTAAATTAACTACAATGAACCTAACTCATCATTGTTAACCCCCTTATCATCCACCCAATCACACTTGAAAATAATTTTCTTAACCCCCAAATAATCAAGCTGCCAAATTTCATCAATAACCCTATAAAAAAAGCATATCCTTAGGATGGGGATTTTTGTCTTTTGAGCTCGAAATTTGTAAAGCTTTGGCAACTATATGAACACCACTATTTTGTGTTACACAGTTTCTATCCTGAGCTCTCGTAGCAAACTTAAAACCATTAATACAAATACCCTTTATATGTTACCACGCTTGAGCATGGTTTGTTTGCCAACTACCATACTATTTCCTTAACCGGTACATTATTTTCTTTATTAGCTCTTACTTATAATTTCAAATCATAAAACCATATCAATTACTTAAATAAGAAAAGTTTGTTTACATTGACTTGGAATATGAAGCTAATCTAACCTTTTGTTTCAACCAATCAACAAATGTACTAGAGTGCTCGGTTAGCAACCATAAAGGCTTTTTTAATTGACGAGGGTGCTTTGATTGCAATAAGGCCAAATGCTCCCTAAAATTATACACAAAGAATTAACAAAATTATACCCTTTTAATTACCAAGATTACAAAAAAAAAAATAACAAAAACTAAGAAAAGTTTGTGTTCACATACTTTATGTATGGTTGAATCTGAAGGGTGTTAACCAAAACACATTGGTGTGCTTCTGCCAATGTAGGAGCATCATTCACCTTAATATTTACACCTCCGAGTGGCCTTTCAAAAGTAAAATCAATTAGACAACCAGTAGGCAGTCCAATTGATTCACAACTTGAAAGGTATTCAGCTCATAATTCAAGTGCTTCCTCAGCAATATAGCACTCGGCAATGCAACCTTCAGGACGATTTCGGTTGCGAACATAACCCTTTATAGGTTTCATTTCTCTCTCAAATGGATACATCCATCGAAGGTAAACCGGACCACATAACCTAACTTCTTCTACTAGATGGACTGTTAAATGGACTATTATATCGAAGAAAGCAAGTAGAAAGTATTGTTCTAAATTGTATAAGGTGATTTTAAGTTCCTTTTGCAATTGGTTTAGAAAATCAGGTGCTACTACCTTAGACACAATGAATTAAAAAAGAGACACAACCTGATTATGACAGTTCTAACATTTTAAGGCAAACAATTTCAGATTGCCAATGGTAGTAGTTGTTGCATCAAAGTATGACAATCATGAGACTTAAGCCCGTGAAGACGACAATCATCCATTAAAACAAGATTTCTAAAATTAGAACAGTAACCATTAGGAACTTTGACATCTTGCAAGGTTTTACAGAACATTTTTTTCTTTCTTATTTAAAGTGCATGGGGCTGGGGGTATGACTTTATTTTGCTGATCAGTAGCTAAGGCAATAAAAGCTTTGTTCATTGATTCTCTAAGGTTTGGATGTGTAAGATCTTTTCTAGCATTAATTCCATCTTTTATTTTCCTCGGTTGATGAAGTAATGTGCCATAAATGCTCTCACATACATTTTTTTCAATATACATCACATCTAATTGATGACGAACTAACAAGTGTTTCCAATATTCTAAGTCAAAGAAAATTGATTCAACCTTACCTTTATCCTTACCGTCACCATTATCCTCGCCCTCGCCCTCGCCCTCACCCTCTCCCTTACCCCCAACCCAACCCTTACCTTTACGCTCACCCTCACCCTTTCTTTCACGACATTTTCACTTTTTTTGGACCTTTTTCCTAAACTTGTTGTGAATTTCAGCCATCAAGTTTAAGATCTCAACCCCAGATAAAAGCTTAGGAGGGTTTTCAAGAAACTGCCTATGGCCCATATATGACATTTTTCGACTATACGGCAGCCAACATGCACATGTTTTTATCCCACAAATTGGACAACCATGGTATCCCTTAACAGTACACCCGAATAGGTTCCCATATGCTGGAAAATCACTAATTGCCTACATCAACACAATCCGTAAATTGAAAGTTTGTTTCCTATATGCATCAAAAACATCGACACCTACATTCCATAGGATTTTCAAGTCCTCAATCAAAGGTGCTAGGCACACATCTATATCATTTTTAGGCTGTTTAGGGCCAGATATCAGTAGAGATAACATCATAAACTACCTCTTCATACATAACCATGGAGGAAGATTATATGTTATTAATGTAATAGGCCAACAACTGTAAGTTGTGCTAAGTGTGCTATGTGGGTTAATCCCATCAGACGATAAAGCCAACCGAAGATTTCTTATCAATTAGCTGCAAAGCAGGCGAGTCTATTGGGTGGCGAAGCTTGCCATCTTTAATTCTTTTATTTTCATGCCATGTTAAGTTCTCAACAGTTTGTGGTGATTGAAACATTCTTCTAAACCTAGGAATTATAGAAAAATACCATAACACTTTTTTTGGCACCCCCTTCGTAATTTTTTTGGATCCATCTTTTTTTATTTGCCACCTACATTCTCTATAGCTTGAGCATTCACTAAGGTTTTGGAACTCATTCATATAAAGAATGCAATCATTTGGGCATGCATGTATTTTCTCATAATCTAAGCCTAATAGCTTCACTGTTTTTTTAACCCCATACATAGACTTAGGCATACTATTTTCATTTGGCAATATCTCATTGAGCACTCCCAATAAAACTGAAAACCCACATCAGACCAGCCGTAAAGTCTTTTTATATTGTACAATTTCATTAAACCTAATAACTTTGAATGCTTTGAACCCAGATATAAGGGTTTTTCAGCATCTTCAAGCATACCTATAAAAGAACTAGGATCTTTATCATAATGCCCAAAAGCATCATGAACTATGTCACCTAAATTACTGTAATCTGGACATTTAAAACGCTGACTTTGTGGCTGGTCTTGGCACTTTGCAAAGGTAGGTTTTGGATCCTCCTCACCATGCCAATTCCAAATTAAATATTCTTTTAGAAAACCTTTTTTAAACAGATGTAACCTCACTTGTTTAGGAGTTAAAAACTCCATATTGCAACAAGAGGTACAAGGACATCTAACTGACATTCTATTTTCTGAATTAATAATGACAAACTCCAAGAAATCATCAACCGCATCATAATACTTATCCGACAATCTATCACAGAATATCCAAGTTTTGTCCGTAACATATATTTTTACCTGTTCATTTATTACAAGTTATTAGCTTAATAAGTTTAATTAAATTGATACAATAAATAATATAATCTTTTATCAGAAAATAAAATTTAAAATGTAATTATTTTAAATTAAGACAGGCATATTTTTCAAACTTTCAAACCCTAACTTTACCCAAATTATTCATGAAACTTTCTAAGTTCATTTTAGAGATATTTTAGCTTAAGGATGGCAGCCTTCAAGGTTTTGATGGAGGTAGCTTTCAAGGTAGAGAAAGAGAGAGGGAGAGGGAGGGAGGGAGTGAGAGAGTGAGATCGAGGGAGGGATAAAAAAGAAAGGAGAGAGCTTGGTAGCCGTGGGATAGGTTTTGTTTGGGTAATATCGGGCAGGTCTCCTCAAGGCCCTTTCAGCTCGAATAAAGTACCCCGGGGGACAGCCTATCTCGAGCAGAAGGACCGACTACTTGCATGAAGATGACTTCACCTGAACGTCATTCCTGGGTCAGGTCGAGGAATCCAAAGCCGCTCGAGTCCCGAGCACTCCTTTGCCTGCTCGAGGATATCTGCCCCAGTCTGAGCTGTCGAGGTCGAGGAACCGAGAGCCACCTGAGCCCCGAGCTCATGTATACTCGAGGTCGTCCACCCCGGTCAAAGCCGGTCAAGGTCGAGGACCGAGCACTCCTTTCTTGCCCGCAGACGGTGAGCTCCCGAGCACAACTGGGTTATCTGGTTACAAGACGAAGGATATGCCAGACCCGGCCCAGGGCAGCCCAACCCGTTCTCTCAGAATCCTGGCACACCTTTTAATGTCAGAACAGGGCCCCACGTGGCATGGTGGTGATACTGTTGCCGATGACCGGCACATGCCCCCACGGTGTCATCATTCCTAGCGCACATGCCCGACATGGTGATCTGGCCACGTGAACCGGGTAAAGGAGACAGCCACACATCCCCAGGGAATATTACGCCGATCCCGGCTGTCAGGGGGACCCAGACACCACCAACGCGGGAGTGGACAATCCGGAAAAGGAAAGAGCGGGAAAAATGAAGTATAAAAGGACACGACGGGGTACGTTACAGGGGTTGGCAACTTTGATTCACAAAAAGAGGTTAGAAATTCTGATTGAGGGGGGATCCGGGAACTCATACAGGTTCTTCCTATTTTCAATTTCTCTTATCTGGATTCTCAAAAAACACCATATTCATCATTTCATCATGGTGACTCATGACCGTCTGACATCCCATACCCCCATCTTATGCCACAGTGACCCATAGTTGTCAGAAAGATACAGGCGCAATGAAGACAGGGGATGGCACCCAAGCAAGGGTGGCGGGAAAAAAAGGGAATAAATATCAGACAAAGGGTGAGATAAAAGGATCTTCTTCCTTTTTTCAACTAGATATATTTTTCTGGATTTTCTAAAAATAAGAGAGAATTTCAAAGAATCAACCCGATAACTGACTTGAGCGTCGGAGGGGTTTCGCTGGAAAAACACCCGGTGACCTCTAATACTTTTTTATGGATACAGGCCGGAGGATACCACCGCGTCAGAGAACAAAAAAAACGTAGGAACCAACTGGGAATCCTGCTCAAATAGCTAACGACCAGGCGACAATATCACTATTTTGGAGCGACCAGAAAACCACATCAACATTTTAGCACCGTCTGTGAGGATCAGTTCTAAAAGCCTGAATTCGTAGCACACTCAAGAAACGACATGACAATGAGAAGAAACAATCGAAGATGAGTAAGCCCCGAAGAATCGGTGACCCTAAGGGAGGCGGCCAACGAGGCCTGAGATAGAGAGTTGCAAGAAAAGATGGATCGGATGGAGAAGCAGATGGCGACACTGACGTCCATCCAACAAGAACTCAGTGATGGACAGAGGAGAACAAGCAATGACTTTCCTAAATCCAGTCGTGGGAATGCTCCTACTGAGGGAAACGCAGGAGAGAGAGTCAAGACAGCACTTGCAAGACACCGCACTAGAACATGCGACAGTGGTGCCGCAGAATCCTTCCCGCGAGGAAGAGTTGGAGGGGGACGTCTGCAGGCTGGCTTAGGTCATTAACGATCTCCGAGGAAATGGGAAAGCTCGAAGTTAGAGGATCATGTTAGACAATGAGTCCCCACTTTCAGCAGAAATCATGAGTGTCACAATCCCCAGGGATTTTCGTTTTCCTGACTTGAAGTTTTCAGGGAAGAGTGACTCGTTAGTGCACATCAAGCGTTTTAATAACATAACTATAGTACAGGACTTGACAGCAGTCCAAAGATTTAGGGCCTTTCCACTTACCATGGAAGGGCAAGCGAGTGAATGGTACCACAAGTTACTGCAGGGGAGCATTTAGAGCTTCAAGCAGATGTGCACGGAGTTTACGGAGCAGTTCGGGGGGCAGTAGCTCCCGAAGATGAGATGTAGAGTTAATTGAGATCAAACAGAAGGAGGTGGAGTCCCTTCAAGAGTTCATCAAAAGGTTCCACTGGGCAGTCTTAGATCTCGGAGCATTCAATCACCCCCAGGCGTTGAGAGGGTTAAAGGAGGGAGTGAGAATGGGAAGGCCCTGGTACAACTTGTCAAGTCCTTCGATCTGCTCATACTCTGATGCATACGAGCAAATAAAGATGGATATCTTGATTGAGGAGGACAAGGAACCAGGTTGCTCCCTACAACACTTACCAAAGGACACCCCAGCCGCGAGGGGGTAACGCTCCACTCCGCAGGTCTCCAAGCAGGGACCAGAGGGATTACCGTCAATTTAGAAGTAACCAGCCCCGTAATCCCCCTATGAATCAGCCCATGCAAAGCCACAACAAGATCGATCGTCCAGTGCCTCCACACGCTAGAAACTTTCCCAGGGATAGGACCATGCAGATGATTGACCAAAGTCCTAACTATATGCAGTACACTCCTCTGAAGGTGTCGTTGAAGAGATGTTCCATGTAGTGGAGGAACGAGGTCTGTTGTGCTCCCCAACACCAATGTCAAAACCGGCGAATAAGAGGGACAGGAGCAGGTTCTGCAGATTCCATAATGATCATGGCCATTCAACATCTCAGTGCCGCGATCTAGAGAACTTGGTGGAGAATCTAGTAAGAAACCAGTACCTGGATGAGTTCATTGATGGAGGACACCCGGTAGTAGAGCAGCTAGTGGTAGAGGACAACTGGGCTTGTGATATGGACCGCGAACAAGCTGCTGTGAGGGTGATAGCAGGAGGCCAACAATGGTAGGAGACTCAAAAAGGGCCAAAAAAACAATAGCCGATATTCTTCCTCTAACCGAGAGGTCCTACTCACTATGCCTACCGTAAAGAAAGCTAAAACCAGACAAGTTCCAATCATGTGGATTGAGGAAGACGAGGAGGGGGTCTTATACTCCCCACGAGGATGCCCTAGTTATAAAAGCAAATGTCGCAAACAGGGAGCTCAACCGGATTCTGGTGGACTCGAGAAG
This sequence comes from Murraya koenigii, assembly GCA_025617385.1. Lineage (NCBI taxonomy): Eukaryota > Viridiplantae > Streptophyta > Magnoliopsida > Sapindales > Rutaceae > Murraya > Murraya koenigii. The sequence goes on from CM046811.1 coordinate 31,282,664, forward strand.
TTCAGTAGATATCCTCTTCAAGTCTACCCTGGATGAGATGGGAATAGCAGATGCAAGGCTCGAGCACACGAGCACCTCCTTGAAAGGATTCGGTACAGGAAGGCTAAGAAGAATATGATGCTGGACTTCGTGGTTGTGGACGAGGTCAGCCCTTACCAAGCAATATTAGGAAGGCCTTTCATGAGGATCAGTTAATCAGTGATGTCCACCCACTACTTAGCACTGAAATATCACCTGAACGGAATGGTGGAGGTTGTTAAGGAGACCAGAAGGTCGCGAGAAGCTGCTAGGGATGAGTCAAAGAAAGGGAGGCAAGAACCAGCTGAAGAGTTGAGAAAATTTTGATAAGACCGGACAACCAGGAGAAGAAGTTTAAGATCGGCGCGGGCATAAGCAAGCAGCTAAGGAAAATTCTGGTTGAGTGCTTGCGAGCCCATTCTGATGTGTTCGCCTGATCAAATGATGACATGCCAAGGATTGACCCTAAAGTTGACATGCCACAGGCTAACAGTAAGAAGAGATGCGAAGCCAGTAAAGAAGAGATGCCCATTAGCTTAAAGAATGCAGAAGCAATATATCAGAGGTTAGTGAAAAAGATCTTTAAACCTCTGATCGACCATTCAATGGAAGTTTATATGGACACATGATCACCAAGTCCAAGGATTCAAAAGAATATGTCAAGCATCTGGAAGTGACCTTCGCGCTTGAAGGAGTCCAGAATGAAACTTAACCCCAAGAAGTGTGCCTTTAGAGTAGGCTCTGGGAAATTCTTAGGTTTCGTGGTCAGTAACTAAGGAATTGAGGCCAATCTAGAGAAGATAAGAGCAGTATTAGGCATGAAGCCCCTATGCACTCTCAAGGAGATAAAAAGTCTTACGGGTAAGCCGGCAGCCCTGAACAGGTTCATCTCCCGAGCAGTGGACAAGGACCATGTCTTCTTCCAAGAAATGAAAAATGGGAGAAAGATGAAGTGGACACCAGAATGTGAGGTGGCATTCCAGCATTTGAAGGAATACTTGTTAAAAGCCCAGTTACTGTCAACACCGCGAGCAAGAGAAGTCCTCTACCTATATTTAACTGTGTCACAGTGGGCAACGAGCTCAATCTTGATAAGGAAAGAGTCAGGGGTACAACATCTCGTATATTACACGAGCAGAGCTTCACTAGAAGCTGAGACTCGGTATTCGCCGATAGATAAATGGGCGCTCGTGTTGGTAACAGCAGCTCAAAAGTTGAGGCCTTATTTCCAAGCACACTTAATAATGGTCTTAACGGACCAACCGCTTAGACAAATTCTACACAAACCAGAGACCTCAGGTGGGTTGGTGAAGTGGTCGATAGAGCTCAGCGAGTTTGACATTGGCTATCAGCCCCAAATAGTGATTAAAGCACAAGTACTGGCAGACTTTATGGCTGAATGTACAGAATCAAATAAAGGTACAGACAATGAGTGAGAAGAGGGAAAGCCTGTTTCAGGCAAGGTATGGACAATTACGGTGGATAGATCATGTCGGGATCAAGGAGAGGGAGCAAGGGTAGTTCTGCTTAGCCTTGAAGGAGTCGAAATACAATATGTCGTGAAGTTCGACTTTAAGGCAACTAATAACCAGGCTGAGTACGAGGCCGTCATTGCAGGACTGAAACTTGCGCTAGTGGTAAAAGCGGAGGAGGTGAAAGTCTGAATGGATTCCTAGTTAGTGGCAAACTGCCTCAACGAAAGCGTCCAGGCAAAAGGCGAGAAGATACAGGCATACCTTCGAAAGGTGAGGCAATTAGTTGGGAAGTTTCGAGTAGTAGAGGTAGAACATATTTCAATGGGAGAGAACTTTCGAGCAGATATGATAGCATGGATGGCCGCTGTGTCAGACCCCAAAATGCCCAAGTCAATTCCTGTGGAAATCAGGACTAGCTCGAGCATCGAGTAAGAAGATGAGGTGATGAACGTAACCTTGAGCAGCACCTGGATGGACCCAATTGTCTCCTACCTTAAGGAAGGGACAGTACCCGCCGATAAGAAACAAGCAAGAAAACTGAGGTATCAAGAAGCAAGGTATGCATTAATCGACAGGGTGTTGTACAGACAAGGATACACCCTGCCACTGTTACGTTACTTGGACGAGGAAGAAGCTGACTACATGCCCAGGGAAGTACACGAGGGGATTTCTGGAAACCACTCTGGTGCAATGACTTTAGCTTTTAAAGTTTTGAGGCAAGAATACTTATGACCCAGAATGCACCAAAACACACAAGAAAAGACTAGGAGCTGCAAAAGTTGTCAAAGCTTCACCAATTTCATTGCTCAACCACTAGAGAACATCACTGTGATGAACTCACCGTGGCCATTTACCCAGTGGGCAATTGATCTGATCGGACCACTCCAAAGGGAAGAGCATCCGCAACACATACTATGGTTGCGACTGATTTCACTAAATGGGTTGAAGCATAAGCCTTGAGTAACATTACAGAAAGAAAACCACTGACTTTATCTGGAGTAATGTGATTTGCAGATACGAAATCCCCCACGCGCTGGTCATGGATAACGGGAGGCAATTTGACAATAACAAGTTCAAAGACTTCTGCAAAAACATGGGAATAGAGTTGAAGTTCTGCTCGCCATCAAATCCACAAGCAAATTGCCAGGTGGAGGCTGCAATCAAAACCATAAAACGTCTCTTCAAAACCAGACTGGGAGAGCAGAAAGGAGCATGGGTGGACAAGCTAGCCGGCTTGTTATGGGCTTATAGGACCACACACAAGACCGCAACGGGAGAGACACTGTTTGCCCTGGCGTTTGGGCATAAAGCAGTAATCTCAACAGAGATAGGGGTAGGCATAGAACAATGAGTAGAACAATGAGCAGATTTATGCAAATTTAGATCTGCTGGAAGAAAGAAGGGAGAGGTTGACAATGAAGGTGGCAGAATATCAGTAGAGGGTGGCTTGCTAATATAACTAGAACGTGCACATCCGCCAATTTAAGGTGGGGGACTGGATAATTAGAAGAGTGAACCAGAGCACTAAAGATCTCAGGCAAAGGGTGTTGGGCCCAAATTGGGAAGGTCCTTACAAGGTCTCACAGGTTGGCCGGTCCGCGGGTATATACGCTATCTTATCCGGATGGACGGGAAGTTAAAAGGCCATGGAATGCAAAGCATCTGTTAAATTATTTCCAGTAAGTTCCCTTGTATTACAAGTATCGATATTCAGTTTCCTTCAAAATAGAAGTGTGCAAAATCTTGTTCATGAATAAAAGTAAGAAGAAACGCTTCCAAAATTAATCCAATTCGAGCAAATCAAAACTTATGAAAACAAATAAAAGCTAAAGTTCATAAGTCTTAAAGCCTAACCTATGGCGAGATAAAGTGCCAAGCATAGCCAGAAAAGGCTCGAGCAAGATAAGATCGCGAAGAAAAGCTAAGGCCATAAGTCTCAAAGCCTTCTCAAGGCGAGAAAAAGTGCCAAGCATAGCCATAGACGGCTCGAGCAAGATAAGCTCGTTAATAAAAACTAAGGCCATAAGTCTCAAAGCCTGCCCAAGGAGAGACAAAGTGCCAAGCATAGCTAGAGACGGCTAGAGCAAGATAAGCTCGCGAAGAAAAGCTAAGGCCATAATTCTCAAAGCCTTCTCAAGGTGAGACAAAGTACCAAGCATAGCCATAGATGGCTCGAGCAAGGTAAGCTTGCGAAGAAAAGGTAAGGCCATAAGTCTCAAAGCCTTCTCAAATTGAGACAAAGTACCAAGCATAGCCATAGATAACTCGAGCAAGATAAGCTCGCTAATAACGATAAGGCCATAAGTCTTAAAGCCTTCTCAAGGTGAGACAAAGTTCCAAACATAGCCATAGACAGCTCGAGCAAGATAAGCTTGCTAATGAAGAAAAGGCCATAAGTCTCAAAGCCTTTGCATGGTGAGCCAAAGTGCCGAGCATAGCCATAGATGGCTCGAGCAAGATAAGCTCGCGAAGAAAAGCTAAGGCCATAAGTCTCAAAGCTTTCTCAAGGCGAGACAAAGTGCCAAGCATAGCCATAGACGGCTCGAGCAAGATAAGATCGCTAGCGAAGATAAGGCCATAAGTCTCAAAGCGTTCTCAAGGCGAGACAAAGCGCAAAGCATAGCAGAAATGGCTCGAGCGAAATAAGGTCGCCAAAAAAGGGTGTTATGGCCAAATGTCTCAAATCCTGCTCGTGATAAGGCAGAAAAGCCATAATTCATAAGGGATGAGTTGAGTTGTTCATGAGCAAAGTGAATAAAAGTCCCAAAATTTCAATAAGTATAAGGAGAAAATCTACTCTCTTTATTTCATTCAGATCAATTTGCTGAAGCTTACAAATACATACAAATATATATAAAAAAAAAAAAGGATCAAAATCAGTCAAGGAGTTGGGGCAGACGGGCAAGCAGCTGGATCGAGGACCTGAGAAGAGGAAGCAGCCTAAGGATCCTTATCGATAGTGGGAGCAGCTTGAGCCTCCTCAGTAGAAGGTGTAGCCTCTTCAGAACTTACGGCTGCAACTTCCACATGCGGAATGGGATCCCTTGGTTCCTGGCTTCTTCCATCCTGCTCATTTATGTAGGCAACCACGTCCGCCTCCAGCTTGGACATGTCTAGCTTGGGGTATTCCTTACCCAAGATAGACATGATGTATTCATAGCAGAATTTCAGCCCCTTGTTGTACTCCTCTGTGAGTTGGCTCCCTAGGGAGTCCACTTTATTCTGAATACGAGAAGTCTCAGCTTCCATGGTCCTCTTGAAGGAAAATCTCTAGACGTTGAGATCTTTCCTGGCACTTACAAGCTCATCCCTAACCATGGACAGCTCATTCTCAAGCTGAACCCCTTTGACTCTGCCATGGCAGCTCTTTCCTTAAAGGTGGAGATTTCAGTACGTAGCTTTGCCGATTCCTCCTCTCCTTGTTCCAGCTTCTTCTTTAAGCTTTGATTTTCAACTTTGATCTTTCTCTCGAAATTCAAAGCTTTTGTCTTGAAGGCGATAGAGGCAGCAGCAACTTGACATGAGGAGCGCTGGAAGGCATTGGCCAACTCGTTGAGGCTGGAAGACTCCAACTCATCCACAAAACTTTCCTCTACGTGCTTCGTGAACTCCTTGACATAAGGATCAGTGAATTCGGTCTGCTCCTTAGAGCATGCTGATTGGGACCTGACAGGAACAGCAGTGCCAGGCCCCTCAGAGGAACTTCTCCAACCGCTCTCTTACTTTCAAGAGGAGGAGGAAGAACCGTGACTATTGAAGTCGTGAGGTCAACTCTGGACCTTTTAAGAGAAGCAAAGGAGTTGCTCGAGCTCTTGACAACGCTAGAGCACTTCTTCAACCAAGCAAGGATGTTGCTCATGTCTTTTTCCTCGGGTACTAAGCTAAACTCGATAAGATTTTGGATAGTCAACAATTCTTTGCACGAGCTCACGTTGTCTAAGGCAGTGTCTATATGCAACTTCAGCTCTTTCTCGACCTTATGTGGTACACTCCAAGAGACTATAGAAGACCAAAAATGACAACAAGAAAGGGTAAGCAGAAAAACAAAAGCAGAAGACATAATGAGCAGCAGATGACTTAGAGTGCAAAAGCTGGAAGGAATTTGGGGAATCTTTTCGGTGGCAAAGGCTGCTCGCCCCAATCCCCTCCGAAAAAAAAAAATTTACTCTTCTAATTGCCACCAGAGGTAGGAAGGTTGGTGGTGGGTTTTTTATCCTTGGAGCTGGAGATGAAGTAATACCAGCTCGCATCCTTTAGGCTGCTTTTCAACTGGTAGAGGTGCTTTATTTCATCCACCACTAGCTCACCCAAATTGCACCAATTCCACAGGAAGTATAGCCCAAATAAGACCTTCTACCCATATGGATTCAGATGCCCCGATGCTAGGTGCAACTGAGAGAGTACTCAGGCAAAATAAGGCTGTAAGGGTAACCTAACACCCCACCTAAAACACTCAAGATAAAGGGTAACATACCCTCGAGTAGGGCAGTTGGGAGTGTTATTCTTACCAGGAAGATGAAGGTCAACGCTGACAGGGATACGGTAAGTGGCCCTAAGCGTATCTAGATCCTATTGAGAGGTCTTACACCTCATGTAGTCAATAACAAATGACTCAGCCTCTGACCTTTGACCAGTCCTTTGCCTTTTATTTGGACGATTTTCCTCTACAACATCACCCTCAACGGCATCGCCGGCAGTATAAGCGACCTCTTCAGGACTTGGGTCTCTCACTATAACCCCCCTATCGGCCCGGGAGCCACTAGAAGAATATGATTCTTCAAGTGACATCCTTCGGGATTGCTATGTGATGGACATTTTTCCTAGAGACCACAGTCTACCAAATGGGAAATGAAAACTCACAAAACAAAAATGACAAGAACGAGGAGAAGAAGTCAATGAGTTTATACCTGAGACTGATTTGAAGGGTGCAAATAGTAACGACGGCAACTGAGAAGGTATATTTCACTTGCAGGTAGTAGGCTTTAGTTTTAAGCAATGTGTGGAAATAAGAAAGTGCAAAACGGTGAAATTAGGGATTTATAAAGAGGAAAGCAAGTCACACCAACAGACAGCACATTACTCAATCGGGGCGTGACTGTTTAGGGAACCGCCTCTTCAAATTTCGAACAAGTGGCTCAGATTAACCCAGCGGCTCACATTAAATGTGAAGTGATGGAAGAGGCGGACAACTCAGTGTAAAAGAGTAAAAAGGGGTGGAAACATGCTTGAACAAGTAATTTCTAGTCTTATCCCATTTCACTCTCAAGATTAGAAACTGGGGGACTGGTGCTTGGGGAATACTGAGCAGGCCTGCTCGACGGCAAACCATCTAGAACAGAAGACTTGATCACTAGCACGAAGACACCGAGCAGCTGGTCGGGGTCATGTGTTCTAAGCTGGTCGGGCTCAGATATTCACATCCTGCTTGAGCAAGGCCACAAAGAGCAGGGATATCCACAACCATCGAGCAAGCCCTGGTCGCATTATGAGAAGCACAAAGAACAAGAAGAGACCAGAGCTCAAGTAGAGGAAACCAAAGCATGGCAGCCCGACATCTGTAGTTCAAGACGGTGAATGCTTCTTTCCGAGAAAAGGGAAGTAGCCGCCAAAAGCCCCCTCACCCTAACATCTTGTCACAACGATTGATGACTGACAGGAACCCCCACGCCATAGGGTTTTGTGACTGTTACTAATAACAGTCACATACCTCCACGATATCATCATTTCACACATACCTACACGGTATCATCATTTCATCATGGTGACCCATAACCGTCTGACATCCCATACCCATAAGTTGTGCCACTGTGACCCATAGCTGCTAGAAAGACACAGGTGCAATGAATGCAGGGGATGGCACTCAAGCAAGGGTGGTGGGAAAAAAGGAGAATAAATATCAGAAAAATGGTGAGGTAAAATTTTTCAACTTGATGTATTTTTCCTGTTTTTCTCAGACTAAGAGAGAATTTCAAAGAATCAACCCGATAACTGACTTGAGCGTCGGAGGTTTTTCACCGGAAAAATACCAAGTGACCTCTGATACTTTTTTTGTGGATACAGGCAGGAGGATATCACCGCGTCAGTGAACGGAAAAACGTAGGAACCAACTGGGAATCCTGTTCGAGCAGCTAGCAACCAAGCGACAATATCACTATTTTGGAGCGACCAGAAAACCGCATCTACACCTAAGATTGCTTTCAAATTATAATGTAAAATATATGCAATTTAACTTAATGATTTACATTAAAAAAATCATCACCTAAAAAAATTTTAATTTATTTATAGGATAACGACAAGATTGTAAGAGAAAAGAAAAATAGTATAATATTACTTTGAATTTTAATAATAAAAAAATTAAATTAAAAAATAGAATAGTTTATTTAAAAGAAAAAATGATGTTTTTAGAATTAAATAAAGTAACTGAAAAAAAAAATGTTTTATGAGGAGATTAGAGGGGTGCCAATAGTCCACTCCTTAGGATTTTGATTTATCAATTAAGACTACATATAATTTTACTCACATGCGGTAATTAAGTTATTTTAAATCTTTATTTTCTTATTTAATAGGATATGAGCTCATGTAAGTTTCTGATTGGTTTTGTTTCTTAGGTTTAACTAAAATATCTTGCTATTTCTCTAAGTAGTAATAAGAAAGCATATACAAAAATAATCATGTATTTTTAATTAAACAGTAATCATATTAATTAAAGTATGTTTAATTATAGACTACACTTAAATTTAAACTTAGTTTAATTTTCCCAGAATTGGGGAAGCTCGTTGTATAATACTTGATTTGATTTAAATTTAAAGGTATTTATGCATACTTGAAAAATTAGTTAATAAGAATCTCATTTCTCTGATATTATATATTTAAAAATTTGAATCCGAAACCAAATCTATTAAGTTATTACTAGATAATATTTTTTAAGGTGCTTTTAGAGTATTTTTTTTATTCATTTATTATTTGTCATATTTATATGAATATTATCATGATTGGTTGAAGTATACACGTGGTAAGAAACTAATAAATTAAGAATAATGCTCCATAAGTACCCAAAACTTTTCCAAATGTTATAATAAAAATTTCCTTTAATTTGCATAATCTGTGCTTTTTGATTTGTTTTGTGGTACATATTAACATATTCGATGAATTTGAAAGATCTAGAGTTGATCAAACAAATGACTTTAGAAATAATCAAGAAAAAATTTCTTAATTGAAAAAATAGAAATTGTTGATGCTGAAATCTGGTCATCTTTCCTTCAAACAGATTTCCTCGTCAACACTTGAAATTCTTTGATTCTGAAAATGTGTGTTGTCTTCCAACCTGTACTCACAAAGCACTATCAGAGCTCGCTGGATATTTTTTCCAACGAATACATTCTGATACTCAAATCAGTAGTCAAGTCTCTTATGGGAAAAACTTATCCACACTCCTTATGGTTTAATTATCATTGCCTTTAAACTCAAAAGTTTTTCAATTATTCTTAGAAGAGTAAGTAGAATGTAAAAGAAAATCATTTCTTAGATAGAGGAAAAGAGAAAGAGATGTCATGGAACCCTCCTCCTCCTCCCCCCTATCATCATAATAATAATCCTAATCATGATGGTAATAATAATCATCATAATGATTATAATAATAATGATAATAATAACCATAATTATGATAATAATAATTATAATAATGACGGTGATAATAATCATGATAATAATGATAATAATAATCATTATATTAAAACATCCCTTTTTAGTTTCCTTGGCATCTCTATAAACTACTGGAATTACCGCCCTTAAACATGCGCATAAATGTAGTGGGTCAGTTACATAATTGTTAAAATAAATTTTTTTTTGATTGAGTCTTACTTTCCCGTGAAATGTCTCCTTTAAACCAATCTGGTCGAAGTAATTGGAATCACCTTCTAATTGAGGTTAACTGCTCAAGATAACCAGACTTACCTCCTAGTCAAGATTATCTGCTCAAGATTACTAGACTTACCTCCTTAATTCGAAAAATGTGTGCTGTCTTCCAGCCTACACTTACTAAGCACTGTCAGAGATCGCCGAATGTTCTTTCTAACGAATACCCTCCAACGCTCAAGTTAGTAATCAGGTTGCCTATGGGAAAAACTTATGCAACATTCCTTATGGTTTAATTATCATCGCCTTTAAACTCAAAAACTTTTCAATTATTTTCATAATAGTAAGTAGATTATATAAGAGAATCATTTCTTAATCGAAGAAATAGAGAAAGAGATGACATGGAACCCTCCTCCACCTCCTCATCATCATAATAATAATCCTAATCATGACGGTAATAATAATAATCATAATGATTATAATAATAATGATAATAGTAACCATAATTATGATAATAATGATGGTTATAATAATCATAATAATAATGATAATAACAATCATTCTATTAAAATCTCCTTTTTCAGTTTCCTTGACATCTCTATAAATTACTAGAATTGCTGCCCTTAAACATGCGCACAAACGTAGTGGGTCGGTTACATAACTATTAGAATGAAATTTATTTTGACTGAGTCTTACTTCGTAGTCAAATGTCTCATTTGAACCAATCTTGGAGAAGTAATTGGAATTACCTCCTGGTTGAGGTTATCTGCTCAAGATAACCAGACTTACCTCCTAGTCGAGGTTATCTACTCAAAGTTATCAGATAACCACCTGGTCGAGGTGTTTTGTTCGAGCTCTCCAGATAACAACCTGGTCGAGATTACCAAATAAAATGTTGGTCGAGACGATTTACTTGAGCTAACTAGATAACCACCTACTCGAGGTGCTCTGTTTGAGCTCACTAGATAACCGTCTGGTCATAGTGGTCCACTCGAGGTCACTCTGATTTATTCCTCAAACACAAATCCCCAATTTCTAGTGTTAAGAGTTTAACAGAATCAGGATTAGAAACTATATAAAATTTAAAGTGACCTCGAGGTGACTTTCATGAGTCAGTTCAAGTCGTTGGAATTAACCTCATCGTAAATAATAAATTTGAGTAAGTTTCAAGTTTTAGACCTTTACATGCCTTCAAATATACTATCTTCTTGCTCGTTAGCAGGCTTCACAAGTTCAGCTTTTTATCTCACCTAAAACAAGTTTTGCAACTTAAAGTCTTCTATTTGCCTCAGAAAAAATTTTACTCATATACCCCTACTCACTTAAAATTGATTAAGAGCAGGGAAGCTTTGACTTTGTCTTATCTCGAAGAGGTTTTGAGATTTAAACTCTTTTATTTACTTTAGAATTTATTTAAAATTGATTTTCTGCTCGACTTAATCTAATCAAGTGCGATTAGGCAAACTTTGACTTTTGTCTTGCCTCAAAAAAGATTTGAGACTTCAAGTCTCTTTGTTTCCTTTAAAGTATTTTCATCTTCCATTTGGTTACTCAACCTCATTCGGTCAAGTTGGATTTTGCAAACATTGACCTTTGCCTCACCTCTTGCAGCCTTTGAGGCCTTAGGCCTTTTGTTTACCTTAGAAAAGAAGAATTTGGTAAACTTTGACTTTGTCTCACCTCGAGCTGACTTTGAGAATTTTAGTTTTCTAATTTTTCTGCAAATATTTTTAGATTTATCGGTTAGCTGCTTGACTTGATCAAGCTTTGGCAAATTTTTTTTTACTTTTGTCCCGCTTTGAACAGGTTTTAAGACTATAAGTCTTTTATTTACCTTAAAATATATCAATTGCCTACTCAACTTAATCTAAACTAGCAGACTTGGAAAACTTTGACTTTTGAACTTTTCTGTCCTAATACCTCTGCAAATAAAGGCTGCACATATACATTTTCATATTGACATCAAGACATAAATTTGTTAGAATTTTTTACTTGATTAGCTTACAACTTCAGCATTAATGTCTCCTTCTAGATGCATAGCCTGCCTCATTCACAAATGGATCAAAAAATGAACTTGGTCAACCAAATAAGAGTTTGTCAAATTGATAACTATCAGATATAAATTAAAGATGTTATATCATTCATTAAGAATTATGATTTGAAAACATAGCTTAAATATCAGTGAATCTAATGGGCAAGTGTTTAAATTCATGATTATTATAAAACATCTCAAACCAAACCAACATCTTATAAATTACCTAGAAATTTGCTCACAAAATCAAGCACAATATTGGGCCTTCCAGCCATTTATGACTGATGCTTTTAGTCATTTATTTATGCTTTTTAAAAAATAAGCATCTGATAAAAAAAAAAATAAGTATGCTTACAGTCGAGGTACTTTGTTCGAGCTCTCCAGATAATAATCTGATCGAGATTACCAGATAAAATCTTGATCGAGATGATTTATCCGGACTAACTAGATAACCACCTGGTAAATATGCTCTGCTTGAACTCACTAGGTAACCATCTGGTCATAACAGTCTACTCGAGATCACTCTGATTTATTCCTCAAACAAAAATTGTGAAGAATTGTGACCTCACTATACTATCATTCACACATTTCAGTTATCGAGCACCATGAGATATACTCCTAAACCGATCAGGAAAGGAACAATAACAGTTGCCAGCGATGCCATGCATACCATGACGTCGTTGCTCGGCCAGGGTGGTTACACCTCCATTGAAGATGAAGTGGTTCTAGCTAGATGCTTGGCTCGAAATTTGCAGCAAGCCATTGGCTTTGATAAAAAGGGAAAGCAGAAGATTATTAAAGAGGCATTGGATAAATATGTCAGAGAGAGGAGAATGAGGCTACTGAGATTGTCGGCACAGTCTTATCTTATTGCTTCAATACATGACACTTCTTCAAAGCTAGTGAAAATCTTGATTACCTGCCTCTTAGTTGCGCTCTTTAGAGACCCTCTTGATCATGTTAAGTACACTTGTGGAAGCCTTTAAAGAGCTTGTTTCTCGGAATTTATTTTCTTGTGAGAGATCGACAATTCGATTCCTTAGAACAACATAGAAATTATTTTTTGTTCACCATTTGGACCATTGATAAGCTTTTAAATTACTCATTTGCACACACCACCCAGATTTGAGTATGTTTAAACATGCTCTGATATCAGAAAAAAAAAATATATATATATATATTACACTAATAGAATAAACTTTTATGCTGTGTTTACTTTATTAGAGTGAGAGTGAAAAATGTGGTGTCTTTTTTTTTTTTTTTTTTAAAGGGAGGGTGAGTGCTCAAAGAAGCTTTACTCCTCCCACCCCAAGACTCGAACCCGGGTCGCTACGAATCTAGAACCGACTATGGCAGCCAACCTGACTACGACCTTGGGAGCGAAAAATGTGGTATCTTCCTATTTCAGTATTTATTTATTTAAGAAATAGAATGAAAGTCTCACTCCATTAATCCCACTCACTTTTGAAGTGAATAGTACAATTACCACTCCCATGAAGAAGATGGAAGTGAAAATCAACTCTCATCTATATTTTTTTTTTATCTCTTATTAAATATTATAATATTTTATTAAATAAAATATGTTAATTTATTTTAAAATAATATTATTATTTAATAATATTAAGTTTATCAAAAAATATAATATTAAACTCATTTAAATATAATATTATTATTTTATTTAAAAATAATAATTTACATTGATTATAACTTAAACTTGCTTAAAAATAGTATAATTATATTCATATAAAATTAATAATATTACTATAAAGTATTTTTATTTAAAAATATAATATTATTATATTTATTTTAAAATAATAGTATTATATTTATTTAATAATAATAATTAATAATAAATAAATAATTTATTCAAAGAAAATATTAATTTTATACTATATTATTAATAATAATATTTCATTTGTGTTACTCTTATGAAGATTCAATTTGGCTTAAATGATATATTAGATAAATAAAATAAAATAAAATAACCAACAACAACAAAGCTAGGCTGCTATAATTATAGGTGAAAAAAGCTCTATAACTCACTGAAAGACAGTAGGGATTCAAGTGCCATGATCATTAAGGTTTCAACACCTTGAAAGTGTCTCGATGATGAGATGTACAATGCATTTTAGATTTGACTAAAAAGAACACTAGAACAACTGAAATCACAGGGTGGGAGCTCTCTCAGCGTTTCCGGAGAGCACAGTAAGCAAGTTGTTGGCAAAAGGATCACTGAGATGTTTAGCAAGGTTCTCAACTGGACCTTCACCTGTGACATAAGCTTGGATAAAGAAACCAAGCATGGCAAACATTGCAAGTCTTCCATTCTTGATCTCCTTCACTTTTAGCAATGCAGCTTGGTCAGGATCGTTTGCTAACCCCAATGGGTCAAATGGACCACCTGGGTGAAGCTTGTCCTCCAAATCCTACAATGGAAATTGCACAATACACAGTTTGTGAATTTTTTTGTTTCAATAACCATGCATGCAAGTATCTACCAGTACATATCGAATGGAACTCGAAACTCATTCCTAAGCTTTTCAAAGACTTCGCAATTTCAGCTCCAAAATTTTTTGTAACATTTTACTGTTTAATTGAATTTGAACTTGGCATTTTGCTTGAAAGGAAGCAGATTGAGTGTAGTCCATGCAATGTGACTAACTGACCATTTGTGTTTGCTTAACTAAATGATATATGACGACTATAATTAACAAATTCGCTAAACTTTTAACTTTAGCTTATGCTTGTGATTAGTAATGGTAATGTGGTAAACTAATTTTCCATGTAAGTAATGTTAATGAGTAGCAGGACAAGATAATTACCAAACCGTTGATGATTCTATAATATTCAGCACCACCAACAAGAACAATCTCAGCAATGACAGCAACAACAAGGTTGATTGGGATGTTCTTTCCGAAGTAGTTCAATGTATTTCCATCAAGAAGTAGAGCTCCAGTCTGCAAATACAGGACGTTAACAAAACCATAAGCAAATGCACGACATTAAGGAGCAAAGAACTGGAAAATTGCAAATTAACCTTGAACCAGACGGCTTCAGGACCGCAGTTAGCACCAAACTTGTTAAAGGCTTCAGGAATGATGAAACCAGCAGCACCAAGCATGGCCCATCTGGCATGAATCAATTCATATGCCTGATATCTGCAATGAAATTAATCCAACAATATATTTCTTAACCAATAATCAATGAACTGTTTCTTTGGATGATTTCATAAAAAGATACAACAAAAATATTTAGAGCTTAAGTTAACATACTTGCTGAAGTCGGCGGGTTTCTTGCTGAGACCAAAAGGATCATAACCATAGCTACATTAAAGCAACAAAATTCTTTATATATTAATGTTTTAAAAAACATTCAACTAAACAATGTTAATGAACAATCATCTGGGGAGAACAATCTTACTCTCCGGGAACTTCTCCGGTCAAATACTCAGGGATCTCAGATCTGTCCAAGAGACCCTCCGGCAAGAAAATTCTTCTGTCGGGACCTGAAAAATCACCAAGCATGAAATATGTTGAAAGACCTATATTGAAATTATAACTAGACAGAGCAATAACTGCAAGTTCGAACACAAGATTTTGGCTCTGGCACAATATTTGTTATACCACAAGACCTGAAATGTACAACAGTTACAAACAAACTCTTTAACCTCGGACAAAATAGTATTTGTATGTACTCACCATACCACTTGGCGAGCTCTTCGTTGACAGGGGAGACAGCAGCGGGCTTAGACTTGGGAGGAGGGGCAGCTTTCTTCTTGGAGAAGATAGCGACGGGCTTGAAAGTAGAAGGGTTTGATGCACTTGGTGCTGATGTCCTAACAGCACTGCTGACATTGAGAGGGTTGCCAAGCATCTCCTTAACTCCAATGGAGGCAGCAGCAGTTGACGATGCTGCCAATGAAGCCATCTTCAGAGGGTAGTTGCTGCTACTTCTTTGTGTTAGAGAAATGGAATGGTGAAGATGATAGTGGAGGAAGGAGGGGAGAATACACACTATAAGCTTGAACTAATGGATGTGGACATGCCACCTGGGCTTGTGATTGGTTGGTCATGGAGGATTTGTAATCTAACGATCAAATTTGATAGGCCAGCATTGTTGACATGGCAGATCATTATGCTGATGTGGAATACGAATTGCCTATGTTTGGATATCGTGTCCCATCCATTTCAATATTTCGTTTTTATTATTTCTTTTTTTTTTTTTTATCACTCCTTATACTTTTTATGTGGCTATTTTGTTTTCTGAGTAGACTTCATTCTGATTGGGGTAAAATAAAATGGTAAACTGGTAAAGATTGATGTTTTGTACAATGTTATTTTTTATTTTTTTATTTTTGTTAAGATGGTTCACAATTACATGCTCAAAAAGTTCCACTGAAACTCACTTGAATCAAATTCAAATCCATCTATAACCCAGTCTCAACAGAGGAGTGTCTACTAACAAGGATAAAAATATAAAATCCTACTCGCACAACTGCCAAACCATTGGGTAAAACTTTCCACTGTCATAGGATTTATAGAAACCTAACACCAGGAAGATCAAGTTGAATGCGCTCCAATACTTTCCACTGTCAAAATATCTAAGTTGGAAGAATTCCTCCATGATTTGAGCAGTCCATCAAACTTTTAAATGCTCAAACAGATATGACAAGTTTTCTTAAGCATTGGTGCAAAGTGGAGGGCTACAAAATAAACCCCATCAGTCCATCACTGAAAACCAATAACCTTAGAAAATGTAACTACCCAAGTTTTATAAGATAAACTTACAAGCAGTATTGTGTCCGTGGTGAATTAGAAGATAAACTATCAACCCACCAGAGTTCAAAGCAAATCATTTCTCACCAATGTAATAGAAAATACCAGAAGGGCCCAAATTTGGACCTTAACAGAAACATGGACTTTTTGTATTCAGTTCAGACCTGACTGAGTGCAACCAGCTCAGGACAACCGAGCGGAGGTAGCACCTTAACAGCAGCTTGCACATTAGAAACCCTATATGATAAGTACACGCCCAAATTGCATTTAACAATAATCAGTTTCATTAATTCAAGCAACTATATTGAATCTAGTGTAACTAGAACTTCCTACTTGATAAAAATAAAACAACAACCCATCAAGCTTTGCTCATCTTCTCCACTTCTCAATTTCTCTTGAGGTTACCTTGACCAGCTTCTTGGTATTAAGTACAAGCTCATCAATGAGCTCAACAAACATATCCCTGACAGCAACAAGAAAAACACTATTTTGTCAGAAGCATTCTATTAGATATTTTATCCCTCTCAAAATTAAAGATGATAAAAGAATAAAATAACAAAACAAGGAAACCCTAACTAACATAATTGGAAAAAAATAGTAGTTAAAATAAATAACATAATTGTCAGAGACTCAGAAGCACCCTATTAGGTATTAAAACCCAGTCTTAATGATTCAAGCATATCTAAGGTTAATATAGATTTTAAACCTAGACCAGGTCTCATCAAACAGAGTAGCCAATTTTAACATGCACGGAGTATGTATTGAACTCCAAATGCAATACACGCATAATCATAATTGCATAAACCACCAGAGAATTGAAAATGGAATTAAGAATTCTTCTTCTAACTATTACATGATAAAAATGCAAACATAGTTATTTGATGAACTATAGGAAAATTGGAAGTAAAGGATGTGCTTACTGAGAAGAAGCATCTCCTTGATGCTGAAATAGCTTCCCAACGTTAGAATACCTCCGTTGCGCATCATGAGCTATACCTTTCCCAACACCATAACCAAATCCCATACCAACCCCACATCCTGCACCAAACCCCATGCCAAACTGCATACCAGGAAATCCGGGACCAATGCCTACACCTGGAGGGAAAAAAAGGCATTTAACATCTCAAAGCATAAGATATATTCATTAAACACGGTAGTGTGAAAAATTGAACATACATAGACACACCACAATAGTGGCTTAGTGAAAACAAAACGAATCCATCGATGCAGTTCATCTATTTTTCAAAGTTCAAATCATCAAAACAAAAACACGCCCATTGAAGAGTTCACATGAAAGGATTGCAACTAGCATCAAAATTTTATCACTCAGTGAAAAAATGCAAACTTGAATGACAAAACGAAATCATATCAACAAAATAAACCAAACCCATCAAGGGAATTGACTAGCATAAGATTTTCATCCAAATTGGAAAAAACCCCATCGAGGGTTTTGCTTGTAACAAATACATAAGAAAGTGCCACTAATAATGGGTGTTACTTTATTTTTACCTCCGACGAGGCCGACGCCGACGCCGACACCGCAGCCAAGGCCAGTGCCGAAAGCGGGACCCACTTTACCAAAGTCTTTGAGTTTGAGTTCCGGAAGCTTCCAGATCAAGCCCCTCTCGTCGTCGTTGCCGCTCATCTTCACAACAGTTCAGGTCTCACTCTCTCTGAAAGAAAAGACGGAATTTTTGGGATTGTAGTACGGACAATGGTTGGCAATTTCAATTTTCAAAGAGTCCTAATTCTCTCCGGCATCCGCAATTACTATTATCTAACTGGTCTCCATTTCAAAAATTAAAAAACGCTACGAAATCTTGAATCCTGTTGTGATTAATTTTTTTTTAATTATTGTATCTAATTATTTTATTATAGCTTAGAATTGAATTTATAGAAATAGTCAATTTTGGGGACTTTTTGTAATGTTAGCCGATTTTCAAATTTCATAATAAAATGACACCTTTGTGGACAAATATGTGCTGTTTAGACTTTAGCCTGTAGACTTTAAAAAATTTATAAAAATAGCTAAAATTTTTAATAATTTTTAAAATTAGTCACTCTAAATTTTTTAATCTGTATCTAACTAATTATAAAATTTTTAGACTAAAATATCCTTAGATCTATGAACAAACTAAATTTCACCACCCTCTACTCACCAAACCTCACCACCCTCTGCTCACCAAATCATTAATTATAAAACAATAAGTTAATGTTAGTATTTATTTTTATAAAATATATAATTTTATCTTTTGATTATTTGAAATTTATGTAAGTTTTTCAAATAAAAATAATCTTAGAGACAAACTCAGAAAATATGTAATAGGCACCTATCGCATATTGAGGTTGTACGTCAAGCATCTATCGCACAAGAAAATGGTGATAGGCTTGTGTGCAAAAGATTTCTATCGTACGAGAGGCAGCGTCTGCCGCATAAGAAAATGGCAACAGGCTTATGTGCGACAGGTGCTTGTTATATGGGAGACATGTGCATGTCACACATTTTGACATTTTTTTACTATTTTTAAATTTTTTTTCTTAATTATTCAAACTTAATAGAGTCAATTATTCTTCAAATGCATTTTAATGGATCATAGAAGAAATTGAAAGATTGTCGTTTTGAGTATTGAAATGTAAAAAATAGAATTTTTTTTTTTCGTTCCGAAACAATGTTACTTTGACAAAATTGTTGTAAATTGTTATTTTATAAAAAATAATGTAGTAACGGTAATTCATATAGTGGTTTGTTATTTTCTTGTATTTGATATAGTGAATGTATAACAAAAAATATATTAAAAACATATTAAATGACACATTTGAGAATCTAGTCAAATAAATATTTGAGATTTTTAACATCATTAATAAAAATCAATATATATATATATATATATATATACATATAACATCATTAATTTAAAAAAAAAAATTCATGCGCACCAAGCCTGTAGCATGCCTTACACGGGAGGAGCCTGTCGTGCGCACGCAATGGTGCACGATGGGTGCCTGTTACGCGCTGTAGTGCTCGCAATGGGTTTATCACGACCTGATGACTTTTTAAATACAGCTTATCACTGACACAAATTGGCACCATCAACATCTCAATCAAGCAAAAATAAAGCAAATAAAGCTTAAGATGTATTTTATCCAGCACCTTACGTATCATGTATTAAATGTGAATTTCATTAAACAATCTTCAATATTTATGAATAATCAATCATAATGCTCCTTTATAATAATATATACACTCATTTATCACCATTCAATCTTAGAGAAACTAAAAAGAAAAGAAATGACAACTTTAAAATTATAGAAATTAACGATAAAACCATTGCCCAAGAACTGAAAATTATAACTGTTTGCCATCAGAGATGAACTCACTTTCCAAATCTCGTCCAACCACCGTGAACGGTCACCGAAAAACTCAAGATCAAGCTGCTATCACGCACGCTCAAGCTAAGTCTTGCGATTTTGGAGTTTGGAGAGATTAGGGTATTTTGGTCCACAAATTATATAATAAGCTAGATATGATAAAAAAAAGTTAGGGTGACTATTTTTGAAAATTACTAAAATGCTCTAATTATTATTTTAAAAAAAAATTTCCCTATTAATTATTATTATTTCAATATAATGTAGTAAGGTGTGCTAAAGATGGTCAATGTGCCGAATGGCAGGTGATATTACATGGGCACGACACGTGTCTGTACAGTACAGCATGACACGAGCATGTTTTAGTAAGGCATGCGGCATGGCGCAGCACAGCATGGCACACATGTAGGCCAAGTCAGGCTTAGAATTTTAGGCACATTGGCCTTAAAGCACGACACAATTAGATATGGACCAAAGCACAACACGTAAAAAATTAGGTAATAAACACGTTTCATTGATGGACTAGCACGTGGCCCGTGGCTCAAAGTATATTTGTAAAAAAAATTTAATAAAAAGTAAATATAAAATGTTATGATTTTACAAAGATTTTGAAATTAAATGTTTTAATATATTTTATTAGCATAGATTTTTTAAAATTAATTTAGTCTTAGTTACAAAAAAAAATATTCTAATTGTTTTATATTTATAATTTATTAAATGAATAAATGATTTCATGACTTTAATAAATAAAATTATAAATACATGATTTTATAAAATCATAAATCTAAATTTTTACAACTTTAATATTTCATTTATGGAATCATAAATTAATTAAAGGAGATATGTTTCATTTGTGAATGAAATATTTTTCACATTTACATTAAAAAATAAAATAATGTTAAAACTAGATAATATTGTTGTGTAATTGTGTTAATGCCTTAATTAAATGTTAATTATTTATTTAATAAAATTTTATTATTATTATTATTATTATTTGTAATTGTATAAGCTAATAGGCTTAAAGAAACGATACGTGGGCATGAAAAAGGACGTTAGGCACATAAGTTTTTTCAAGCACGCTTTAAAAAAAATGTGGTAAGTTTTCTTTGGCACTACACTAGTGGGCTCAAGCCATGGCCATGATGGGCTTAAGAATAAAAAAAATTATGCACGACACGACACGGCACAATCCACCCACTTGGTGGGCTGTGTCATGCTAGTCCAAGAGCTATTGTGAGCCTCATTTTGACGGGCGTACCTTGCCATCCTTAAATGTGTCAATGAGATGTAAAGGTCACATCAAATGGTCTTTACATACATGTTAGACAACCTATCAATTATCAAATATACCCAACAACGTACTATGGTCTGATTGGAATTGAAGTGTTGTAGAAAAAAATTGTAATTATGAAATAAAAGTTAATAATATGTAGTAAATATAAATTTTAAATAATAATTTTGATAAAATTATTAAAAGTATAATAAATTTTTCATCATACAAGAAAAAAATCATATTAATATTGCTTATAAGCCACAACAACTAATGTTTACAAAATATTTTAGTATTATAGTTTTTAAGTTATAATTACCCAATCTCAATCTCAAACACACTATTACTGCTAAGGAAAATAAAAGCTATATAGGACATTTTTTCCACGAAAGGTATTTTTAGCGCTCACTCTTAAAATTCATTTGTATACAATTTGTAGTAAAACATAAGTTTGAGTAAATTTGTAATTACAATCATCTAAATTTGAGTAATAATAAAAGATAATAATTAATATTTACTATTTAGCGCATAAATTTTTTGTAAATCCACTCTATTTTTAGAAAATAATTTTAAAAAATACAAATTATTATTAAAAAGTTTCAAATAAAGAAGAATTTTGGAGAATTAATTAATTAATTAATTATATCTTAATTTACTTTTTTGTGATTTAGATTTTTTATTATATTAAATTACAAAGATTGTTTTGACATAAGTTTAAATTAAATATTTTACCCTTATAAGGTAAAACTGCCAAAAATTAACTTCTATAGTTTTCTAATTTTGTACGAAACTCATTGTTTCTAATACTATTTTATTGGTGTGGTTATTAAACTTTAATTAAACTAACATAGGGTCTTTATGCATAATATCATGTAAATTATTTGACAATCAAACTTATGTCATTACATGTAAGGGTGGTAAAAAAATAATAATTAGATTTCATTCAAAAATATTACATTATAAGTCATAAAATTAAATTAAATTATTAGATACAATAACTCATATTTATTGGGGCAATTGGATAATAATAAAATAGTAAAATAAAAATTTATATTAAAGTTTATGATCAAATATGGTAAAATAAATTTAAGAAAAAAATTAATAAAATTATTTAATTGATTAACTACACAAAACTTTTATTGATTTTTTTTTTAAAAAAATATTATGAATTTAATGTAATTAATTTACAAAAATAACGGGGTGAAAATATTCTCACCTGTGATAAAAAGGATTAGTTTCATATTACCCTCGAGTTGAACTATTGACACCCCTCTAAAAATCTTTTGAAACTCCTTTCCTATCAGCACCCCATTAAATAATTAAAATAAATTAAACTTTTTGTTTATACTTATTTTTATTCTTGAAATAGCATTGATTCCATCTTATTGCCTGATGAAATCCCATAGTTTATTTGCGGTTTTATTTATTAAAAACATTCATTAAATTTTAAAAACAAAACTCACATTATTATTATTATTATTTGTCTACATTTTTCATGACTTAAACCCATATGATTTTTTTAAAAATATTATTTTATGAAATTTTGATAAGTAATTTTCCTAAAGATAAAAAGTGGAGTAGTTACAAGAAAATTATTAATCAATTAACGAGATATTGACGTGAGTAAAATTATTGATTTTACAATGAGTTATTATATGTTCTTGGTTTGGGTCTTGCAAAAATATAGTGAGTAGTATAGAGATTTTTTTTTTTTAAAGAAAAGAGGGTGGGCAAGCCTAAATACAAATTTTTTAACCTCCTTCCCACCCTCAAGAATCGAACCCGAATTTTCACGGCTTTACAACGAATATGGTTACCAACCCGACTACATCCTTAGGGGCATAGTGAGTAGTATAGAGATGATTGTTGCTCTTTCACGTACTTTTATCTATGTCTAAAATAGTAAATATGAAGGAGGGGTTTTATAAAATATTTTGAGGGGTGCCAATAACTCCACTCATTATCCTTTCATGAACTGATTATCTTCAATTATATTACCCTCTCATAAATTAACTATCTTCAAATTGCTTCCTTACTTATAAAAACTTCAATTAATTTCTTATTTTTTAAAAAAGATAAAAAAATATTTATTAATCCACACTCAATTTTTTATTTTTTTTTAAAAGAATAATTTATAAAATTTTTAAAAGTAAAGAGAATAATTTAAAAATAATTAAATAAAAAAGAGTAATCCAAAATTTATACTAATCAAAATTTTCTTCTCCCAAAAATTTAGTTAAAAAAACCTTTCAAAAGTATTCAAAAAATTAAAAGCCCAAGTGAGAATGGGCCATTGAAAGTTGATGGGCTGCCCGGTTCATCGGCCCAGGCTGGCAGCCTTATCTTCAAAGTTTGTTTTCCACTGATTTCATGTCGCAACTGGAAAGTAACAGAAGGGGCCGGCGCCGCTGTGAGACTATGAATGCAGCAACTGCAAGCCTTTCAATCTCTCACTCAGGCTCAGCTCTTTCAGCCAAATATTCACTTTCTTTCATTTCGAGATGGTCAAATAAACAACTAAACTTCTTGTCCTCAAAAACGAACCTATGTCTTCAAAACAAAATCTCACTGTCTCTCTCTGTGCATCTATCATCGTCATCAGACAGTGCCCGTTTGGTCGTGGAGGATGATCTCCGTGCTTTCTTGCAAGTACCCATTTGATTCGCAATTACATTTCCTCAACTGGGTTTCATCTGGATTCGTTTTGAAGCTTTTACATTGCAATGGGGCTGCTTTCATTGCATTTGTTTGTTAAATTAGTAAATATGAATGTTTTTGGTGCTTTGTGGCAGATTCTTCCTTGTGATTTGCGTGATAGACTTCAAAATGATTCCAAGAGAGGACAACTCTTAGAGGTTACTTTCTTAAAACTTTAAATTTGCTGCTACAATTGTGGTTGTTAGTAACATACTTGTGATAGCATACAACTCTTCGTAAAACCAGCTTTGATTAGTGACCTTTTAGAGTCATGATTTGGAATTTCACTTTCGCTCCAAAATTGATGATGATGGTTATGCAATACTATGCTTGATGTAGGTTATACTGGACCTAGGTCGGTTGCCCGAAGCACGCTATCTAGGTGAATTTGGCGGGAAGTACTTAAGGAGTACCGAGGTAAATTCATGATTTTGGGACATTTTCAAGTCTTTAGTTGCTTCTACTAGTGAAATGCATGTATATTTATCTATTTATTATCTCTATCCTGACAATGCCATTTGCTTTATTCGGATTAACAGTGCCCTCAATGCCATTTGTTCAACTTGTGGATACCTTGTAAAGTTTTCATTACAAAAGAAAGGGGTGTATTTGTTAAAGAAAGAGAACTCTCAATTTGATGTTAGTTACATATATTATATGCTTATTAGCTAGGTATCGATGGAAGAGTTGGAGTATGCTCGAAGTGCTGTTGGAGAATTTGGAGGGGACAACAGAGCTGGCATTGAGGGTACCCTGCACAGGATATCTGCAATCAGGAGTAGGAAAGGGGCGATTGTTGGTCTAACTTGTCGTGTTGGTCGGGCGGTCAGTGGACATATTGACATGGTTTATGATTTGCTTCATTATGGGAAGAGCATCTTGTTCGTTGGAAGGTAAGTGGATCTTTATGCTATTTAATGTTTCAAGATATATCGGAAAGATACTCCAATAGGCTAATCATGTCAAATAGCCTAAAATGTGGGAAATTGGGTCAGGAAATCATATAAAACTGTAACGTTGCCATTGTGACGTATGTAGCTCCACAAGAAGTCTTATTCTGTTTGTAAGGGATTCGAAATGAGTGCACTATTTATATCAAGGAACTCTATTGTTAATTCTGTTGTTTCTGTCACGTGCCTCCTTAAGGATTTGCAATTTGTTAAAATTTGTAGACAATGTTGAATGTTGCAAGAGGCGCTTCTTCCTTTAATCCATAAGACTGAGAAATGTTTCTTTTACTCTTAATTACACATAAAGAATTTCCACTATGCACTTTATTCAATTAATAACATTATCTCTGATTTTCTTATCTCTTATTTTAGGCCTGGGGTTGGAAAGACTACTGTTATGCGGGAGATTGCCCGTGTCTTGTCAGATGAATTTCAGAAAAGAGTGGTAATTAGAGATTTTCTGTACTCTATCATTATTTCTCTCATTTCCATTCACTTATTTAGTATCATTGGCTGTGTTTTGAGAAATGCTTGTACTAAATAAAATTTTCCTCAGGTTATTGTTGATACAAGCAATGAAATAGGAGGCGATGGGGATATTCCACACTCAGCAATAGGAAATGCACGAAGAATGCAGGTTCCAGAACCATCATTGCAACATAAAGTCATGATTGAGGCAGTCGAGAACCACATGCCTGAGGTGATCATTGTCGACGAGATTGGCACTGAAGCAGAAGCTCATGCTTGTCGATCTATCGCTGAGAGAGGGGTCATGCTTATTGGTACTGCTCATGGAGAGTGGCTTGAAAATATAATAAAGAATCCCGTACTCTCTGACCTGGTGTGTTCTGTCTCATGATATACCTCAGATTAAGTTCAATAGTTACATATTATAACTGTAACTTACGGTTTCTCAACTCCACAAGAGCAATGTACTTGTTTAGCTAAAACCTGTGGTCAAGTTGAAATTTGTTTTGAGTTATACATATAGTTCATCAAAGTTTGAAATAGAAAATTTATTTCTAGACCTTGAATTGCAATATACTCTATGTTGAGATAAATTGCTTATTGTTTGTTGGTTTTCTTGTTTTCAGATTGGGGGTGTAGATACTGTTACTTTAGGAGACGAGGAAGCTAGGGCTAGAAGGTGTCAGAAAAGCATTCTTGAAAGAAAAGCCCCTCCAACATTTTATTTCTTGATTGAGATGAGAGAAAGGCACTACTGGGTCACACATAAGGTATTCCTATCAATGCTGAACTTGATTGCAAGATTAATATATTGTTGTATCTTGGTATGCAATGCTGAAAATGAATGTCATATGGTAAATTATTCAATTGACAACTTCTTGCTTTTGTGTAATATGTTTCGCTCTCATTCTACAGACAGAGAAGAGTGTGGATATGTTGCTTCGTGGAAAAACCCCATTTGTTGAGGTACTTGTCATTAGCCACATGTTTCCCAAAAGAAAAAATTAATAAAAAAATAAAATAAAAATTCCACACGTGTTATTAGTTTCATTTTTTATAAATTCTAGACTACGATTTAGCTGAAGAAGTGCAAGAGAGGAGTACAATATTCATGCAGTTGACTTTAAATTACTGGATAATTAGTATTTGCCTGATTGAATTCTATTTTGCAATTGAAGTTAAGCACATTATGAACTTTCTTTGTGCATAATCCATTTTTTGACTCCTGGTGCATAAATAATTCTTTTTTAACTGTTCTACAGCACTCTGAAACATTATTCATTTGATTCTGGTTTATGGATTTTGCAGATCAGGAAAAGAGATGATCGGTTCAACGTTGTGGTGGATAGATGGAAGACATATGATCGACATGATATATAAGCATTTTCTCACATCTCAAATGTAAATTCAGCAGCTCGTATTCTATTATAATATGTTGTGAATGATAACATACGTAGCCCTCCCTCAAAACCTTTTGCTACAATCACAATCTATGGAAGAGCGCTGCAATTAGAAATGCAAAATTTCCTTGGTTTCTTGAACTTCAATTAGAAATGACTGATTTTATTTTATAAATTTATAGACCATTCTTTGATTAAACTTTATTATTTTTATTAATCTATTAGGTGAACTTACTCATCTTAGTCAATTCATGTGAAATTTCGACTGGCAATTAAAACGAAATCAATACCATTTGCAAAATTATGAGTCCCCTTTTTCAACATTTCAGCTCAAAAAGCCAAAAACAGAAAGAGGCACAAATGTATAACTACATATATATATTAGTACAAAAGGCTTAGTCAAGTCAAAACTGAATCGGGAATCATTGTCCTGTACATATCATGATAAAGCCGAAAACCAAGACCAGTCGGAGGTTCCTGAAAAATATGAAAGCCAAGAGGTAAGGAGCCTGCATTTTTAGCCAAGAAACCAACCGCAAAGTTAGCTTCTCAATAGGTATGTCTAATGAACCCTTGACAATCCTTATTGAGGAGACTTTTAATCGACTTTATCAACGGTGTATTTACATGTGGACTATGATCTGGGGACTCAAATCATTTGATGGATGCAAGGGCTGTCAACATCTACCTCGAAAAAAGGAATGCCGTGATTCCATGCTAGATTTAGCCCTTGGTAAAGCCGCCAAAGCTCCGCCATACTAATGGAACAATATCCTATGTTCATTCCAAATCCCCAAATCCATTTCCCATTATTGTTATCTCGAATTATACCTCCTGCATTAGTTTCTCCATCAAATGTATTAACTATTTAGAGCATACAAAGAGATAACGAGATACCAAATCCATCGCGATAAAACTCTATTTTTAAATTAGTAATTTTGTTGAAATATTTCCTTGATGTGGGCTTACACACTCCAATCTTATGGACTTTATTGCGTGCAAGGGAAAATTTTGAAAGATCAAGCGATTATAGAATTTTAGGGGAAAAAGAGCGAATTACCTTAATCTACAAAATTGATAGAAATCTTTGATATTTTAAAACATATCCAAATCTCTTTGAACATCAATTTTTTACTGATCTTACCATTTTATTATTAGTGGTTGTCTAATATTAAGAATATGAATATTTTTAACTACTAAATTGAATAGTTTTTTAATCTTAATTAATTAAAAAATTATGAAAAAAGTAACAGAGTTCTCATAACTTTTCAATTAATTCAGAAAAAATAATGGTGTTGATGCAGTTTACAGAGTTCTCATAATTTTTCAATTAATTCGGAAAAAATAATGGTGTTGATGCATTTTTTTTCGCGTATCTTCAAACAGTACTCTGAACCTTCTGCTCGCGACTATCTACAGTGTTGATACAGTTTTCTCGCGTGCCTTCAAACAGTGCCTCGAACTTTCTGCTCGTGGATAGCTACAATGATCCGGAACCCTCACTCGCGATTAGCTCGAGCTCGAGTAGATCGCCTTCTTCTTCCCGTTCACTGCCTTTTCCGAGCGGTGATCTCCTGCACTGCACTCACGTAAAACAGGGTCGTGGTCGCCGGGCGTGTTCCGACGAAAACCCTCCGACGCTCAAGTCGAGAATCAGGTTGTTCTTTTGGTATCTCCTTAGTGAAGGAGACCGGAAAGATGAAAGGGATATTTTTTCCGCCTCCCTTTTGAATAGATATGGTTTTTTCAGAAAATCAAAGTAAGAGAAGTCAGAATAGGAAGAACCTGTGAATGAATTTTTCCAACCCCCTTATGAATTTTTCCTTGACCTTGACCAGGAGAGACGTCTGGTGAGGTCGTTTTCGTGCAAGTTGTCGGGCCTTCTGCTCGAGCTAGGTTGTCCTCGGGGTGTTTTATTCGAGCTGGAAGGGCCTCGAGAAGACCTGCCCGATATTACCCAAACACCAGTCCCCCAGTTTCTAGTCTTTTGAGTGAAACGAGATAAGACTGGAAACTCATTAATGATGGGCCGATTCGCGCCTTTTACTCTTCCCCACGCTTCCCGCTTGTCTCCCACTTTAATCATTTCGCATTTAAGGCGGGACACGTGGTCGATCCCACCGTATGCTTAAAATTTGAAGGACATTACCTAAAAGGTCGTGTCCCTCGAAACGCACGCCGCCAATCAAGAGACGCTCCTCCTCTTTATAAACCTCTAACTTCTTCGTTGTTCCCTCTATTTGCTCACTTTTCGTTCAAACTCACAATTAATCTGCTCTCCGCCGTTTACTTGTCTTCTTCTTTCTGTCAAGGTGATTTCCAGCCAACCATACTTCCTTTCGCTCGTGCAAGCCACTCTTCCATTCCTCGCCGCCACTGCTTTCTTCCCTCATCGAACTCCGTTAGTTTATTTCCTTAAGAAAAAGAAAATGTCAAATCCCCAACAGTCCGTAGGATGTTGCTTGAGGATTCGTCCTCTTCTAGTGAGGCACAACCCCTTAGTATAATCCCCGTGAGGGATTCTAGTCCAGATAGGGAATTATCCGCGGCCGAGTCCCAACCGCATCAAGGGGTAAGGGCCAGTCAAAGGTCCGAGCGTGGGGAATACCCCATAGATCATATGAGATGTGAGACCACCCAGTTGGATTTGAATAGACTTAGGGATACTTACAATATACCCGATAGTGTAGTTTTAAGGTTGCCGGGCAGGGGTGAGATCCCCAGCCGTCCCCCCCAAGGATACACGACCTTCTACTTGGAGTGCTTCAAATGGGGGTTAGTCGCCTCCAAACTTTACTTTGTCCGGGTTTTGTCTGGTTCCGTCTCGCCCCGGGCAATTGAACCCGAATGGGTGGAGGGTCCTTTCCGGACTCTTTGTGTTATGGAAGCGCCGTGATCCGGGTGAGCCCTCGTAGGGAAATCGGACACCTTTACCAGCTGAAGTGCAGCCAAGGATGCTGGTTGGTATTACCTTACCTCCAACTCAAGGGTAAAAGCCCATCACCGATCTCCCAACTTCCGTGGCAACCGGAAGAGCAAATTCTTCTTCGCTGGGGAGAGTGGTGCAAGTCGCACTGTAGCGAGGGGGTCCCTCCAGCTCCGCTGCGACTTTTGCACCTGTGTCGCTTATCCGCCTTGTGGATTTTACTTTTAGTTTTCCCGCTAGTGTTCTGCTCTCATTACTCGCTTGGTCGTATCTGCAGCCTCCCGGGTGCTTCTTATTCGATCGGGGCCGCTCGAGCAAACGTACAGACCGTTCTTACAAACGCGAGCTCGTGCAGGGAGCTGCTAACACCCTAAAACTTTTTGGAGTCCAGTTTAGTGCCAAGTGAAGATATGAGCAGCAGGATGCGTAAGATGTTACATCGGCGCGTGGGGACGGCGGAAGGTGCGAGCACCTCAAAGAGGCCACGAGCAGAAACGAGTGCTCCGCCTCCATCCACTCGAGCTACCTCTTCTGCTCGACAGCATCGAGC
The DNA here is from genome assembly GCA_025617385.1 of Murraya koenigii. Classification (NCBI taxonomy): domain Eukaryota; kingdom Viridiplantae; phylum Streptophyta; class Magnoliopsida; order Sapindales; family Rutaceae; genus Murraya; species Murraya koenigii. The sequence continues at coordinate 31,312,445 of CM046811.1, forward strand.
GGGCAGAGGAAGGTCCTCCACGCAGCAGCAAAGGACCGCTGCTTCACCGCCTCGAACCCAAGAATGCAGTGAGCAAAGTCACCGGCCGTTCCGAGCCTTACCTGAGGACCTACAATGAGGAGTTGAGCAGCAGATTCCTAGATGAGATAGAATCCTTTAACTCTGACAAGCTGTTCAACGCCATCCAATGACTCTCCTCCCGAGCTTTAGCGATCGCGACCATTCTCGTGGCTTCAAATCGGGCTCCTGCGAAGAACTTCAAGCAAGGGTTCAAAGCTTAGAGCAAGTCAGTGAGCGAGATCAAGGAGGAAAATCAAAAGCTTCTGGACGAGAACTTAAATCTTGCAGAGAAGACAGCAGTGGCTGACTCCAAGGCCTCTGAGCTTCAGAGGGAGCTGACTGACACCCACGATGAATTGGAGCATGCTCGAAAGGATCTGGACACTCATAAATCTTACTACGAGCAGCTCATAAGGTGGGAAACCGCTCGCCTTCGTGGGTAAATTGACACTTTAAAGGTCCAGCTTGCCACCGAGTACAACAATGGGCGGACTCAGCTATGATCGCCTCATGTATGCTTTGGTAAGGCATACCCCGAGGCCGACATTTCCAAGGTCAAGGGTATGTAGTCGAATACATGAGCAATCCCAGGTTACTCCGTCCCGAGCCCCAATCGCTGTTAGAGATATCGCTCCTTCTCCAGCCAATGCCCTTCTCGCGACGCCCTGCCGATGTCCCTCCCATCGCTTCTCCCGCCGATGCTCGACGATGTCCTTCTCACTGATGCCGGCCTTCCTCCTCGTCTGCCGACGACGTCCCTCCTGCATGAATGATTTGGACTCTTTTTTTTTTTTTGCATATGTAATTATTTCAATAAAATAAAAAGACACATGTTGAACAACTCTATTGAATGCTCGTGTGCACATGCTCTTGTCTTCTATGTTGAATTGACTTCGAATACACTTGCTAAGTAAAAAATTTCTAAGTGTTGGACTTTCTATTTTCCTTTATGCCCAAGTGTAATGTTGTTTAACCTATGCATGGTAGAGTTTTGCTTTGACTTGGGCTAAAAGCCTTATGTTTATTTTGCAAGTTCATTTAACTTGCTCGAGCCTACATTTGGCTCTAGCTAGACACCGTCCCGCCTAGAGCTTAGGCTTAGGAAATTTTGGCCTTAGCATTATTCATGAACTTCCTTCACTTGTAATTAGCTTTGCCAGGCATTGTCCAGCCTAGGACTTAGGCTTTTGAACTTTTGGCCAAAGAGTTCTTCTTGAACTTCTACTCCTGCTCGGGCCTGTAATTGACCCAAGCTTGGCACCGTCCCCGCCTAAGACTTAGGCTTTGGGACTTTCGGCCAAGGAGTTCTTCTGAGCTTCGCCGGCCTCGCACTGACCTCGCTAGGCACCGTCCCGCCTAAGACTTAGGCTTTGGGACTTCGGCCGTAGCGTTCTTCATGAGCCGCTCGCCGGCCCTGCACTGACCCAAGCTTGGCACCGTCCCGCTTAAGACTTAGGCTTTGGGGACTTTCGCCAAGGAGTTCTTCTGAGCTTCCGCTCGAGCCCGCAATCGACCTCGCTAGGCACCGTCCCGCCTAAGACTTAGGCTTGGGACTTTGGTCGTAGCGTCTTCATGAGCCGCTTCGCCGGCCTCGCATTGACCCAAGCTTAGCAATCGTCCCGCCTAAGACTTAGGCTTGGGACTTCCGCCAAGGAGTTTTTCTTGAACTTCTTCCGCTCGGCCTTTAATCGACCCAAGCTTCTTCTAATGTTACTCCCGCCGGCCTCGCACTGACCCAAGCTTGGCACCGTCCCGCCTAAGACTTAGGCTTGGGGACTTCCGCCAAGGAGTTCCTCTCGAGCTTCTCCTGGCCTCGCAATTGACCCAGCTTCTTCTCGCCGGCCTCAGAATCGACCCAAGCTTCTTCGTGTTACTCCCGCCGAGCCTCGCACTGACCTAAGCTGGCACCGTCCCGCCTAAGACTTAGGCTTTGGGACTTTGGCCAAGGAGTTCTTCTGAACTTCGCTGGGCCTGCAATCGACCTAAGCTTCTTCCGTGTTACTCCCGCCAGCCTCGCATTGGCCCAAGCTTGGCAACTGCCTCGCCTAAGACTTAGGCTTTGGGACTTCCGCCAAGGAATTTTTCTTGAACTTCTTCCGCTCGGCCTTTAATTAACCCAAGCTTATTCTGTGTTACTCTCGCCGGGCCTCGCAATTAACCTAAGCTTGGCACCGCTCCGCCTAAGACTTAGGCTTGGGACTTCCGCCGAGGAGCTCTTCGATCTTCCGCCGGCCTCGCAATCGACCCAAGCTTCTTCTGCATTACTCCCGCCGGCCTCGCAATCGACCCAACGCTGCACCGTCCCGCCTAAGACTTAGACTTTGGGACTTCCGCCGAGGAGCTCTTTCGATCTTCCGCCGGCCTCGCAATCGACCCAAGCTTCTTCCGTTACTCCCGCCGGGCCCGCACTAACCTAAGCTTGGCACCGTCCCGCCCAAGACTTAGGCTTGGGGACTTCGCCAAGGAGTTTTCTCGAACTTCTTCCGCCGGCCTTTAATCGACCCAAGCTTCTTCCGATGTTACTCCCGCCGGCCTCGCACTGACCCAAACTTAGCACCGTCCCGCCTAAGACTTAGGCTTTGGGACTTCCGCCAAGGAGTTCTTATCGAACTTCTCCCGCTCGAGCCTTTAATCGACCCAAGCTTCTTTCGATGTTACTCCCGCCGGCCTCGCACTGACCTAAGCTTGGCACCGTCCCGCCTAAGACTTGAGCTTGGGGACTTCGCCAAGGAGTTCTTCTCGCTTCCGGTCTTCATTTTGAACTTACATTATGAATGCTTTTCTTATTCTCATATACATTTATACTTTTACATATCCCATCTTGGGACGAAATCTTACATTAACACTTCACAATACAAGGAGACTTCATCGGAAATATTTCCTCGGAGTCGTGCTTTCCACGCCTCCGACTTCCTCCAACTTCTCACCGGCCTTGCCTCGCTCCTCGATTCCCCTCGAGTCGAGCGAGGTTATCTCGCGATGGTTTCTTTGGCAGCCACGGCAGTAGCCTCCTCGCCACCCTCCGGCCGCCTTTCACGACCCCTACAGCCCCATTTACTTGATACTTTAGGGCTAAGTAATGGGTGGATAGCACGCATTGGCTGATCCTCATAAACGGCCTCCCTAAGATTGCCTGGTACGGGCTGGCTTCATCTACCACCATGAAATCCAGCATCATGTTCTTCTCGAAAGGCTTCGAGCCCATGGTTACTACTAGCTTGATGATTCCCAGTGGTATTAGCTTTCCTCCCCCGAATCCTTTCAAGGAAGTGCTCGTATGCTCAAGGCTCGCGCCTGTTATTCCCAAATCCTCGAGTGTGGATTTGAAGAGAATATCCACCGAGCTCCCCGAGTCAACCAGTATTCGATCAACTTCCTTGTTTGCTACATTGGCTTTTACCACCAAGGCATCCTCGTGAGGGTACAAGCATCCCTCCTCGTCCTCATCCGTCCACATAATTGGCACCTGCCAAACCTTGGCCTTCTTGGCAGCAGGGCAGTGAACAAGACTTCTCACCGGCATGCAGATATCTCGCAGTAGTTTTTCCGAGCCCCATTGAACTTCCCCGCCATCGCTGGCCCTCCCGAGATTACCCTCGTGACTGGTGGTTCCGTGTCTATTTCAGAAGTCCTGGCCACCTTCCTCAGTCGCCGCTCAACCACCGGTGCCCTTCTTCTACAAACTCATCCAGTACCGATTCCTAACCGCATCCTCCACCGGTTTTTCAAATCACCAGACTGTGATGTGGAGTGGTCGTGGTCTCCATGGAAACGGCAGAACCGCCTCGCCTCCGCTTGCTACCGGCTTGGTCATCTGGCGCTGGAGGGCTCAAGCAGCCTCGCCTCGCCCACTCGAAGTATCTCTTCAAGAGATACCTTCACCTCAGATATCTGCTCTGTAGCAGTGGCTCTGCTCCACCACTCAGACGCCCCTATCCCTCGGAAGCTTCTGCTGGGTGGCAATGAACGATCAGCCCTGCTGGGCTCACTCAGTCCGCTGGTGGTCGGTCATGGATGCGTGGCCATCACGATGCTCAGCACTCTCCGTGATCCCGACCCGAGACTCGCGAGGTGGCAGGGGACCATCCGCGTGGAGGAGCTCTCCGATAAGTGGTTATACAGGCAACCCGGCCCTCGCGCTTTGAGCTCAGTGTCCCCGGCAGACCCCTTTCTCCTTATTCCTCGCTCCATCGACCGCTCATTCCTCGCCTTGCGCTTTTTCTTCTTCGATTACCATATCCAGCTTTACCCGCTCATACGCTGTCCAATACGAACGGATCAAGGACTCAGCAGATTATACCATGGTCTCCCATCCGGATCCCATCCTTTAATCCTCTCGTAGCTCGGGATGGTTGAACTCACCAAGATCTAGGACCGATCTACGGTATCTTCCGACAAACTCCCGAGGGATTCTCCTCTTCTCGCCTCACTCCGACAACCCATCATGTCATCCTCGGGGTCACCGCGCCTGAATTGCTCTCGCGAACTCCCTACACATCCTGCTCAAAGCTCAAGATGCTTGCCCGTGGAGTCTCGTGGTACCATTCTCTCGCTCTTCCCTCCGGGTGAGTGGAAGGCCCAGACCTCCGAGTCAGCCGACAATCCTTGCACCCCGCTATGTCGCTGAATCGCTCTATGTGCACCAATGGATCACTTTTCCCCGAGAACTTCGGATCCGGAAGCTGAAGTCACGTGGGATCGTGACACCCATGATCTCCGCCGAGAGTGGAGATTCGTTATCCAAGATTATTCGCCAACTGGGCTCTTTCCGCTCCCTGAGGTCTTCCACAACTCAGGCCAACCTCGCGCACCTCTCCCTCCAACTCTTCCGCGCGAGAGGCTCGGGGTCAGGTCCTATAAGTGCTCGACGGGACCCCTTTCCTCCATGTTTGTTTCCTCCCTTATCGCAACATTTCGGTGCCCTAGGTCTGGGCTTCATCTCCCACATTTTCCCAAACACGAGCATTCCTCTACTGGACTCGGACATCATTACATGCTTTTCTCCGTCCCTCCCCGAAGTTCTTGCAATAGGAGGTCAAAGTCTCCATCTGCTTTTCCATCCGATCCATTCTTTCCCGGATCTCCTATTCTGGGCCTCATTGGCCACTTCTCTCAAAGTTACCGATTCTTCCGGACTTACTCCTCTCTCACTGCTTCCCTCATCGCTACGCTGTGTGTCTTGAATGTATTAGAAATCAGGCTTTTGTGCCGATCCCCACGCATCGGCGCCAAAAGATGTTGATGCGCTTTTTCCGCGTGTCTTCAAACAAGACTCAACCTTCCGTCATGACTATCTACAGTGTTGATACAGCTTTCTCGCGTGCCTTCAAACAAGGTCTCGAACTTTCCGCTCGTGGATAGCTACATGATCCGTAACCCTCACCGCGATTAGCTCGAGCTCGAGCAGGATCGCTTCTTCTTCTTGCTCACTGCCTTTCCGAATCGGTGATCTCTCGACTGTACTCACAAAAACAGGTCGTGGTCGCGGGCGTGTTCCGGCGAAAATCCTCCGAAGCTCAAGTCAGTAATCGGATTGTTCTTTTTGGTATCTCCCTTAGTGAAGGAGACCGGAAAGATGAAAGGGATATTTTTTTCGCCCTCCCTTTTTGAATAGATATGGTTTTTTCAGAAAATCAAAGTAAGAGAAGTCAGAATAGGAAGAACCTGTGAATGAATTTTTCCAACCCCCTTATGAATCAAAATTTCCAACCTCTTTGCGAATCAATTTGTTCAACCCTTGTAACGTACCCGTTCGTTTCCTTTTATACTCCATTTTTCCCGCTCTTTCCATTTCCAGGCTGTCCACTCCCACGTTGGTGGTGTCTGGGTCCCTCTGACAGCCGGGATTGGCGTAATATTCCCTGGGGATGCGCGGCTGTCTCCTTAACCCGGTTCACGTGGCCAAATCACCATGTCGGGCATGTGAGCTAGGAATGATGACACCGTGGGGGCATGTGCCGGCCATCGGCAATAGTACCACCACCATACCACGTGGGGCCTCGGTCGACATTAAAAGGTGTGCCGTGATTCCGAGAAAACGGCCTGGCCGCCTGGCCTGGTCTTACATTCCATTCGTCCCATGATCGCAGAACCCGGCTCGCTCGGGACTTGATCTCTGCGAGCGGAAAGGAGTGCTCGGCTCTCGACCTTGACCAGCCTGATCGGGTGGACGACCTCGAGCAGGCAAAGGAGTGCTCGGGGCTCGAGCGGCTCTGAATTTCTCGACCTTGACCAGCTTTGACCGGGAGAGACGACCTCGAGCAAGCAAGAGAGCTCGGAGCTCGGATGGCTCTAAATTCCTCGACCTTGACCAGGAGAGACGTCTGGTGAGGTCGTCTTCGTGCAAGTAGTCGGGCCTTCTGCTCGAGCTAGGCTGTCCTCAGGGTGTTTTATTCGAGCTGAAAGGGCCTCGAGAAGACCTGCCCGATATTACCCAAACAAATGGTATTGTCAAATTTGCACCATTAAACTAAATTTTAAGTACAAAATTTAAGTCAAAAGAACCAAAACCATTTTGTTTTGTAACCTACCTTTAAACGACATATTTTTATACATTTAAAGAGAAGGTCCACGAAATTTACACTTTTGTTATAAGTACTATTTTCCTATCTATAACTACTATTTCCTATAATAATATATAGTTATATCCACTGCATGTTAAAAAAACTGAATAAAGACAGCAGTAAGGGACATATATATAGAAGCTAGCTAAGATAAAACGTTAAACAAGTGGATCTGCTAAATACAATTCCATAATTTAAAAATAATAATAATGAAGCAAGCATTTCTCTATGATTTGGAGGATAGGAACATATATCATTACCCATAGGAACATATATCATTACCCATGAGTTCCTCATATCGAATCTTTTGTAGGTACTAGTAAAATCAAACTACCATGAAACTTTTGTTATGTTTCAAGAATGGACTTTACATGTGGGGTTTTGGTAAGTTTCATTTTATATAACTTACAATGCCCCAAAACATGTAAAAATGAGTAACATTTAAGTGGAGTCATATTATTAACTTTTACAAGGATTATAAGTCAAATGAAATATAACTTTTATATATGTGGTTCAATTGTTTGCTCGCTTTACAAATAAATACCACGTGATAATATCACTTATCATAATAATGAGTAGTTATATACGTGATGCAATTTGTATTATATCTCATCGATAGTATTATATAAGTTAATCGGACTACACCATGCAGTAATGTTTCACACTCTAATTTAAATAATACGAGTTAAAATATATTAGCTATTTAACTTTTCCCTTTCTTTGTTTTTTCAATACAATTAGGAGAATATCACTATTATTATATTTAAATATCATAGATACATGTCAATAGTTTTCGATTCTATTAGACTAAAATCAAATTTGATTATACCTAGATGCCTAAACATAAGATAAGGAAGTGGAGAATATAGAATATAAAAGAACAAAAAAAAAAAAAAAGGAAGGAAGGATAAATGAAAGGGAAAAGATGATTATTCATTTTTGGCACCCGAAAAGAATGTGGGAAATTTTCTTTTGGGTTTTATTACTTATAAAGTATTAATTCCAAAATGAATAGTTGAACAACTTCACCCACTCTATGGTTGGGTAACTACAAGCACACGTGCTACGTTTTTGTAATATTTTGTAATTGATAACGTTACATGGTATTGTTGTGCACCATGTTTAATTTGTAAGCTCCGTGCCCATTAACGATGTGTTTAGTTTTGCTGGTGTGTTTGGTAGTAGCCCAGCATCTTGGTTAACCTTATTCCACAATAATTTTAACTTAAAAGTTACAGTCACTCACTACCAAACGAATCATAATCTATTACTCGGACATACCACTAACTAGGATTACAAAACGTAAGAATTCACGAATCTTGAGACTCAAATTGCCACCCCTATCAGTGACCACTGAATATGAACATAAACAAAGGTCCAAACATGCAAACATGAGCAGGCTCTGGATTTTATGGTTGGCCGGCATTTATATAATGCTCTACACTAGACTCCCTAGTGCTCATTCAATATCTATATACAGTAGCAAGTCTCTCTCTTTGCTCTCTCTTGCAGCAATAATTTATGCAAACTCTTTTTGTCATCTTTCAGTGTTGATCATAATCATATCATGTCAATTCCATATGTAACATCAAATTTATCTACAGAGTTCTTATTTGTTAAAACTTCAAATACATATACTAATAATGGCCGGCCACGTATTTCCGTTTCACTTTGATCATCTCCTTTTCCTTTTGTCTTCAACTTTCCAAATGATTCTCCAATTGTCATTAAAACCCTCCACCGCTATCATTCAACGAACAGTGCCATGGCCATTTTTTTCAACAACCCATTTCTTCTTTTCATGTTCATCATTATCATCAAAACTACTTCTCAATCTGCACCCACACACAATTTTATATCTTGCTTAAATCGATACAATGTAAACAACTTTACCCTTTTTCCCAATATTCAAAATGATCATTCTGAAGAAGATAATTACAACTACTACAAGCTTCTCAATTTTTCAATTCAGAACCTTCGGTTCACTGATTCTTCTGTTCCCAAGCCAGTGGCAATTATTCTGCCAGAGAGTGTAAAGCAGCTAGCCAACAGTGTCATGTGTTGCAGAAATGAATCAATAGAACTCAGAGTGAGATGTGGTGGCCACAGTTATGAAGGCACTTCATCATTTTCAAGTGATGGTGCTTCGTTTGTGATCATAGACATGTCAAATTTGAACAACGTTTCAGTGGACTTGGAATCCGAAACCGCTTGGGTACAAGGAGGAGCAACACTTGGGGAGACTTATTCGGCCATTGCTGAGGCAAGCAACACTCATGGCTTCTCAGCCGGGTCCTGCCCAACAGTCGGCGTCGGCGGCCACATTGGTGGCGGGGGATTTGGACTGTTGTCAAGAAAATATGGGCTTGCAGCTGACAATGTTGTGGATGCTCTGCTCATGGACGAAAATGGCAGGTTACTTGACAGAGAAGCCATGGGTAAAGATGTGTTTTGGGCAATTAGAGGTGGTGGTGGAGGAGTTTGGGGCATTGTTTATGCCTGGAAAATCAAGTTATTGCAAGTACCAAGAGTTGTTTCAGGTTTTGTTCTTTCCAGGGCTGGAAGCAAACAACATGTTGCCGAGCTTGTAAACAAGTGGCAGTATGTTGCACCAAATTTGACAGACGATTTTTACTTGTCATGTTTTTTTGGTGCTGGACTGCCTGAGACTAAATCCTTTGGCTTATCAGCTACATTCAAAGGGTTTTATCTTGGTTCAAAACATGAAGCTTTGTCAATTCTGAACAAACTTTTTCCTGAGCTGGGTATTTCTGAAAAAGATGGCAAAGAAATGAGCTGGATTGAATCGATTTTATTCTTTTCCGGATTCGGTAATGGGAGCACCATATCTGATTTGAAAAACAGGTGTAATCAAGACAAGAACTATTTCAAAGCAAAATCAGACTTTGTGAGGACTCCAATTTCTGTCACAGGAATAAGGACTGCTTTGGAAATTCTTGTTAGAGAGCCCAAAGGGTATGTCATTTTTGACCCTTATGGTGGAATTATGCATAAAATAGGTAGTGAAGAAATTGCATTTCCTCACAGAAATGGAAACCTTTTTACAATTCAGTACATGGTGGCTTGGTATGAAGAAGATAATGACAAAAGCAATGGATACATTGAATGGATTAGAGCATTCTACAATGCAATGACACCATTTGTGTCATGGGGTCCTAGAGCTGCTTACATTAATTACATGGACATTGATTTGGGAGAAATGGAGTTGATCAACTCTAGCTTTCCATCTAAGGATGCTGTTGAAACTGCTAGAGTTTGGGGCGAAAAATACTTCTTGAAAAATTATGATAGGCTGGTTAAAGCCAAGACTATCATTGATCCCAACAACATTTTTAGCAATCAACAGGGCATTCCTCCAATGTCCTCTTTGGATTTCAAAGGCAAAAGTTCTGAATGAGAGTGAGACAAAATTTGAAAGGGAAAATAGTGCATAAAATGTTTCCTTACCCTTGCCACTAATTATGGACGTAAAAACCAAAATTTGTGTTTTGAATTTTGTAAATGGGCTTTCACCCAAAATATAATGTGTCTAAAGTTTCGTGTGGCCACATGAAATCTTACTTATGTACAGTAGTACCTTCTCTCTCTCTCTCTCTTTTTGAAGTCTTTTTTCATTATTATTATAAAAGGGGATAATCTATCTACCATATAAAAATTATATAAAAAAATAAAATTTTTATTATAAATATAAAAATACTAAGATGAATCTACAACAAAAATTGAGATTAATTCACTCATAACGCATCACAATGAACAAATAAAAAGAATCACAAAAATCATTTTAATAAATAGATGAAATACCGGCCAAAACATATTTGAAGATGCTTTTATAGTTCTATACTTATTTTTTTCTTTTTGATTTGTTACGATCCATAGATATATCGAAAGTTTATTGAGAATTTAGCTACAAAAATCTATTCCAATTAATATTATAAGATAAATCTACTCTTATTTTATATTTTGTAAAAGGAGATAATAATGAGCTACATCGCATGGGTGAACAATTTCGAATTTGGATCAATCCAATATGACTAACAAAAATATAATCCAAACTCATTCTGAGTTTGTATTTCTGAATTTGTATTTCGATCTGAATATAATTTGGATTATATCAGATCAAATTAAAAATTTGTGTTTGTGTATGCATTGTGATTAGGATCGAATTGATCAAAATCCAACACGATAATTGGATTATTCATCCACTTTCAATACGAGCCTAAATTTTTTATCGGGTCGGGTTATTTATCTAACTCTACTACATCGACTCGAATTAATGCCTTTAACCTTATTGAAAATTACACGAGCTCTTATTCGGGCATGCAGCCCAATTCAGGGCGCAGTTAGAATGACAGCTTATCTAGCTCTAATGGGCCGAAAGAATGCCCATGACATGATTGGAAAAGAAAGCGATGAGGCGCGAATGGCTCACATTTACTGAAAATAATAATAAAGCAAGAGGATCCAGTTTCTGGGCTTTTCCAAAACCTAAATAGAAAAATTTAGCAATGGCATGTATGAGTAGCAGCAGCTTATTATTGTCAAAGCAGCCTACTTTTAGCCCCCGAAGCAAACCCTCTAAACATTTTTCAACAAGAAGAAAAGTGGTGGTGGTGAGAGCGGAAGCCATGTCAACTACTACTATTGAGAAGTTGGGCATTAAGATTGAGAGGAATCCTCCTGAATCCAAACTCACTGAGCTTGGTGTTAGACAATGGCCAAAGTAACTCACTCTTAACTCCTCTCTTTCATTTATAATGTTACTGTGATTGATAATTTTGTTTCTGTTCAATCAAGTTATGATCCTTTTACATTTCTTGTTATATTTCATGGGTTTTGACCAAGGTTTACGGATTCATGATTAATGATTTGTTGTTGTGTTTGGATATTGAGAAAACGGTGAATGAGGAAAAAAAACAAAATGAAATCTTGGTTTACTGTCGTATTTTAATAATCATGTATTGTTTTATATGTTCACTATGCCTTGAGTTGAGATTTGATAATGTAAAATCTTAACAATTGGGAAACAAAAATTAGAACTTTGAAGTCTGTAATCAATTCATTGTGCCATTACTCTAATGCCTGGAAAATTTTTGCTCCCGATCATATATAGCAAGAGACTGAAACTGGAAAAATGCAAAACCAATTACAGTTCATTGTCCCTCCATTCAATCCTTGGAAAATGTCAGCTTGACTTAGAAAAAACTGCTTGTAGTGCTAGTTGTCGCCTGTATGAGATCTGTGCTAGGATGCAATGACATTGTGGGCATAAGTTTTAGGACATTTGTGTGACCATGTGAAGAACATTTATGGCGCTCTGTGAAGGACATTTGTGGTGCAAGTGATGTGTATAAATCACCATGTATTCAAATCACGGCTTGTCAAAGGAGAGGGGGTGTGGCTTTAGAAAGTGGTGAATTCTAAAAAGTAAAAACCTTTACAGTCTTAGACCTTAGTACATTATGTTGATTTTAAAAATTTTATGGAGCAAAAAAATTTAGATAGCTACTCTCATATATTATGTAAGATAATCTTAGTCTAGAAATTATGTGTTTGTGTTTCTGCTGTCAAAATCTTACCACAGATTTTTATACTCCAAGACTGAATCCGTCACTAAGATTCTAAGAGTGAATATATCACAACTTATCTTCCAAGCTTAGTCTACATTAGACGTGTGGAAGCTTTTTCCACTATCCAAAGCAAACTGACAAATTTTTCTTTCTGTGTGAAAGTAAACATTTCAGTACATTGTTGCATGCTTGTCTAGTCTTCTTATGAGAAAAAAAATATATAGTTATGTGCTGGAAATCGTAGTCTCCATATTCCTTAATTTAATATAGATAATAAAAGTTCACATAATTGTGTCACCATCTTACTGCAAAAAGTGGTGTGAATTCTTATTGTAGTTAAAGTAATTTTTTAAATTTGAATTAGAATTAGGAATATGGTGCCTAGGGTTTCCACAGGATAAGTTTTAATACCCCCAATTCTATTGAAAATCAATGTTAACCCAAGATCAATAATGTCCAATGGCATCATGACTTACATAATAAACTTAGGTAATGAGAACCATTCTTACTTTGCACTAGTAAAATAAAAATAGTGTTTAATTAAAGTGTGTTAGGTAATCTTTGTATGGTTGTAGTTTAATTTAATTAAATAGTGTGTGGTGTGCATTTCATTTGTATTACTATAAATATGCTACTCCATTGAAGTTGTAATTGATTTAAAAGTATTGTGTATATAGTAATATAGTGAAATGCGCACCGTGGATATTATTTAATTTAATTAAATTACAACTATGCAAAGCTTATCTAATACACTTTAATTAAACATAATTCATTTTATTAATGCAAAGTAATAATACCTAACTTTATTATATAAGTCATGAACCCACTGGGCATTATTGATTTTAGGCTAACATTAACGTTTATTCCAGTGGCAAAACTTATAATTGTACAAGTTCTATTTGCGCTTATAGCAACAATAATTGGAACTTGTAGCAAATGGATGTGAAGAATGCTTTTATTCATGGAGAGCTAGATCGGGAGATCTATATGATTCTTCATGATTATTTTTCTTCATACTTATTAATCTTGGACTAATTATTTTCTTCATCCTTTTCTTAACGGATGTGAAGAATGCTTTTGCTACTGGACTAAACGTTGTTGAAAATCAATGTCAGTCCAAGATCAATAATGTCCAATGACATCATTTCTTACATAATAAAGTTAAATGATGAGAACCATTATCACTTTGCATTAGTAAAATGAATAATGTTTAATTGAATTGAGTTAGTTAAGTTTTGTATGGTTGTAATTTAATTAAATTAATTAATATTATCGTGTATATTTCATTTGTATTACTATAAATATAATACTCTTTTGAAGTTGTAATTCATTCAAAAGAAGCATTTTCTATACTAAGTAACACAACCTTAGTTTATTCTAATGTGTAATAAAAGTGTGAGCATTTTATTCTTCAAATTTGAGCAGTAAAATTAGAGTTGTGAACTCTAAATCTTCCTCAACAAATTCTTTCTAGTGTATCTTAGTAAAATTATTCAAGAGATTTTTAGTCATTTCATTAAGTCAAGGACATTTTAATCTTTTTTCAACCCTTAGTTAACTCTGCCCTAAGTATAAAATGAAAATGCCATGCCCTCTCCATTTTACAAGAGAGAGATTGGCAAAGAGATGAAGAATAAAAAACAGAATGAAGAAAGAAAGAAGAAGAGTAGAAGAAGAAACTCTTATCTTCCTAGGTTCGGCTATGAGCAAAATAAGAGAGAGATTCATGAGATAAAAGTTGTATCAATTAAAGTGAGTATTGTGGTGAGAGAGAAGACTTAAGGTAAATTTTAATTGTTAATCTTTGTTAATTGTTATAAAAAAGCATGATTAGACAATTATAGTAGAAGTAGAAATATAAATTTTGCAGGGAAATATGCTGACAATGAATTGTCTTGAAAATCATAGTAATTAGTACAAATTGATCTCATGATTCTTTCTTTTGTTTTACTCATGGCAAAATCTAAGAACAGAAGAGTTTCTTCTTCTTCTCTTCTTCTTTTCTTCTTTTTTTTTCTTATTATTTCTCTCTTCTTTTTCTTAATCTATTGTCGATCTTTGTCTCTCTTGTAAAATGGAAAATGAAGATGACATTTTCTTTTTATTCTTAAGGTTAGGGTTAGGGTTACTTAAGGGTTGAGGAAAGATTAAAATATTGTTGACTTAATGAAGTGACTAAAGTGACCTTAAACAATTTTACTAAAATACCCTAGGAGAATAGGAGTATTACATCTAGTGCTTAAGTATAAAAGGAAAAAGAAATGTCATTCTTTACTTTAGCAAGACTGAGAGACGACAATGAGAGGAAGAAGAAGAAAGTTTGAGGAAAAATTCATTTAGTCTATAAAATCTTAAAAAATTGTGTATAGGCTTCAAATATCTTTATTTCATAATTTTTGAAGAAGTCTAGGTATGGTAAAATAATTTCGTAATTCATAACTTTTGAAGAAGTCTAGGTATAGTAAAATAATTTCGTAATTCATGTTCTTTACTGAAATCAGAAATTTCCCAAGTTTTTCAGACTTGAGTTTGAAAAATCGTAATAAATTGACTTCTTATCCAATTAGCTTGAAACAAGTTTCAAAATATTCTTAAAGATGTCTAGTTTAACATATACAAAATCTAGAATCAACGTCAGCCTTTACCAATTAATATGATTTTCAAAACATATTTCCCTGCAAAATCTAAGATTATTTCTACTGTTTCTATTATCTAATCATGCTTATCTATCACAATTAGCAAAGATCAAGAATCAAAATTTACCTCTAATTGCACATTAATGGACACACTCCTTGGATGATTTGAAGTAGATGTATTCTTAGAAATTCCCATAATTATGATATTTAAAGCTTAAAGACAATTTTTAAAAATTTTAGAGACTAAATAAATTTTTTCCCAAACTCTTTTCTCCTCCACCATCTTTCAGTTTTTCTAGAGCAAAGAGTACCATTTTGTTTTCTTTTTATACTTAGGCACTGTGGGTATCTACTGAAGAAAACACTAAAGACCCTTAACTAAATGACTAAAATACCCCTAAATAGCTGGGGTAGTGAAAAGGCAACCACACGTCTGGACTGTGAATCTTATATATTATGAGAGACGAGATCTGGATTTTATGTTGCTTGAATATTTTTAGACCAACACAGTAGACATAAATGAATTTTTTCCCAAATTCTTTTCTTCTCCACCATCTTTCAGTTTTGCTAGAGTAAAGAATAGCATTTTGATATCTTTTTATAGTAAAAGACTAAAATACCCTTAACTTAATTAAATAACTAAAATACCCCTAAACAGTTGGGGTAGTGAAAAGGCATCCACACAACTTAACTGTGAATCTTAATATATTATGACAGACAAGATCTGGATTTTGTGCTGCTTGAATATTTTTAAACCAACACATTAGTCATAAATACAGGGGTCCCGGATATTTGCGATATTTTAAAATGTAATTTCTTGATCCTAATTGCTTGACTGGTTATTGTACTGTTGCAAGATTGTAAGGAAGGGAAAAAGGGATCACAGTGAAAGTAATCGGAGTTAGTTTCGTCTGTTTGCTAATCAGAATCCCTTTTGGAATTTATCAAACATAATTTCTCTCTCATCTTTAAGTTGAATGAGTTAAGAATGTCTAAGTTGAGAAATTGTTTGATACAACTGACTACAACTGAAAGTAATCGGAATAAGTATTGTCTTTTTGCTAATTGGAATCCCTTTTGAAATTTATCGAACATAATTTCTCTCATCTTTAAGTCGAACGAGTCAAGAATGTCTAATTTGTTTTACTGTGGTTCATGGTCATTGTGAATAAGCAGGTGGGGTTGCCCGCCAAGCAAATTTCCTTGGACATACTCTGATAAAGAGACATGCTATCTTCTTGAGGGCAAACTAAAGGTTTATCCTGATGGCTCAAATGAGGGTGTTGAGATTGGCGCTGGTGACCTAGTTGTGTTCCCAAAAGGAATGAGTTGCACTTGGGATGTTTCTGTAGGTGTGGACAAGCACTACAAGTTTGAGTAATAATCTTGCTCAGTCTGTTATTTTGTATTTCTGCCATAGGTACCCAAGCATATGTTTATCGCTATCCTGTAAATACACTGCTGATGAATAAATCTGCTTTGTTATCATCAGTTTGATGAAAACGTTAAGGCTTTGGAATTAGTCTTAGATGGTTTTTAAAAAATATTTTATCCTACTTTATGTCTCTGTGTGCACATCCTCATTTGTTCCCAACTTTGTTCAGAAAATCATATAACTGTGATCAGGACTGCGCGTGTGGTGCTAGGGGGTTAGAAAATTTTCCTCAACTTCTAGTGTGAGAAAAAATTGGAGTGGAGTTAAGAGTGTTTGACTTGAACCGAATACAAGACCAGTTTGGGTACGGTTGCCAGCAACTGGACTGTGGCAGCTCTGCTGGATGTGTATGGTATAGTCCGCTGGGCTTTGGGTGCAGTTTTTACTTTTTTTTTTTTTTAATTTCATCAATTTTTTAAGTAATTGTTAAATATAAAAATTAACAATAAATTAATGTTTACCATGATAACGAGCTTTACTTTGACAAATATATTTTTTATTGGTTAACAGCTATAATTTAAAAGATATAACACTTCACTGTCAAATAGCACTTATGCAATAATATACTTAAATTAAGTTGTTATAGCTTAAAAGTTCACGACACTTGTGTAAGAATCTACTTGAATTAAACAGATTGCCTTGATGGTAAAATTAATGTCCCTACTAGCTTTGTGTAAGTAAAATTAATGTCCCTACTAGCTTTGTGTAAGTGGTGCAGTCGGATTGATCACCATGTTCGTCATAGGGTCGTAGAAGCCCAGGTTTGATTCTTGAGAGTGGAAAGAGAATTAAAAAAATTTGTATTTGGGTTTATTCACCCCTATTCTTTAAAAAAAAAAAAATGGTGCAGATCAACAACAGCAGCAGCAACTATGGACGTGAGCCAATGAAGATTGTAGCTTCTAATGTGTGCATCTCGTGATTCATAACTAGCTGCGTGCGTATTTATCTACCCTTTTTTCTTCGAGGTGTGAGGGTTGGCAAAATTACCTCCCTCATGATAGAAGCAGCTTAAAATCACTTTGACTAAGCCACTGGGGCTGGCAGTATAAGATCATTGCTTAACTTCTTGGTTTTGATTTTTTATAATACCACTCAACTGAAAAATTATTGTTGAATCTATCATCTCTGATATGAGAATACTTTGGTGCATGCATTTACCTTCACGTGTCTCTTGAAAACAAAATGACAAAAAATCCTATAAAGAAAAATAAATGGGCAATAATATTAAAAGCATAATTGATGAAGAAACCCTTTATCATTTTTTTTTTTTAGGGAGGATGCTATGGTTTATGAAGAACCCTTCCAGCAAGCAAAGCAGCTTCCATAACAACAGTGATTACGTCAATAACTTCTTCAACTTCGCATGTGTTTCCTTTGAATGAATGACCTCCTGTTCTCTTGAATTTCTCCATGCAATTGATGAAGTTTTTGCTGCATTCTTGGCTCAAATAGTCATCTGCAACCACCACCATCAACAGTAAAGACATTGTCTTTGACACCATATTTTACATTAGTATGTTCCATAAAGTGTGCAACATACACACTATGTGTATGTATATATAGGACCTCTCTAACTTATTGTTTAGCTAAGTTACACTCCACCATCTAACTGATTACTACTTTTCCATGAATTCAATATCAGTCATTGGATAAATCAGACGCAAGTTACGGTCACTTAACAGTTGCCATATATATATATATTTGGAAGGTTAGAATCGTGCCCCCGACACTGCTTATTAGATTATAGGTTATTCAGATACCATGTCTTTGTCAATCTAGCTGTATTCTTTACTATAGCTAAACATATGAAAATTTGCAAGACATAAAATGAAGCAAGCATTAAAAATTAAATCAAAAGTTGTATCGAAAGGGTGGGTGTATTTCTATTTCAATCATATTGAATTGGATTATTACCGAAGGAAACAGTACTAGCACCTTTAAGTCACTGTACATTTGACAGAGAGTGGAAAAGAGCAACTCCAAAAAGAATACTACATCAAAGGTTCCAACTTTTTCAAACTTTTGATGATGACAAAAAAGATATTTTATTAGACATATATGGACTTTTGAACTTCCATGTGAAACATAATTAAAATATCTTAAACAAGGATAGTGAAAACTTACTGTTCTTAGCTTGAACGCAGGCATCATGCTTCATACAGCAAGCATCAAGGCCATCACAAGGCTTTTCTCCAGGGCATCCACTGTATAACAGCCCACAGTACTTGCCATATCTCAAAAATGGGGGTACTGCAAAATTCCAAAATGCTTTTTAAAGACAAATGAAAATGCAATAATTAATTATTATAATCTCAATATTTCATCACAAAGTATCATTTTTACCTGCACAGAAGTCAGATTCACATTTTCTGCTGCAATCTTTGCTCTGCAAAATATGAAAACATGCAGCTATTAATGTAAACCGAAATTGGTTTTTTTTTTTTTTTTTTGAAAGAAAAAAATGGAAAGAAAACAAGTAAAAATAAATAAAAACCACAGAAATGGCAGAATATGCTGATTGAACTCCAATGTTAAGAGCATGAACAGAAACTGAAAGGATTAGAAAAATGAAAACATGGGCTATGGCTAACTTCAAAGAATGTTGGTGTGTCATCATCATTTGTTAAGATTAATAAAGTTTAGCTAAAAGAAGAACAGAGAAAATGAAGCTTGGTTTTGCTTAAAAGCTCTGATTTATAGAGAAAAAGGAAGATAAATAGTTCTGAGAGACACAGAGGTGTTGAAGTCTATGAAGGGTTGGATTTTGTCTAGTAACGACTCGTGATATGTCTTTGTTTTCTTGCACCATTATTATTAATTTATTAGAGTGAATTTCACTTCTTCATCAATCATCAACGTTTAAATATATATATATATATGAATATATATATATATATATTCATCAACTTGTTTGCATTGCATTGGCAGTATATGTCTTATATATAAATTGTGAAAAATATTGGGTGGTTTTGAGGTTCCATCTCGTGAAGAATCCATTTTATCTAACTCATTTAAAAGGCATACAGATTAATTGATTTTGAGTCAATTGTGACAGAATAGATCATACAAGTATAAAATTGATATACAAGCGTTGTACGTTGAGAATCTTTAAGGATCTAATATTAATTTTTATTGTGAACAAAAACTTTAAATATATTAATTCTTTTAGAGTAATTATATACATATTTCAAATTTTATTTCGAAATTTTATTTTAAATAATATGTTATGTGATATGTCATTTATTAAGTGGTTGATAAATTTTCTCGATTTTCAAATAAATGAAATTTTAGGATACAAGTTTAAAATATCTAGCACTAATCATTCTTTAGAAGATATCAAGTTTTATTATATACAATTGTTTTACATTGAGGATATTTTAGAATCTAATATTAATTTTTGTTGCGAGCAAAACCCTTTAAATATATTACTTTTTTGGAGTATATATATATATATATATATATATATATATATATATATCAAATTCTATTTTAAATGATGTGCCATGTGATATTAATTTTTAAGGGTAATTATATACATCTCAAGTGGTGGTTGTTGATAAATTTTCACAATTATTAAAAGAATTAATAACATAATCACACTATCTACTTTCGTTTGAAATGAAATTTTGAGACACAATTTTAAAATGTCTAGTAGACTCATTCTTTAAAAGATATCAAGTTTTATATTAAATACTGAGGTTGTTTGTTTTTCAACTTAATGACTTAATTTCAATCAATTAAGTCATTAAGTTGGTTTAGTTTTTTAATTTAATTAAAATTTTATGTTATTAAGTTATTAAGTCAATCTTTTTAACTTTTTACTTCATGTAAAGTTCTGATGATATTTTTAAAAGATATTATCTAATATATCCTCATCTAATTTTTTAATTAATTTTATTCTTATCTAATAAAATTTTAATAATTTATATTATTACCCATCTTTATAACTTGTGCTAATATAGTTGTAGATTATTATTATTTTTATTTTTTCTTCAAAATAGCATTATTTATCTTCATAAACTTTTTAATGAATATTTTTCATATAAAAATATCATGAACTACAATAAAATTGACTAACATATACTAATTTAGAATATAAAGTATTTTTATTCAATTTAATATGATCTATGTTATGATAATATATTATCTTTCGTTGATGTGTTTATTATTTGTTTAATATATATAACTTGTAAGATTATAAATGTAAAAAATATTAGTTTTTAGATTTTTTAAGTTAAAAAAATAACTTAATAATTAATTTCAGCAATTTAAACAAAAAATAAATATATCATTCAAATTTAGATTTTTAAACTAATTCATATCTATTCAGATTTAAAAAAAAAAACCATCCAATTATGATGCGATGATAATTTTATAGTATTTTTTACAAGATCAAGAATTTGGTGCTCATCAACGGAATTTGTGCTGAGCACCCAATCAACATTATAGTTGATTGGGATCCACAGGAGACTCATATTACACAAATTATAATTATTGATTCGGTATCCAATACAAAACTCAACTAAACATTGAATCTCTTATCCTTTTAACAAATGAAAAATAGTGTTTTATTAGCAATATAACTCTAATGGGATTTGAAGATATCAATTAGGTCAAAAGATTAACAAAAGTGAGTGAACATAAATCAACATGTGATATGATTAAGTTTTATATGAAATGAAAAATCATGTATATTTTCAAGATTTTATATCGGGGAGAAATTAAGTGGCATCCATTAATAGACTCCTTTTCCTTGTAAAGAATAATCCCATATGCTAGGTCAGCACAGGATAGACAAGACACTGGGGATTCTTATCATTTTTCATAATTCAAGAAGTGCTGCTGTTCTTAGTATTATCTACAAGATTTTTTTTTTTAAATTGTCTTTAATGTTATTTATTATTTTTTTTTTGTACAAGTATTATCTATAAATATTCAAAATAAAAATTATCTATTTGGGTAATCACTCAATTGCTTACAGATAAATCACTTAACTCTCGTGAGAATAAACGGTTTTAATTAACTTATAAAGAGAGTAATGATAGAGCTATAACCACTTTATACAAGTAAGTGTGTATAAACTGATATGGTATGAGAAAATTTATTTATATAAAACTATCATAGGTTCATATAATTTTAAAAAATTATTATTATTACTTTTTAATCAATTTATTTATGTCAAACCAGTTTGTACATATTTATTTGTACAAAGTGATTGTACATCTATCATTACTCTTATAAAAATCAGTTTGATTAATTTTGTTTATATTATTTTCATCAACATCGCAATTTACAAAACCAGAAACTTTCTTCATATGTACGATCCCATTTTATAATTTAAATAAAAATAAGAAAAGGCCTAGACAAAGATAAATGTTTTGTGGAATGTCATAAAAGACTTTCACTTTCTTTATTAATACATACCAATTAGTTTTTGATTGAGACAATTGTAAATTTTTAATCCCTCAAAATGAGGGTGAGATTATTAAAAATTTTGATTAAATTTTATCATATTTTTTAAAGAGGTCGTAATCAAAATGCAATCAAATTTATTTCTTTTCTTTTCTTTTTTTTTAATTTAGTCAATTCTTGATAAATATCGTAAATAATAAACATTTTAAGTCAACAAAGCCAATGGGCCTGAAATGGGCCATGAATAAGCCAGGCCCAACAAGACAAATGGGATATTTTCTCTGGTGTGGTGCTTGACCACTACAAAGACAGGACAAGACAAGAACTGAACTACTACTGAAAGGAAAGGACATATGTAGAAATGGTTTTTAAAGTTTACATTGTGGCTTTCCTTAAATATTGGAAAGGCTTTTGAGCTTTGAAGAAGCACTTGCAGTAATTAAAGAGAGAGAAAAGAGAAAAAAAAAAAAAAAGAAGACTGAGGCATTCATATCAGGCAGGCAATGGCATTAAATCACACTTTAGTACTCTCTTTATTACTAGTGTTGCTTCTCTCTCTGCTTGCACCCTTGATTATCCCCATCCCCAAGTCCAAGCCAACAACCCCAAGAGTTTCAAAATCTAAACCTGTAAAAGCTTCCACAACCACAACTACTGCTACTACTACTGAGATATTTGGTGTCAAGATTGAGAGGAATCCTCCTGAATCCAAACTTTCTGAGCTTGGAGTTACTTCATGGCCCAAGTATGTTGTCTTTGTTTTTTTCAATTTCATAAATTATTTAGGGTAGTATTTTGTTTTTGGATTTGTTTGTTTCTTTTAGATTGAAAATTAATTTTTTTTGGGATAAATTTGTTATTCTGTTGTTGCTTTTGACATTACAACTCCTTCTGGCAGATTCGATAATGTATATGTTGGTGTTGGTGATGAAATATTTGTTTCAATTTCATTCACATCATTTGATTTGTCTGTGCTAAAAACCTGTTGAGATTGGTGGGGTTTTCTGCAATTTCAGAAACATGGATGTGGTATTTTTTTAATGTGCACAATTAAGTTGGTTTTTTTTCTTTTTTTGTGTCAAAATGGCCATTTTGAGTCCAAAGAGGTTTTTGGTTTTAGAGATTACCAATGAGACTGTAATTATTTCCACTGTTACCCATTTCAGAGAAACTCAATTCCTGAAATGATCAAAGTATGCTGGTCATTTCTGTAAAAGAAATTCCATTTTGTAAACTTTTGACCAAAAGATGATTTAATCTTATTCAATCAAATTGCATGTTTAATATGATTCTCGGCACTTTATATCAAAAGTTGTTTGTGAGTGCTAGTTCGTTCAATCTGTAAAATCTCTTAGGGTGGTACAAAGAAATTCTTTTGAAAACTTAAGACTTGACCTTGATCCGCAAAATATGTGTTGATCAAAGTGATTCTCATTAGTGATTTTAGTAGGTTGAATTGTAAGTCAATCCCTTCTTGTGGACAGCTGGTCCACATCACTATTATTCTTCATCCTGTCTCTTTTGAGTAGCATGTGATATAATTGGTTGATTCTGTGGAAGATGAGCGAGGAAACCTGTAACTTATTTTCATTTTGGTATTTTGTTAGGAGTATGCACTACTACTTTTATTCTAGTTGAAAATGTTTGATGATTTTCTTTACTATAGAGGAATAGCAGCTGAATTGTACCTAAAAGTCGGTGTTTAGGTGATTGAAAATATGAATGCACTACTAGCGTTTGAAAATAATGATTGTCTGCTGTATGTTTAATTGAAAAGTAAAATCAGCTGTTGAAGCTTCATTTGACTTTTAGCAAATATAGTTACCAAAAGAAGAAACTGAGATGGTCAATGGTATAAGGCACCATACGACCCCTTGATTTTATTCAGGTTTGGCTGCCTGGCTCCTCATTTGTTATTTGGTTTTGCATGACTTTGTTACAATTTTCATATATACACCTTATTAAGATGAAACGATGGAAAGGGTCATCAATTATTTTCATTTTTTGTAATCATTTCAAAAGGGGCAAACTAAGAATTTGGTGCCTCCTAATTCAATTTTCCTAGTTGTCTGACCTGTTTCTGTTAGCATGCCATTCTTTTACCAATTTCTTTTGTCAGACTTTGTTGACAAGTGAAACTGAACCAACTTGATCTGAACCGTCCCACACTTAATCGAATGAAGATCAAATTTACCTATAAAATTTACTAACATTATTAGAAAACCATAAGGCCTACAGTTTTGAGAGCAGCTTTCGCATAGTAAGTCAAACCATAGCTTAATTTTTGTATACCAATGTACCAGCCTTGTTGATTTGCTGCTAACTTGGTAACCATGCCATTTTCACCAATTGCTAGGGTGGATTTCTCATTCTCTCACATATCTTTAGAGGAGTGACGCCAGTTATCTGTATTGCACTACTAATCAGTGCATGGACTAGTATTAATGGGAAAATTGCTTTGATACGTGGTGAATAGGTGGGGATGCTCACCGAGCAAATTTCCATGGACATTCACAGCCACAGAGACAATGTATCTGCTCGAGGGGAAAGTGATTGTTTACGTTGATGGGCATGAAGGATCATTTGAAATTGGAGCTGGTGATTTGGTTGTTTTCCCCAAAGGAATGAAGATCACTTGGGATGTCATGGAAGCTGTGAACAAGCACTATAGCTTGGAAAATAATGTAAATAAGCTTTAAACTTCCTTGGCTAGAAGCATTTTACTTATTAACAGATCAGTTGGTAGAATTTATGTTAAAGATTGTGCCTAATCTTGTAACCTGGGTACTTCATTGTGTTAGATTATTGATTATCCAATGTCATTATCTGTGTTTCAGTGCATTTTGTTTCATGTTTCATGCCTAATTGATCTTCATAGTGGAGAATCTCACGGAAACTCCTTGAGGATTGTCAAAATTTCAGATAGGACGGGGGAAAAATTAGAGAACCACTACTAATACAGTTATTGATGGCAAAGGGCATCAATGATTGCCATACGATCCTTTTACATCTATCTGACAATTTGGCAAAACTTCAGGGAGACCTGATAAATTCTGCCCATAGTATAGTGTCTTGTTTGGGATTGAGCACTGAAGTTTAAACGCTATAGTTATTATAAAAAAAAAAAATTATAATTATGAAATAAATTTTAATAGTATATAATAAATATAATTTTTAAATAATAATTTTGATAAAATTATCGAAAATATAATAAAATTTTTAAAAATTATATTAATATAATTTTTAAGTTATAGTTGTCCAACGTTATTTCGGAACAGACTTTAAGAGAGTGCTGTAATGATCAACATGTAACATCAAATATAAAGAAAAAATAAATTAAGGGCTATGCCTATACTTCTATTCTTGTAAGCATGAAACAGCAAATCAGGCGCAAAGAAACAGTGAATAAAAGCTTCTAAACATCGATTAGAAAGTGTTAAAATTTTTTATTTGCATGGAGATAACTAATGTTCTAATGCCAAAGTAGCAGCAATTTTTCTGTCACGTCCAATTTGAGTCTGTGTACATCCTGAAAAAGGGGCAAAGAATCAAAACTAACAATATTATATGGTAACAGCCAAACTTTGGAAGTCAAAACATGATAACAAAGTATCATATTACAAGCATAAAATGTGCAAACTTTAGATAAATATTTAAGATCATGAAGATTTATATTATTCTGTTAATCCAAAAAGATGCCCTACTTAATACGTGGCAAGATCTTAATGGATGATGAGATTCATCAACTCATAGGGAATCCCATACATTATACACAACGGCTATATCCCTATGATCTTGGATATAATTTACAACCAATTACTGTTAAACTAAATCCAAATTGGATGCTGAATGTGGGTAGATTAAGATACTTTTTCTGTGTACACTCTTGATTCTTCGATTATATAAAGGCCATTTGTGATTAGGGTTTAACAGCAATACATTTGTTTCAGCTCACTTTAATTACTTCCATTTTTATTGATAGAGGTATAAAAATATAGAAAGGAGAAGATGAGTAGCCCATTGATAGTATGTTTTGGTGAGATGCTTATTGATTTTGTGCCTGATGTATCTGGTGTTTCCTTGGCTGAATCCACCGGTTTCGTCAAAGCACCAGGTGGTGCACCCGCCAACGTGGCCTGTGCCATCACCAAACTTGGCGGCAGCTCTGCTTTTGTTGGAAAGGTTTCTATTTTGATCGTCGGCATGTTTTAAAATGTAGTTTTGCCTAGGCGGCTAGGCCCCTAAATAATTTCACCCCAGCTTACAACAAAATTTTTTTAAAAGAAGAAAATTTGATTTTGAACTTCAAAATTTTTTATGTTTAATCTTTATTGTGTTTGTACCATTTTTTTCAGTTTGGTCTCAAAAAGCTTATTTTGATGACTTTTAGCCCCGTATTTTTCAATTCTTACTCCGCAAGTAAATTTACATTTTAAAATGTGCGGAATTTTATTTGTAAATATGATATTTGATTGTGTGACATGCAGTTTGGAGACGATGAGTTTGGACACATGCTGGTGAACATATTGAAGCAAAACAATGTTAAAACTGAAGGAGTATGTTTTGATAATCATGCAAGAACAGCACTGGCTTTTGTGACACTCAAGAAAAATGGAGAGAGGGAGTTCATGTTTTACAGAAACCCTAGTGCAGATATGCTGTTGAAGGACTCAGAGCTGAACACGGGGCTCATCAAGCAGGCTAAGATTTTCCATTATGGGTCCATAAGTTTGATATCTGAGCCATGCAGATCAGCTCATATGGCAGCCATGAAAGCTGCCAAAGATGCTGGCATTTTGCTCTCTTATGATCCTAATGTTCGTTTGCCTCTTTGGCCTTCTCAAGATGCTGCTAGAGATGGGATCAAAAGCATTTGGAATCATGCTGATTTCATCAAGGTATTGCTTAAAACTCTCAAGCTTCATTGAAAACTCTCTCTTTTCTTACTATAACTCTTATAAAACATATACAAAATTTTCAGCACGTTTTAAAATACATAAAAGGCTAGACTGATATTTTTTTTTTTTCTCTTATTGTTTTGGCGGGTTGTAAACTTGGTGCAGGTGAGTGATGATGAAGTGAACTTCCTGACAAAAGGAGGAGATGCTGAGAAAGATGAGGTGGTAATGTCATTGTGGCATGACAATCTCAAGTTGCTTCTTGTAACATATGGAGCAAAGGGTTGTGGATACTTCACTAAGAAATTCAAAGGAAGGGTGCCTGGATTCTCAGTCAAAACAATTGACACCACTGGTGCTGGTGATGCATTTGTTGGTTCCTTTCTGGTTTCTGTTGCCAAAGATGCTAACATTTTTAATGTAAAGTTCCTACTTCCTTAATTTTGTTGATCCTTATGCTTTAGCTATGCTGTCTCTATAATAATCTTAAACATGACGATGATTTCTTGATGTTAATTATATGTAGGACGAGGGGAAACTGAAGGAGGCTCTGTTATTTTCAAATGCTTGTGGGGCGATATGCACAACTCAGAAAGGGGCAATTCCAGCACTTCCATCACCTGATAAAGTGCAAGAGCTCATCAAGTCTAGTGCCAAATAGATGATGTTCCTTTCTTTTAGGGCTTAATTTTTCATCAGTTCATGGTTTTTTCCCTCTTCAGTTGTTAATAAATTTCATGTCTATTTTGTCTATAATAACAGCGAGTAATTGACTTAAATTTGTGACTCTCTCTCAATCTTATTATGCATCCCTAATCCATATGGTTGGTGTTCTTAATCAAAGTTAAAATTAAAGTCCTCTTATCGGGTTTCAATAAATAATTTTTGCTCCCACAAATGTTGGGAGAGACTCATCTTTTCAAATAATTAATTCTTATTTTACTCGATAAATCTTTGAATTATGTTATGACGGTATAAATTCAAACTCCTAATAAACGTTCTGTAATATGTGGTAACAAATTTGAGGGTCAAAAATGACTCGCTAATGAGTAAAGGAATATGTTTTGAAGTTGAGATGCCATTGGCTTCCAAAAAGATGATGAAGTGGCAAAGTGTGATTTAGAGACTGATGTTTTATTTGAAGTTAATAAGAAGCAAAACCCCTTTCCTCAAAATTTAACACAAGTTTCTACAGTTACAGTGTGCCGCTTGATCTGAAATTTGAATTCTACATTTCCTATGATATTTTTCCTGCATTCCTTTCCAATGAATTTATGAACTTGTAATACAAGGGGATTATAATTACACCAACTAATGAATGTGATTTTTACAAATAACATTAGAAATGAAATTGTACAACTTTCAACAATCATCGTGGTGCTTCTACTTTTACATGCTCATGGCTCTCGTTGAGACCTCTGCTTCACTCTCCTGCAACTCCCTCTCAGCTGCTTCAGCATTTTCCTGCATACATGCATAAAAGAAGTTTTAAGTGACAGCCAGATTAATCCCCCATAATAACTAGATAACCTAAGCAATTAACCATACCGCTGACTCTTTCCTCTTGGCTTCAGCTAGGTAACACTCCAATGCACCTTCTCCACGTAGAATTTTCCCTCCACATCCAGGGGCATCCACTGACCCCACTGACTCCTCATCTACCACAACAGCATCTACTCTATCACTTCCTGTCTTAACATCGGGAATCTGAAACATGATTGCGGCAAGTAAATATCTTTGTCATACAGTTGGTGTTCAACTAAATGGGCACTAGGTCCTCACCTCATACATGGCTTCAGTTAAAATGCTTTCTAGTATGGCTCTTAAACCTCTGGCCCCAGTATTCTTAGCCATAGCTTTTTTGGCAATTACTCTTAGTGCTTTTTCAGTAAAATGTAATTTGACCTGGAAGTTGTGTAAGAGGTTATATAATCACTAACAAGGTAAAGCTTTGAGTTTAAATACTCAGTGAGTGAGAAAGAATTAGCATGCACAAGCAAGTTACTCACATTGTTCATGCTGAACAACCTCTTATACTGCTTACTCAGAGCATTTTTTGGTTCTGTGAGGACCTGTTGAATACAGTTAAAGACAAGTAGTAAATGTATCAGATACTTCTGGGATGAAATAAAAGGAAACACTATCCAGATTTCCGAATATCTACGACATTGTTTTCAAGATGTAGCTGCTCATTTCCATGTTATCCTAGCATATTGAATTATAACAAAAGCCAAGAAACATCACAAGTACATTGGTAAAGACATGGCTGGCACATTAAATAGCAAAGGGGTTTCAGGGGACGAATTATTATCATTAAATATTAAGAGGAAAAAAAATATCAGCGACTATGATTCAACATGAAACGCAGGGTCTAGTCATGCTCCCACAATTCTCACAAGAAGAAAAAAAGCAAGCTAAACCTGGTAAGCCAAATCGTGAATAAAGTATTTACCTTAACAAGTTGGTCCTCTGTTAGTGCTGTCAAGCTAACTAATATTGGAAAACGTCCGATAAATTCTGGTATGAGACCATATGCAATGAGATCAGAACTTTCAACCTGAAAATGGAATATTAAACTTCAGGCTCATGAGGAAAGGAATTAGACTACATATATCATCTTTTTAGTTTGGGGAGGAAGGAGGCCATAGAAGTAAGGATGAGAAAGCAGCTTAACAAATACACAGCATCATGCATTTATATATAAAGAAAATATAAAATAACAAAGAAAAGAAATTTCCAAATTTCGGTATCATTCTCACCGATTCAAGCAAAGATGATGTCACTACGGCATCAGTTACCCCACCAGCCCTCATGTTGGCACGAACAGGTGCTCCAAATCCAATGGAAGAGTCTTGCCGTCTGGAGAACAATTTATAGTTTGGAAGTGAAAAATTGACCTCAACCATAAACAAACAATATATAGTGAAGATTTCAGAAAGGAAGATCTACTAGCAGCAGCTAACCTCTCGGAAATGGTTTTATCGAGATCAACAAACGCTCCACCACATATGAAAAGGATATCTTTTGTATCCATCTGCAAAGTGTTTAAGACCGTATTAGCACAGCCAAATTCCAAAGATGGTGATTTTAGGAATTACATGTGCATGTTTGTTTTGTCTTAGTTCTTACTCCAGTTCTTGGAAAGATTAGCCAAAGGAAAAGATATGATTAAAGAAGCAATCTACTTCGAAGCGTTTATCTTCTCGATGTGTTTATCTTAATTCTTACTCCAGCTCTTGGGAAGATTAAGCCAAAGGAAAATATATGATTGAAGCAATCTGTTTTGAAGCATTTATCTCAATCATTCATTTGTATCAAGAACCAAACAAAGCCTTTAATACAGTTTCAGAGGACTAGCTCATATCAAGAACCAACCAAACAAGTGGTAGTTCTTTCTTCATATTATGCATTTCGATTAGGGTCGTATTCTATGGTTACAATTCTACCATATGTCTTTTTAATTTAAGGAAAAGGACAGTGAGCCCCCTAACATTTGGGAAAGAGGACATAAAACTTCTTAACGTTTCAAAAACAACATTTAACCCCCATTTTTGTTCATAAATTCTGTTTGTTTTAATAATAAATTTATTTTTAATTTACAATTACTATTATGTCCGTATAATAAATAAATCAATATATTGACCTCAGACATGCCTGTGTATAATGAAATCAATAACTTTTTATTCAAAACTTAATTATTATAATTATCTTTTGCCCAAATTATTCACTCTAAATTATGAATATACCCTCGCTAATGA
The DNA here is from genome assembly GCA_025617385.1 of Murraya koenigii. Classification (NCBI taxonomy): domain Eukaryota; kingdom Viridiplantae; phylum Streptophyta; class Magnoliopsida; order Sapindales; family Rutaceae; genus Murraya; species Murraya koenigii. The sequence continues at coordinate 31,342,798 of CM046811.1, forward strand.
TAAATTATAATTATAGCCCCTCTAGGATGTAAAATATATCTCTTCTCACCATCCCCATAGTGTATGAGACAAATATATGCATTTCGATTAGGGTCGTATTCTATGGTTATGATTCTACCATTTATGTCTTTTTAATTTATCATTCATTGAAAAATGTATATTCATAATTTAGAGTGAATAATTTAGGCAAAAGGTAATTACAACTCAATTTTAAGTTTTAAATAAAAAATTGTTGATTTCATTATACACATGATATGTCTTACGTTAATAATTAATTTATTAATTATAGGGGCATAATAGTAATTGTAAATGAAAAGGAAATTTACTATCAAAACAAACAGAATTTATTAAGAAAAATGGGGGTTAAATATCTTTTTTGAAACGTTAAGGAGTTTTATGTCCCTTTTCACAAATGTTAGGGGGCACTGTCCTTTTCCCCTGTCTCCAGAAGAATTCAGTACTATACAGACACATGTTCATAAATCTTGTTTCCTTTTGTTTGCCACAAGTGCTTTAACATATTTACCACCCAATACAGAATAGTAAGCAGGTTCCATCATCTTATACTTTCACATCTAGATGAAGTCTTAATGCATAAAATCATTTGACAATTTTGGCAATTAAACCTAAACTCCAAGTAGCTAGTATTGGGACCACCTTAATATAGGTAATAAGCCCTAAGGCAAAAAAACCAGCACAAGCAAACTGCAAACCTCCGAAGCATGAATTATGTTTCATAAGAAAATCATTTAATTCCTTTTGGTTTAATCAATGTGCATGTATTGTGGATTAAAACCAGCAAAATTAATACTTGAGAACCAAGAACATTAATGAATTACCAGTAGCTCCTACAACTTAATTTTACCATTGTTGAAAAAAATAAGAAAATAAAAAACATATTCAGGCCTAGTATACCTGTATGCTATCACCCCGAGGATGTTTCCTTGCTCCCTTCTCAGGAACATTCACTATCTGGACAAGAAGCAAATTTTTGTTTAAGCTACAGGCAATATAATGCTAACAATTGCAAGATTCTAAATATAAAGACTGTTCATATAAAATATTGAGACATATATTAATGCAAAACACTCAATAAAATACAAATGATGTGAATATAAACCGATGAAACCAATATTATTAAACTAAACCTTAAAGAAAATAAAGAAACATTTGAATTTATCTTGTATAGAGATTCGTATAGATCAATCATCTCAATTTTATATTAGCATATGGCATTATTTAGTGAGAGTAATTGGTTGACCTACCTGTTATGAAAGGTATTCATACACGAAAAATAAGAAGGGAAAAAAAATTCTTGAAGTGACACTTTTTATCCATAAAATCTTGGCCATCAAAGTTTTGCTGTCCAACCCACTAGTTTTTATGTAAAGATTATCCGTTCACACTTTTTAAACTGCAGCAAATGTTTTTGTCTCTTGAACAAGCCCACAATGGTTCCATCACAAGATCATCCAACATTTTACCACAAAAACCCTACATCATTATCTAAATGGATAACTACATGTAATAAATTATTGTCAACCACAATAGTGTCAAAATAACCTGAAAAACCTATGGAAGTAAGCATGACGATAGTTGAGATAAAGAAAACCATCATTCAAAAAAGAAATTGAAATTTCAGAATTAGCATCCCTGAAAGTCCACTCAGAAAAATTTGAAGTCTAAAAGAAATTTGTGAGAAGAATAGAAGACACTCACAGTTCCTTCCAGCATCTTCAATAATGCCTGTTGAACACCCTCGCCAGAAACATCTCGACTAATGTTTAAGCTCTCAGCCTGCAAAATAGCTTCAGCCATTAGGAAAAGATTGGGTTGAATTGACAACAAAAAAATAAATAACATATCGATCAGCTAAGATGTGAAGGACCTTCTTAGTTATCTTATCAACTTCATCAATGTACACCATCCCTTGTTGAGCTGCTTGCACATTGAATTCAGCTTGCTGGGAGCCAAATTAAAATTGCATGCACGTGAGTTCACTAATAAGACAAATAAAGGTATAAAGAATGGAAAACCCATATAAAATTGAAAATAGGCTTCACAGATGAGTATCTAATGAACTTCAGGAAGAAAATGTAAGTAAACCCATATCGACTGAATCCATTTACTCATTTCTCAGACAAGGAACTGTGATATTCCCATATAGGGAAGAATAAATGATTAAATTTCCACCAAACCCAGCCTGACGTGAGCCTTCATCAGGCATGGACACCAGCTATATTTGCATGATACACCAATGTCAGAAGCAAAGAAACAGGACATAACCAATTTTCTAATCAGTAGTCCACACCTCTAGCTCTAAAAGAAACTGTTTTCTCCTTTTAGTAAGAAGCAACAGTATATCTTTAGTATTTATAAAATAACTCTTCTTTTATTTACTTAAGGGAGACCTAAAGTATGGATATTTGAACTTTCATTAATCTGTAAGGAGGTGCCCACTAAGGGAGATAAACTCATGTCTCAGCCCATCCACTTCAAAGGAGAAGAGATTGACTGATATATATGATATAAGCACTTCATTTCCTGGAATTTTTCTATTTCCCAAATAAAGAGGTTTTATCCTTTGCATCATTTCTTTTCTCAAGTAACTTATCCAAAGAAAAGTTACCATTATTCAACAACAATATTGTGCATAAAAGCCACGTAGAAGTGCATATAGGAGCACACTAACCTACAAAGTGTAAAAATAATTCTGTTTCAGCAAATTTTAGATCTATACAAAAGGAAAACATGCATTCTGGAAGTAGAATTATAGCAAAAACAAGATATGTTATTTTTATCTGGAGACTCATACCGTGAGAAGTTTATACAATATTGATTCAACATCTTCACCAACATAACCAGCCTGCAAATAAGTAGCATAACCACAATCAATTATTAGACTCTCAACTTGCACCGCTGAGCATTAACAGTAAGATCCATTTAATAATGGAATCTAGGCAAATCCATACTAACCACCACTATATATAATTCACTATTATCTCACCTGCGTTAAGGTTGTTGCATCAGCAATGACAAATGGCACATTAACATGCCGAGCCAATGTTTTTGCAAGCAACGTCTTCCCTATTTTCATAACAACCAAATTAGACACTTTTTCTCACAGCATCTTGTTAGAACAAAACATGTAAACAATGCTGATGCATCCACATACCTGATCCAGTTGGACCCATCAAAAGCAAATTGCTCTTTTCTAACTCTACATTATCGTCATTATCTACTGCATCAGCAATTTCGGGTTCAGCTCCTGACCTAGTAATAAAACTCAACATCATTTTTAACCTTATAAAATTTACTGCAGTTTTGAGGCAAATGAACAGAACACCATCAAACCAGGCAATCAGAAACTAACCCTTTTTTCAAATTGGCATGGTAAATCCTCTTATAGTGATTATAAACAGCCACTGAAAGCACCTACAGAGCAATCGTAAAAAGTCTCAACCGATTTGCAATTAACATTAGTCATTCATAACGGCTACAAAACTAAAAATGGAACCTTTTTGGCTTTTTCTTGACCAATAACAAACTTATCAAGTCCTTTGCAAATCTCCTTTGGCGTTGGCAAATCCTCTCCCAAATTAGACCCGCCCCATCGACCACCACCACCACCACTAGAGCCACCTCCGCCAACGTTACCACCAGACCCACCTCCGTTACTGGGTCCCATTTTTCTAACAGCTTCGACGCCGGGTGCAAATGGGGGTCCCGGAGGCAAATGCACAGCCAAACCGTTACCATTACCTTTACTGTTACTAATACCATCTCCGGATGGCAATTCACCTCCATACGACCTCAAAGTGTCCCAAAACGACAACTTTCCACTTCCACCACTGGAGAGTTTCTTCAACCTCTTATTGGTATTATTATTGTAATGATTATTAGCACTGATGCTGATTTCTACGAAGCTGCCTTGAAGAGGAGCAATCCGGTGCGGGCGGAAGTAGTAAGCAGATTTGCAATTGGGACAGATGTTAACAGCTTGATAACCGCCGCTACTATCAAACGTAGGAGCGGGAACCGGAGGTGAGAGATTGGAGGAATTGGAGAACAAGAGATCCATGTGCTTCGAACACCGCGGGCAGTTAGCTTCCGCCCTGATTTTCCTGTACGTGTCGCCACCGTGGTCCCACTTGTAACGCTCCTGAATTCCGATGAAGAAAGGCTGACGACGATGCCCTCCTGCCGCTCCACCGATGTTGTTACTGAGGTAATTGACCGGTCTGACCACGAGAGGAGTGAACCGGGTTCGCGATGACGGCAGCATCGATGAAGAAGCTATGTCTCTGAGCTGCCTCTTCCATCTCCAGATTCCAGACATATGAAAGGAATTGGGATTCGATGATGATGATGATAAATGATAAATGATATGATAGCAGTTATTATCAGTTTTGAGAATTTTGGACTGAATTGGAAAGATTAAGGAAGTGTGGAGATAAAATTGGAATAATCAATGATATTTATGGTGGAAGAAGGATTAGAGATGGGAGTGATTGTAGCACAAGATATGGAAAGAAATGAAAGAGAGAGTTGGTCTTCTTCTTCTTTCCCTCTGTTGAGTGTGTTCCTAAATTTTGACAGTTTGACCGTGGTAAATCCTCTCCTCTCGTTTTTACCCCTACCTGGCAGTTATTATCCCCCACTTGGTAGTTATTGCGGTATTGGTAAAGGGGAAGTATCACAGACCTCCCCTATTGTTTGTATAAATTTCAGATGGAGAAAGTGTGCTTATAAATAAACAAATATCTATTTTATGTATTAACTTTTTTTTATTAAAAAAGAATTACTAAAAATTTTCAGTTATTTAATAGTGATGAAATCCAAATATTTGAGTCTATTTTTAATTATTTTACTCAAATTTCAATAAAATATTAAGTAAAAAATTATAAAGAAACTCTATACTTTTGCTTCATATTTCTTTTAAACTTTTTTTTCCTCTTAACATACAAGTGAAAAATGAAGTTAAGAAGATGATTTTCCTGCTAATCAACCATGAAGATTATATGCTTTTTTTTTTTTTTGTATACCATGTCTCTCACTATTGTTGTTTGAACATCACTAAATTATTATAAATATGGTGCGAATAGTATAACAAAATATATTAATTTGAACATAAAAAGTTAAGTATACTAAAAAATTTTTGAGAAAAATTATTTGTTTATTGAACACATCGATATAAAAGATAATTTATATATACAAAAACGATACAAATTTTCTTATCTCACCCATGAAAAGTTTATTGCTTGTTAGCACTATGAAATATCAAAGATATTTTGATCAATTTGTGCAAAAAATATTAATTTAAAGAAATAAGAGTTAAAAGTGTAGGATTCTCTTAAATTACATTTTTGAGTCAACTATTGAATTTAAAATTTTTTTCTTAATAAATAAATGTCTATAGAGTTGATGGGTGATATATGATAAAATCCCTGTTTCTTTCATAAACGGCTCACTTCACATTCATCCATGAATACACGCGCGTTAGGTGTCGTAATTGTTGGTAATGGTAAACCGGTAATGGTTGCCTTCTTTCCTTCAAAGTTAGCATCACGTGCTCTGCACACCCACTGGCCCCAAATCCTTTATTTATTTATTTATCTTATCATTGTATTCGTTACTTTCGAGTTTCGATGACACACACAAAAGTTGCACGTCTAAAATTTAGTTTATAGTTGAAAGAAAGATTATAAAAGCAAATAAACAGATATACCATACGCAATTATGTAACGTTTCATAAAATGTTAAATTAAAATGAAATATCTAGATTAATTATTTTGTTTTATAATTTGGCGGAGTGATTTTTTAAGTATTTAATTAATTTGTTATTCAAATTTAAAGGATTTAAAAAACTTGTTTGGACATATATACACCCCTGTACTTCGAAAAAAAAAAACAAAAAGTAGAAGTTCTCATATATATCATATGCACACGATGGCCTTTCAACTGCCTATTATTTGATCTGTACTGTTATTTATTATTATGAAAATAAATTAGTCTGTGTTTGTCCCCAAAAAAAAAAATTTGAAGCTTGAATTAATTTAAGAATGATGGAATCAAATAAAAATTGAAAATAATTTAGCTTGTAGTATAGTGAGAGCAACCTGAACTTTCGAACTAGGTTTTCATTCTTCTCCCATAATTGGGTATGTATAGATAATTGATAGAGTAATTATATCTTAAGAATATTAATGAGTAGAGCATGAGACTATAAATCAAGACGATGACATAATAGAAATTATATTTGTTAAATTTTAAAAGATTCTTAATTGGTTGATATAACTAGATTTTTGAAATACAAATGTATCATTAGTATTAAAAAAAAACAAAAATAAAAATCTGAAATGCAATAGATAGTACACGCCTTTATCCACATAATAATTGCAGTAACCGAAAGTAAAATGATTTTTAAATATTATTTGCATTCAGTTTCACTGATCATATATATCTGTACGCGTTAGTAATGGTGAATTTATTGAAAGATTAAGTAATATATACCATTTATTTTTCTTTGAAGTGAATGAGGAAGCATGATGACGAAAAAGAGACTGTTATATACACCATAAAATGTAACCTCCTATACTGTTACTCAATAATAAAAAAAAATTATTAAAAGAATCTATATTATAATTTAATATTTAACACTATTTAGTTTTAATAAAACAAATTATTAGTATGAACAGTTTAACAACACACTTATGCATATTTAACCTAATCGTTATTTACATTATTGAGAACACACAGGAGAAAATGCTGTTAGCTATAACAAAAGGTTTCAAATTCTATTTATTATAATTTATAATGGTTACACAGTTGTAGTTTAAAAGAAAAAAATATAAAAATAAATACTTATTATTGTAATTTAAAATTTAAATTTATTTTTTTATGTTTATACGATAAAAAAATAATAAAAAATATTATTTAAAAATTATATTAATAGCACATTATTAACTGTTTTTCTTAACTACAACTTTCTTCCGCAATACTTCAATAGTTAAGTCTTAACATGACCTTAATTATCAAACTACAGTACTCAAATTTATTGGAGATGCATTCCGTTGTTTTTATTTAATCTTTTTATGCACACTGAAAGAGCAAAAGAGAACTACAATTATCTCACGCAATCACTCTTTTTACCTAAGCATTTTATATGCTCATATAATCAATTAGATTGGAGCTATATAAACTCTTTGTACAAATTGACGTAGAATGATAATATTGGTTTAATAAAAATAAAAAATTTAAAAATACATAATGTGAATTTTGTGATGTTTTCATTCTAACTACTAATACTGTTTTACTGCATGGCTCTAACTTGACTGATTCAATCATAACTTGCAATCTCCTATAGCAAAGCCAAACGCATTATTCTTTGCTTCTTAGCTTCTGCTTCCTTTTAGTTTATCTACTAATTTTTCTTTCATCCTTTTAAAAGCAAAAATGAAAGTGTTGATAAAACGTGCTGACAAATATTCTACTGCATTATACGATGATGAAATAGCCCCAACTTTTTTCTTTCTTTTAATTTCTATAAATTCCTTCCCACCCAAAAAAAAAAAAAAAACATGGATGGGGATGAGAAATTCACCAACTCAAATTTAGATTACCTAAAACGTATTCAAGACTAACCAAACGTCGAGTTGATTTATCTTCTCTTTAAAGGTGAGATAAAAGTTTATTTAGATTATTTATAGACAAATTAATTTTAGAAACTATTTTTGATATAGTTGACATGGATGTGTAGAGAATAAAAACTATTTTTTTAAAAGAATAAAAAAACTAAAATATTACTAGTAAATTTTGTATATTGAAAAATTACGTATAAAAATGAAAACTAATTTTTTTAAAAAATCATTAGATTAGTGTATAAAATAAATAAGTTGGTAGTGAATTTCAAAGTAGAGGAACCCCAATTTAAATGAAAATGATGGATCATATATAAATTAGTTATTTCCGTTACAAATGGCGGCGCCAAAACAAACAGAGAGAATGGTCTTTGTTACAAACCAATTAAATCAAACTCTGAACCAGCAAGTTTTAGCAATTCTTGAAAGATGCAATCACATAAATCATCTCAAGCAACTCCAATCATTTCTCACAACTCTCGGCCAAAGCCAAACCAATTTCTACGCCTTCAAGCTCGTGCGCTTCTGCACTCTCAAACTCTCGAATCTCACCTACGCTCGCTTTATTTTCGATCATCTAACGACTCCAAATACCTACCTGTACACTGCCATGATCACTGCTTATGCTTCTCAGCCGGTTCACGCTTCATCGGCTTTTTCTTTGTACCGTGACATGGTCCGTCGGGGTCAACCGCAGCCTAATCACTTCATTTACCCGCATGTTTTGAAGTCTTGTCCTGACGTTTTGGAGTCTCGTGGCCGTGGGTCTAAAATGGTGCATACCCAGATAGTTAAATCTGGTTTTGAACAATACCCAGTTGTGCAAACGGCTCTTGTTGATTCTTATTCGAGGTCCGGCAACGACATTGGGATTGCTAGGAATGTCTTTGATGAAATGTCTGAGAGAAATGTTGTGTCATGGACGGCTATGATTTCTGGGTATACAAGGGTTGGGGATTTTAAAAATGCTGCTTCGCTTTTTGAGTCGATGCCTGATCGAGATGTTCCTGCGTGGAATTCTGTTATTGCTGGTTGTACGCAGAATGGGTTGTTTTCGGATGCTATTTCATTTTTTAGGAGGATGGGGATGGAGGAGAGTGATAAAATTAGGCCTAATCAGGTCACGCTTGTTTGTTCACTTTCGGCTATTGGTCATACGGGAATGCTGCAGCTTGGTAAAGCAATCCATGGTTATGTTTATAGAAATGGGCTTGATCTTGACACGTTTATTTTGAATGCTTTGATAGATATGTATGGGAAATGTGGCAGCTTGAAAGAGGCAAGAAGGGTTTTTGATAGGAGCTCAAAGAAAAGTTTAACTTCATGGAATTCAATGATCAATTCCTTTGCTCTTCATGGTCAAAGTGAGAATTCAATTAGCGTGTTTGAGGAGATGATGCATTGTCAAGATCGTGATATAAGACCAGATGGGGTTACATTTATCAGCTTGTTAAATGCTTGTACACACGGAGGACTGGTTGAACAGGGTCGTGCTTATTTCAAATTGATGACTAAAACTTACAGGATTGAGCCTCAAATTGAGCATTACGGATGCTTAATAGATCTTCTTGGTCGAGCAGGAAGGTTTGATGAAGCCTTGGAAGTTGTGAAGCGTATGAAGATTGAACCTGATGAGGTTGTTTGGGGTTCTTTGCTTAATGGATGTAAAATTTATGGCCGCACAGATTTGGCAGAATTTGCAGTGAAAAAATTGATTGAAGTTGATCCAAACAATGGTGGTTATGGTATAATGTTGGCGAATATATATGGAGAGTTGGATAAATGGGATGAGGTCCGTAAGGTGAGAAAGATGCTAAAGGACCGTAATGCTTATAAAACACCCGGTTGCAGTTGGATTGAGGTTGACAAGCAAGTTCATCAGTTTCATTCCCTTGATAAAACGCATCCCAGAACGGAGGAAATATATGATGCCTTGGAAAGTCTGGTTGCTTTACATTAGCAAGGAGCACAGAGGTTTTCCCACAACACAACTTTTCTCAGATCTGTTTTAACTTTTAACATAAACCTGCAAGTCCATTTTGTTTGATCGGTTAATTCAGCAGCCTAATTATTACGGTAGTGTTGCTGCGCTTTGTTCCTACCCAATTTTGATAGATAAAAGAGCTTTATGAGCTTCATGGCCTACCTCATTGTTAATACTTTGGTTGTGGTGAAATGCTGACAGAGACACAATGTTAATAAAAAGAAATTATATCATTAGATTTTGCATCAACGTACAACAAAACGAAGCTCAACATTGCAGGAAAACCATCCAAAACAATAGATACTCCAATTCTAATGTAAGTTATTAATATATTAAATTATAGATATTTTAAAAAAATTATAGACATTATAAAATATTTTAGACTTAATTTGTTGCGTTTAGTTGGTGTGGTAAATCAAACCACCCATAGCCCGTTTAATGTCCAAGTAAAACATAATACATATGGATTACGGGGGCAATTTCTTAGTTTAGCAGGTGCAAATTAAAATAAAAACTAACAAAAGAGAAATCAAACTAATTAAATAAAACTCGCCAATGGGCTCTTGTCCTATTGATACAACCCATACACTTTATCTAAGTGCATAAGTTTGAGCAATTAAATTAAATAGAGATAAAAGTGTCTCTCATAATTGAAGTAGATAAATATTTCTCTCGTGTTATATGAGGATAGAAATTCAAGTTTTACTATATTAGAATTATTAAGGATTATATATTTTTTATTATAAATATCAGTGCAATATCTATAATTTTTATAAATCATATGAAAATTATTAAAGACTATAAATATCTAATTATAAATATTAATCTGATTATAAATATGAGTACAATCAGGCAAAATAGATATCCTTTTATTACTGATGTCTCATTATAAACATGAGTAGAGTTTTAATTATAATATATGTGTATAAAATAATAATAATAATAAATAAATAAATAAATAAAACTCTAAACTGCAAGTATCAATTCTTGAAAGATTCAATCCACAAAGCGTCTCAACCAACTCCAGTCTTTTCTCGTAATCCTTGGCGAAGGCCAAACCAATTTCTACGTCTTCAAGCTCGTGCGCTTCTGTACTCTCAAACACTCAAACATCGCCTATGCTCTCCTATTTTCGATAATCTAACGACTCCAGATTCCTACTTATACATCGCCATGATTTCTGCATATGCCTCTCAGCCACTTCACTCATCATCCGCATTTTCTTTGGACATTGACATGGTCCGTCGAGGCCAATCGCAGCCTAATCACATCCTATAAGCGTGCGCTTTGAAGTCTTGTGCTGAAGTTTTGGAGTCTCGTCAAACTAAAATGTTGCACACCCAGATAGTTAAATCAGTTTTTGAGCAATACCCAGTTGTGCAAGAGACTCTTGCTGATCCTTACTCGAGGTCGAGAGACGACATTAGGATTTCCCGGAATGTGTTTGATGAAATGTCTGAGAGAGATGTTCTGACGTGGACAGCTATGACTTATGGTTATAACAGGGTTGGGGATATTACAAATGCTGCTTTGCTTTTTGAAGCAATGCCTGATCGAGATGTTGCTGCTTTGCAATTCTGTGATTGGTAGTTGCACGAAGAACGGGTTGTTCCCGGATGCTGTTTCATTTTTTTTTAGGAGGATGCTGATGGAGGAGAGTTGTAGATTATTTGTTTGCTTCTGGCTTGTGGTGCAGCTTGGTGATGATCCGTGCTTATGTTTATAGAAACGGGTTTGATCTTCATTAGTACATATTGACTTCTTTGATATATATATGTATGGAAAATGTTGCTGCTTGAAAGAGCCAAGAAGAGTTTTCGATACGAAGTCAAAGAAATGTGTGGCTTTATAGTATTCACTGATTAATTCTTTTGCTCGTCACGGACAACGTGAGAATTCCATTAGTGTGTTTGAGGAGATGATGCAGTGTATTTAAGGCCACATATAGTTACATTTATCAGCTTGTTGATTGTTTGTTCACACGGAGAATTGGTTGAACAGGGTCCTTGCTTATTTCGAGTTGATGACTAAAACTTACCGGATTGAGAGATTTTTTTATGCTTAATAGATCTTCTTAGTCGAGTAGGAAGGTTTGAAGAAGCTATGGAAGTTGTGAAGGGAATGAAGATTGAAACCTAATGAGGTTGTCTGAGGTTCTTTGTTTAATGGATGTAAAATTTACTGCCGTACATATCTGGCTGAATTTGCCCTAACAACATTGGTTATAACATAATGTTGGTAGATTTATACAGGATTTTGGTTAAATGTGATGAATTTCATAAGGTGAGAAAGATGTTAAAGAATGGTATTGTCTAATAAAAACCCGGTTGTAGTTGGATTGAGGATGACATGCAACTCCATCAGTTTCGTCATTTGATAAAACACACGCCAGAAGCCCAGAACAGAGGAAATATATGATGCCTTGGAACGGATGAGGGTTTCCTAAAAATTCACATATTTCTTACTCGGATCTATTTTTAACATAAACCCTGGCACCATTTTGGTAATATTGCTTCGATTGATTTGTACCCAATTTTGCTAGATAGAAAATGGCTATATGAGCTTCGTGTGGTACCTCATTATTTATACTGGGATGGTGATGAAATGCTGACACAGAATGTCAACGAGAGAAATTATATTACAATATTAAACTTTATTAGAAGACAGTGACGACGACACAACAAAACAAAAAGCTCAACATTGCAGTAAGACCACCCTTATTCCTCACGAAACAAGCGCCACACCACACTGACAGAAACCCAATGGCCGAAAAAAAAAAAAAAAAAGCCTCTACAGCTCTTGCTTAGCGTCGTTCTTCAGCTTGGCCGGTTCATCCTCTCCGCCGGCAATGCTGACAACTCTCGGACCTTTGATCTTGTCAGGTGACAGTTTCTTCACCGACAAAGTGAGCACACCATTTTCAAGCTTAGCCTGTACAGAATCCAAATCCACATTGTCCGGCAACTTGAACTGCCTCCAAAACTTGCCATACGATCTCTCCGCTCGGTGCCAGTGGTCACCCTTCTTCTCCTCCTCTCTTTTCCTCTCCCCGCTCACTCGCAGCACCCGATTCTCCTCAACTTCAATATTCAGCTCGTCCCTCTTCAACCCCGGTACATCCAGCATTATTACGTGATCCTCCGGCGTTTCTTTCCAGTCTACTCTGGTGGGAGACAGCGCCATGCTCTCGTCCCTCTCGAGCTCAAATGGAATTTGCTCTAGCACCCGGAAGGGGTCTGGGAAACGGTCCGCCCAGATATCGGATAAGAGACTCCCTGGACGATCAACGAAGGGCGTCAGTAGAGAGCCATTTGATGAGCCTAAAAGACAAGCCAATGTTGCCAATAGCAGCATTGGTATCACCGTAACGTTGAAGGGATGTGGTTGCTGTTGTTGTCTCATTTCTTTCTTCTGCTTTGTGCTTGATGTATTTTATGTAATGTGCTTGTTAGTTGAGAGGCTTGAAGCTAGATTGATATTGACACACTCAGACAAATATATTCGTGATTACACTCTTGAGTAAGGTGGTGGTCAGGCGTGATATTTATATGTTTGTGGAGGGGTTCTTGAAAATTCTTTTGTTGGGAGATGGAGATGGAGTTTTGTAGATAATTGGGGAAGTTTCTGGTTGTGTTTGATGCGGTGTAAAGCCGACCTCATTGGTGGAATGGGTTTCGTATATGTTCCAGAGGCTTCATGTTCTATATGTTGTTTTGTTTTAAGTCAAAAAGCAAAAGGTGGTAGTGTACGTGTATTTTTTATACAATATTTTATTCTAAACAATGATCGCGGGTGCGTGTGTCTGTGTGCGTACGTGTGATTATTGGAAAATTAGATAACATGAATTTGATTAAATATAGAGTGGAACTATTAACACTACACTAAAATTCTCATAAAACCCCTATTTTTAAATATTTACAAATTTAACCCTGATTAATTTTAAAATTTTATATGTTTTAATTAAATTTTTACATCATAATCATCGTTACTGTCAATCAACATATGAACATATGATTTTCAAAGATATTCATAACTTAGTTAAATTCTTTTATTTTTTCTGTTTACTTGTTATTTTGAGATACTTTAGTTCAAAATTTAATAGTCATATTCTGATTTTTTTTTCAAAAGAATAATTGAAGAAATAAAAAATGGATAAATTTTCAAAATTTGATTAGCAAATGAGTGTTAAAAAGCAAAAGGGTTAAAGGAAATTGAAAGTGATTCTCACACAGGCATGAATTGCAAATCAATTAGCCGAAAACATTTTGTTATAAAAGAATTTTGTTCTTACTAGATTTCTTGAGAAATAAAAATACAGGCTTACTTATGCAATCAAAAATGGATGTTAAAAATTGTGTAATTTATTTATACATTAAATAGGGTAATATTAGAAGCGGTGTTTTAAGAGTTTTTTAAAGGTGTGTAATAGTTCAACTCTTAAATTTAAGATCCACTCATCAAGCCTGTGGCAAGGGAGGCAATTTTGTCGAATGAAACATAAAAATGTCATTGTTGGCTTTATTTTAATATGTCCCAAATAAATTTGAAAAAATAAATAAAAAGAATTGGACCATATTTTTAAAAAATAAAAATATTGATTACTTAGTGACAACAATACTATTTACTTTGAACAAACTTAATCCGAATAAAGAAATTAAATAAATTTGTTTGAATCCGCCGATCCAAGCACCATCACCTGATTGATTTTTATTGATTTGTTGAATATCTAACGGTGTCAAAGCTATGGATACCATAACATTTGGGTGGAATTTTAATTCCTTTTTTGTTAAAATTTTGGGTCAGGCTACAAAACCCACCTATGCAAACTGGGCAAGTCGATATCAAGGGTCCAACAATGAGTAAAACTTTGCTTTTGGGCCAATGGAGTTTGATTTTTAACATGGGCTTACCATGCGAGAGGACTCACACAACAAGGTGAATTATCCATTTGTTCTACATAAGTAAGTACTGTAGTTTGAAATTAAAAACGTAAACACAGAGTTAATATTTCACTTACAAAGTATTTTCCAACTTATTTTCATCTTAATTCTTGTAAGTTGTATAAATTTTACTTATTATCTTCCCACCATCTAATGATTAGATGCCACATCATTGGATATGAAAATTTTTAAAATTATAATTTTTTTAAAATAAAATTTAAAATACTACTTGAATAACAATAGTATTACACACAATCACAATATAGTTAAGCCATACCCTCTTCTTTCTAAGGTTTAATTAGAATGATATGACATTATTATTATTATTATTATTATTTTCTAAGGATTGGTATAGCCAAGACATACTAATTATGTATAACACAAATATCCTCTTTGGTATGAATTCAACTGACTTTTAAAGATCATTTGAAATATTTATAATTTTATTTTTGTACGTCCATATTTTGCTGCTGTTTTATATTCAAATATATTAGATAGTAGATACAACTTAGAAGGGCATATAATTATTTGAAGTAGATGTATTATTGTATAAAAATTGGATTGATATTGGTTCAAAAATTGAAATGGCAACATGGCACAAGCTACAGCATTAGGATGTAAATGAAAGTTCCTTCAAGGTGTTTGATCTGTTTGGCTCCTAAGGGAGTTGGAGTTGGGGGAGTAATAAACAATATAGTAGCCAATTTTCTCAATTCCCAGATCACACACAGTCCATTTCTAGCTACAAACTTAACAAATAAATTTTCAAGTTACATAAGCGAAAAAGATGACCATTTTTTGGCAGCCCAAAAAGTAGATTTGGCTTTGGAATGGGGATGGGCAGATTTGGGCAATCTCTACCTCCAATTTCCATATCTCTAGCCTTGACAAAAATACCAACCAGAAGCTACCAAAACAATAACAAAGTTATGGGCCAATGATGTTTTGACTTTCTACTATTGTAATGCTACTTCTGTTTTGTGGTTCTGTTTCACGAATTACAATATCAGCAATTGCTTTTGCAGTTTTGCGGATTTGCCATGCCAATGCTCAGAACGTTTGTTGAAATTTTCTTTTACGGGTAAATTTTGAATTATTCTCGCGTCAAATAATAATTTTTAGAATATTTTTAAATTATCATAAATTTTAACTTTTATTTTAATTTAAAATATAAGAAAAAAAAGATGTGTTAATAATTTTTTTTTTTTTTAAATAAAAATAAGAAATTAGTAGAGATTTACAATAATTGAAGAATTTAAAAAATTGTCATCTTACGATAAGTAATCCATAATTAAACATTTTTTTTCACATATATTACTGACAATTAAGTGGTTTGGCGCATGATATATCATGGGTACAAGTGCCTTATTTACCATAATGTTATAGTGCGACATGTATTCTTATAAAGTCTGAATTGAATAAGTAACCCAATCGGAGAAGAAGGAGTTCTGAAACGACGTTAAGAGAAGCCGCATGCTTCATTAAAGAGACACGTACTATCCAACCAACAGCTATGAATGAGGCAAGTGTCCTCGTCTAAGCACAACGCTTGGTGCAATAATTAGGACACCCAATGTGCGGAACATGCTTATCAATAGTGACCTTAAATCACTATGCTAACATTCATGGAGAAGTTCTTAGATACGCTCGGAACATAATGCCATTATGCCGAGAACATTAAATACTCTAAAGAGATTTCGTTACAAAATTGTTGCCTAACTCATTATTTCTAAGCACATTATTTTACATCTTACTTGAACATTGGAGTGTCTGTGCTGGTACGCCCACCATGTCCGGAACAGCGATCAGAGGAATGAAGATTTTGTTGACATTAGTAAAGGTGAAGAAAGATAAAAAATAATCGCTTTCAATGGGTGGCACCTGTCTCAACCACAAGCAATGATAACAAGTGTCATTAAATATGGACAGCCTGTAAATTTTCATTAATGGAACCGGGACACAATTCCAAAACATGAAGTAGATACGATGTGTTGTCCGCCACTAGCTAGATCTACTTATATATTTGACAAGCGATCGACAATGATCCATCAGCTTAAAATTCTTTCGGACACATATTTTATATTTATGTTGGACACGGATATCTTTGTCTCTCAGATACTTAGATAGTTTTGGCTTCTCAGGGCAGTAAAGAGACAGAGAGTTCTCACAGATTATATGTGCTACTAATACATTAAGTTTTGCCATTTTACTAGTTACCAATTAATATGAAGGTACAATGTGAGGTATGTGAGAAGGCAGAGGCAGAGGTACTATGTTGTGCTGATGAGGCTGTATTATGCAGCAATTGTGATGCCAAAGTTCATACAGCTAACAAGCTGTCCCGAAAGCATCAGCGTGTCTCGCTTCTCAAACACAATGCTTCTGCATCCTCTTCTTCGTCATCATCTCCCTCTGCTTCTCAGCTTCCTTCATGCGATATCTGCCAGGTAATTAAGGCTTTTTTTAACTATCATCATTAAATTCAGCTAAATTCGCGAATGCGTGTGCACATGGGTTTATTGGTTATTTTGCAGGAGAGAAATGGGTATTTATTTTGCTTGGAGGACAGGGCAATACTGTGCAGGCAATGCGACATGTCAATTCATATGGCTAGCCCTTTTCTGTCATCCCATCAGCGGTTTCTCATTGGAGGCATCAAAGTTGCTCTAGAATCCTCAGCTGACAATAACAGCAGCACCAGTGAGAGTTCTTGTTTTGAAGGCAGAGCATTTTCAGATTCTGCATATTTCCCTACAGCCACAGCTGAGGAAAGCAGGCAAGCAAGGACCATGGATAGCAGCACAGGCTCAGGCTTAGCAGCTGCACATTTGGCAACAGCAGCCTCATCATGTTCATGGCAATTGGATGATATTCTTGGTACTGATGATTTTAACTACCATGAGTTTTCAGATATGATGTCATCTAGAATTAATTAACTAGCCCAATTCAAGTCTGTAGATCCTGACCTCTTAGTTGTATTAACATGCATGTGTTTGGATTATCAATAATTAACCCTGAACTCAGCTCATGTCGCTAATTTGAGTGCTAAATATTTTCCAATTGTGAGCACTCTTTTATGTTACATTATTTCTTATTATTAACCTGATTTGTTTGGTGAAGATGAGCACAAATGAACAATGTTCTATCAGTTAATTTTTCCTGGAGATGGCTTATGAACCATTGAACATATCAATTGTCTATATATTCTGTAATCATTCCATATGAAATTGGAAAGTAATGCTCCAACTGCTTCTTAAATAATTTCTGGATTTGGCATAAACATACTTTGCTAATGCAAAAAAAAAAAAAAAAAAAAGAATAAAAAAAAGAAGAAGGTATAGTCATTAACACGAAAAAATAATTAAATGTATAAATAAAAGAATGATGGAGTGCTTGACAGAGTATTGATTAGAAGAATACTTTATTGATATCTCAAATTCATGATTTTCCTCCCCACATTGTTGGTTTTGCCAATTGTTCGTCGTAATGGATTTCTGTAATTTGATCGTGAAGCCTGGTATGGTTGTAATCAAATTTTATTTTCAAAATAAATAGATAAAAAAATAAAAGAAAAACTTGACCAATAAAAACTTATTCTAATAATAAAAAATGATGTAGTGAGCACTAACGCCACCATTTATTTGTACACTTGGTACAGCAATAATGTTGAAATCGTGAGGGTATGTTTGGGATTGAGGTTGTGAGACTGTAGTTTTAAGTTCATAAGACTAAAGTGTTTGGTAAATATTAACTCATTGTAACTTTTAAGTTTATATTAACTATGTTAATATGATTTTTTATTTGTATGATGTAAAATCTATTATGTTTTTAATAATTTTGTTAAAATTATTATTTAAAAATTATATTTATTACATATTATTAACTTTTATTTTATAATTACAACTTTTTTTCACGAAGTTATAAACTTAAAAGTCTACAAGACTCAATTTCAAACATACCTCGAATTAACCCACATGACAATGTAGCTTGCTCACGTTAAGGTGAATAGGGTGGCCAATAAGATCATTACTCTTTAAATAAATATAGAGTTGTAAATTGATGTGATCTAAATTTATTAATTGGATAAAAATATAACATAATAAAAAAATAATGTGAGTTAATATATATTTAATCTAATTAATTAAATTATGCTACATTAGTTTATACCAATATATATATATATAAGTATTCATAGCTGATAACCACATTATTTTTCAGTTAGGAACTTTTTGGTGATCATTAAATATATTGGGATTGAGTTACAAATAAATTAATTTAATTTATATTATTTTTATAATTTTTTATTTTTAATTATGTTCAACGTTTCATGTAAAAAATTATGAGTTTAGCCGTATGGGGAGCAAATTTACTTTTAGTAATAATTAAGATAAAAGCTGCTAATGGGTTTATAGCAGTATATTGGTTCACATAAATTTATTATATTAAAATAAGAGATAAATAAAAAATTAATAAAAAAATATTAATTTAAATGCTGAATTTTTTAATTGGAAGAGGTAAAAGAACATTTTAGTTTGAGTCTCAGTTGAAATTAAAAAAAATATATATATTTTTGTTAATAACAATTATAAATATTTATGTACGATCAATAATATGATGTAATTAGTATTAAAAAAACAAAAAGTTAAGATGAAAGCTGTGAATTATGCGATCAAATTGTGCAATCTTACTAGCAATCAGTATTTAAAAAAAAAAAAAAAATTAAGATGAAAGCCGTAAGTTAGATGTCGGGTTAATTCCTAATAACCAATATAGAATCAACTTATTTCAATCCACTCTAAAAAATTTGCATGGCTTCTTCATCTTCTTCTTCTTCAACAACTCGTGAATGGAAGTATGATGTGTTTCTTAGCTTCAGAGGTGAAGACACTCGCAACAACTTTACCAGTCATTTGTATGCGGCCTTGTGCCGGAAAAAAATCGAAACCTTCATAGATTATCAACTCAGGAGAGGAGATGAAGTCTCTCCAGCACTTTTGAAAGCAATTGAAGACTCCAATATTTCAATCGTCATTTTGTCCAAGGACTATGCATCTTCATCTTGGTGCTTGGATGAACTCTTGAAGATTCTTGAATGCAAGGACACAACAA
The DNA here is from genome assembly GCA_025617385.1 of Murraya koenigii. NCBI lineage: Eukaryota > Viridiplantae > Streptophyta > Magnoliopsida > Sapindales > Rutaceae > Murraya > Murraya koenigii. The sequence continues at coordinate 31,362,471 of CM046811.1, forward strand.
ATATGGGACAGATTGTTTTGCCTGTTTTCCACCATGTGAATCCCTCTGATGTAAGAAAACAAACTGGGAGTTTTGGAGAAGCACTTGCTAAACATGAAAAGCACTTCAGCAAGACAAAACACAAGGTGCATAAGTGGAGGGCTGCTTTGACACAAGTGGCTAATTTATCCGGTTGGCATTTGGATGACCGACTTGGGTAACTGCAATCTGTTCAGTTGTTTACGGTTTTAGATAAATTTGATTGTTTCAATTTGTTGAATTTGCATAATTTACGAAAATCTGCCTCTTGGGATTTGTGGGTACAAAATAGAATGATCTTTAAATTAATTTCATATTAATTAGTGAACTTATGCTTAGTCTGTGGCATATGGTTTGTAAATCATGCGTATTGTTTGTTGCCTTAAATTTGATTCTTGTACTGCTTGTATGATTCAATTTCTCTCTTTTTGATTATATAAAGAAGTTATTCATATTTGGCAGGTCAGAGGCTGAACTTGTTGAGAAAATTGTCAAAGATGTCCTGAAGAAATTGAATCATATATCCTCCGGTGCTTTGGATGGCTTGATTGGAATAGAATCACGTATAGAAAAAGTTGAATCATTATTATGCATTGGATTGGTAGATGTCCATATTGTTGGAATTTGGGGCATGGGTGGTATAGGCAAGACAACAATTGCAAGAGCTATATTTGACCGAATCGCCAATCAATTTGAAGGTTGTTGGTTTCTTGCAAATGTTAGGGAAGAATCAGCTAAATGTGGAGTACATCGTTTACAAGAGGAACTTTTTTCCAAGTTATTAGAGGATGGGGATCTAAGTTTAGGTGTTTATGGTTTAGGACACACTTTTATGAAGAACAGACTTCGTCGTAAAAAAGTCCTTATTGTTCTCGATGATGTAGAAAATTCTCAGCAATTAAAAAATTTAGCTGGGGATCATGGTTGGTTCGGTCTTGGAAGTAGGATTATCATAACATCTAGAGATAAGCAGGTGCTTAAGACTGGTGTTGATGAAATATATGAGGTTGAGGAATTGAATTACTGCGAAGCTATTCAACTCTTCAGTTTAAATGCCTTTAAACTGAACCATCCTACTGAAGATTACATGGAGTTGTCAAACCGGGTAGTACATTATGCTAAAGGTAGTCCGCTAGCTCTTAAAGTTTTGGGTTGCTTTCTATTTGACAGGAGTAAGCGAGATTGGGAAAGTGCATTGAATAAACTCAGAAAGAATCCGAACAGGGACATTCAGAATGCGTTGAGAATCAGCTATGAAGCACTTGATGATGAAGAGAAGGAAATATTTCTTGATATTGCATGTTTCTTCAAAGGAGATAACAGAGATCGTGTAACAACTATACTAGATGGTTGCGGCTTCTCTGCAGAAATTGGAATAAGTGTTCTCATTGACAAATGTCTAATAACTGTTACAGTTGATATGTTACTGATGCATGATCTGTTACAAGAGATGGGTTGGGGTATTGTTCGCCAAGAATCCATCAAAGATCCTGGCAAACGAAGTAGGTTGTGGGACCCTCAGGATGTCTATAACTTGTTCAAGAAAAATTCAGTATGAGCCTAATCCACTAAAACTCTAAATTATATCTAATCTAGCTTTGTGAAATCTCAGCTTATAGGAGATGATTTACATCAAGTCATTCTTCACTGTTTTGGTTCTTATATATTCTATGCTGACATATGCTGTCTTTTATACTCAGGGTTCGGAAGCAGTGGAAAGCATATCCCTCGACTTGTCAAAAACAAGTGAGTTACACTTACATTCTGATGCCTTTGTGGGGATGCCTCAGCTTAGACTTCTCAAATTCTTTAGTTCTTACTACCGTGAAGGCTACATAGAAGAAGATAAGGTGCACCTTTGCCAAGGCCTTGACATTCTTTCAAATGAGCTGAGATATCTTCATTGGCATCGATACCCTTTGAAATCTTTGCCCTCCAATTTTAACCCCGAGAACCTTGTTGAACTTAATATGCACCATAGCAATCTTGAACACCTTTGGGAGGAAATGCAGGTACATTTAACATTTATATCTGTTTCTTGTTGAGTATATTTGAATCTTCATCAATGCTAATATGTTCAAGCTCTTTTGACATTATAGCATGCTATGAACTTGAGACGGATTGACCTCAGTTACTCCCAGCACCTTAATGAAATCCCAGACCTCTCCTCGGCCCGAAATCTTGAGATCATGGTTCTTGATGGCTGCTATAGTCTCACCAAGTTTCCCAAGATTTCCTGGAGTATTACGAAGTTAAATTTAGGCGAAACAGCAATAGAAGAAGTTCCCCCAGCAATTGAGAGTCTCAGTAAGCTTGTTGTACTGAAACTGGACAACTGCAGAAGGCTTAAGAATCTTCCAAGCAGCATTCGTAACTTGACTTCCCTCACAGAACTCGAACTCCATGGCTGTTCAAACATCACCAAGTTCCCAGAGATGTCAGGAGATATGAAATATTTGTCTTTAAGTGAGACTGCAATAGAAGAACTGCCATCTTCAGTTGAATGTCTCACTGAACTTACCGTATTAAGACTTCAGAAATGCAAGAGGCTAAAAAGTGTCTCAAGCAGCATCTGTAAGTTGAAATCTCTTGAAATTCTTTATCTTTTTGGCTGCTCAAAATTGGAGGGTTTACCAGAAATTTTGGAAAGTATGGAAAGGTTAGAGACACTTTATCTTGCAGGCACACCCATAAAAGAGTTACCCTCCTCAATTGATCATTTACCTCAACTTTCACTATTGTCTTTGGAAAACTGCAAAAACATTTTGAGTTTTCCAAACAGTTTCTTTAATTTGACATCTCTTTCAAGTCTTAATCTTTCTGGTTGGTCTGGAGTTGATAAATTGCTGGAGAACTTGCCATTAGCTTTATTATCAGGTTTGTGCTCATTAACTGAATTACATCTAAATGATTGCAACCTGCTAGAATTGCCAAGTGCTCTCAGTTGCTTATCAACCTCCTTAGAGGTTTTAGATCTAAGTGGAAACATTTTTGAAAGCCTAAGCCTCAAACCCTTTTCATCTCTAACGCATCTTAACATAAGCTACTGCAAGAGACTTCAATCTTTACAAGAGTTTCCATCTCCATTGCGCCTAGCAAATTTACAAGCACATGAGTGCATTGCACTTGAAACAGTACCTGCTTCAGCAGATGTAGATTCACAGTCAGTTGGTCTTCTCTGCAGTATTTCACATTTTTTAATTGCTGGAAATTGAACGAGAATGCACATGCAAACATTTTGGCCGATGCACGACTAAGAATTCAGTTTATGGCAACTAACGCACGAGGCACCATGTCAATGGAGGATTACATGGAGGTCTCTTTCTGTTTCCCTCTCTCTTTCTTCCTCCTTTCTCTCTCTCTCCCCCCTTCTATCTAAAATGTTAAGAGCAATGATTTTTATTTCCTTTTTGGCACTCAGGGGGACTATCCGGGAGCTTCAGTTAGTATTTGTTTCTCTGGAAATGAAATTCCGAATTGGTTCAGTGGTAAAACTGAGGGATCTTCAGTAACAATAGAGCTGCCTCCTCAATGGTGTAGTAGTAAGTTCTTGGGTTTTGCACTGTGTGTTGTTGTTGCATTTGACAGTTATCGTGATCAGGGCAGTTTCGGTTTTGAGTGTAAATGCAGTTTTGAAACCTATGATGGTGATTGCAATGAAATAGATTGCAAGTTATGTGGTTTGGACGTGGATTACAAGCCCAGAATTCTTTGTTCAGATTATGTGTTCCTGTTATACTGTCATCAGTTGTATGCTAATGTAGTTCAAAATGATCATCGGTTCAGTATATACCAACATTGTCATAAGGCTTCATTTGAATTCTCTCCTCAAGATGACGACGGATGGCCTTTACCTAATTGCAAGGTGAAGAAGTGTGGGGTCTGTATATTACTCTCTGAAGAGGAGGATAGCAAAAGTGGTGACAGCTTTGATGAAGTTGAACATGTTGAAAGCAGGAGCAATGGCAGCCACAATGATGGAGAAGACGATCAAAACACTGGAAGACTGGAAGAAAATGAACCTAAAACAGAGGCTAGTACCCTCTGGTTTTCTCAAGGCAGAGTCAATCTAATAACTAAGATTTTCTTGGTTGGGCTTGCTCTGATTTTCATCCGGTGGTGTTTCTTGGGCATTGCAAGTAATAATGATTTCTTTCCATTCTTACCAGTAAGTCGTCCTCTTCTTTTTCTTCTTTGTTGGAGTCTTATAAGGTAAAAATTGCTGGCTACTGAGAATCAAGAAGTATCCCAAATTAAATAAATAAGCAAAGCAGTTAAGAACTCTATAGTAATAAGTTCAAAAGCAATGACCTAATGAACTTCCAACTCACAAACTAGAAACGCCCATCAAATATTACAGGTGTTAGCACTGTTTAGTGAATGATTGTCATTTTAAGCAACGGATTTGTAATGGTGTATCTAATTTTTTTTTTTTGTACCACCCCTTGATTTTTCTTATTTGCAGACATAGAGGAGAGATATGGGGTGATAGAAGAACATATAAAAGATTGAAATGAGAAGAATAAAAACAAGATCACCATCACAAGGCAAGGAAATATTAGATGAGGAGGCCGATGTGCTGATAGTCTATCTTGCCTCAACTTTCATGTTCATGTATTGTTCAGTTTGCCTTATTTCCTTATGTAAATGTCTCTTGAAAATTGAAGTTAATATTTAGCCTGATTTTGCATCATCCAGTAAACTGAATTCTCTTGAAACAACTTTTGATTGCCATCTTACTTACTGGTTTTACATTATTGCATCATCTACATTTACCTGAGGTCACAATTCTGTACAGCTCAAACAAATCCACAGTCAAGACTTCCATTCTTCCAAGAACAAATAAGGAATAAACCGATACATGAAAAATTTACAGACGAGTTTACACACAAACTGAAAATTTCTGATCCATGCTACACAGCATGCTTGTATCCATTCAAGTCAAAAACGGTTTTAAATAGCTACAAGGCTTGCTATGTCCAGTCTCTCTATTATTCACCATTATCCTAGGAGGTGCTTAATGAACAGGAATGTCGCTGAAGAATCCAGCAACGGTTGAACCTGATTTTTTGAAGTCTTTGTCTGCAAACACACCCACACCTTGCTTATTTTGGTCTCCAGTGTGCACGAGAAAAGAGTTGATGACACACTGACTTCATTTTTCTGGTTATCTTTTTGACCTTCATTGCCTGTCATTGCCGCTTGTAATTCCGCTGATTTTGTTAGATAACTCAAAATTGGAGGGATTGAGCAAGTAGTTTTGCTTAACATGGGGCATACGAATGACCTCACTGGTGTACAACCTAAGCATTGTTCCAATGCCATAACATGTTCCATAGTGATGATTAGCACCGACGGCTATTCCAATTTCTTGTTGTCAATCATTCGCTTACAGTTTTCATATAAATCATGAATTCCTTGAGTCTGCTCGGAAGCCCTCTTAAGTATGTCACAAGCTTAATGTCACGGGATAGGTGTTTTGCGCAGCAAACCCGTGCGGCACTTAGACAACCTTGTCGGGATATTGCTAAGTAAGCCTTTGCGCTTCTCGATAGCTAAGCCAAGAGGTTCCCGAAATGCTAAAGAGAAGGAGAAGCTAGCGAGCAATGTAGCCAAATGCGGAAATTGTATTACTCAAGAGAAAACTTACAAGAGAGCTTACAAGTGTTTGATGCTTTGCTTGGATGATTACAATGCTTAGAGCTCATCCCTATTTATAGCAAAGCTTGGCTAGTTCTAGAGAGTTCTATGTACATGTGTCTAAACCTAGACCGCATAAGTGTCACAAATCTAGGCTATGTACAAAAGTGCTAGAGTTTGCTAGAATGTTCTAGAATCGGCCAAGCTAGCACATCTTGGCTCATTCTCTTGGGCCATTGCGGCTCGGAATCATGCGCCTGTAACATCCTCCCCACTTAAGCTCGCGGCGCCCTCGCCGCTCTCGTGCTTGTATCGTTGGACGTGCTCCGCGAACCGCCACAATTCATCTTCACGCTCCCAAGTGGCTTCGCCTCCTGGGAGGTTCTTCCACTTCACCAAGTACTCGTAGTACGGTGGCACGCCCTCCTTCGAATGATGCGATCAGCAAGGATGTAGTCCACATCTTTGTCGAACGCGGTGACAACTACCGTCGGGACACGCCTTGATTCTCCGCGACTTGGTTCTTCCACGCCTTCGTGATATGGCTCGAGAAGACTCACATGGAAGACCGAATGAATCTTGAGTCTCGGTGGAAGCTCTAGTTGATACGAGACGCTGCCTACACGCTCTGATGATGCGGAAGGGTCCTTCGTAGCGCCTCACTAACCCCTTGTGGACTTTGCGAAGTGTCTTGAACTGTTGGGGTAGGAGCTTGATCATGACTCGATCTCCTTCCTTGTACTCGACATGCCGCCTCCGTGCATCAGCCCACTTCTTCATTTTCCTCGCGGCTTTGTCGAGGTATGCTCGCGTGATGTCCGCTTCTTCATGCCATTCACGGGCGAAGCTTGTGTGCCAGCGGGCTTTTCCCTCCATATGTCGAGGCTATGGCGTTGGGGGTCATGGGCTGGAATCCCATGATGATCTCGAAAGGACTCTTGCCGGTAGCCTCGCTCCGCTGGAGATTATAAGAAAATTGGGCGACATCTAGCAACTTCGCCCAATCTCACTGATGAGCAATTGCGGGTTCGATGCACTGTGGTAACAATCCATCCCTTTCTCGGGAAAGGACGAGTGCATCGAGAGAAGCCTTAGACAGGCGATCCCGGCCGCGCCTAGTAAACCAAGTGAGTGGTTTCCGTGATTTCTTCAGCTTGGGTGGCGCCATGCAGCAGGCGCCAAGGCTGGAGGCTTCGAACCTTGCTCCAACTCTATTTGATGATCCACCTCTGCTCTAGGTGGAAGCTTCTTCGAAGTCGCGGAGGCATCACGCCCTTGAACTCCTCGAGGACTGATTGTATGGATGGAGGGACTTGGCTTGGAGCACTTGCTGGATTTTCTCCTCGTTAAGCTCCCTGGATGGAGACCAAGAAGCTCGGGTCCTTCTTGAAACCCTTCTTGAATTGCATGGCGGAGAGTGTCTTCTCCTGACTTGCCTCGCCTCCGTAGAAACCATGCATGCCTTACTCCCGCCGAGGATGCTGAGGGAGTTCGTGGTCGGAAGAGGGAAGGCATGGACTTGATCGAAGAACTCCATGCCAAGGACCATCTTGAAGTCATCCATGGGCACGATTGAGAAATTGAGCTTCCGCTCCATGTGCCAAGTGCAACATTCACTCCATGTGCGGTGCCTGCAATGGGCTTGGCGGGTGAGTTCACCGCCTCATTGTACCTCCTTGCCTCGTAGTTCTAAGGCCCAGGCGCTTGGCCTCATCCTCGGATACGAAGTTGTGTGTGGCTCCCGTGATCCAACGAACGCGCTGAACGGTGTGGCTGCTTATCGTCGCTACATACATCAGCCCTTTCTTGAGTGCCGATTGAGGGTCGTCGAGTGCGCCAAGTCTCTGGATCGAACCCATGCTGGGTCGGGGTTCATCCGATGATGGTGTGGGAGTGCCCTTGAGCTGGGCAGCGAGGGCATTCAGCGACTTCTTCTCCGGACAGTCAGCGACCCAATGAGGCCCGCTGCAAATGAAGCATGGGCTGCGAGGCTTTGGCGCTTCCTTCTTGCCTTCCGATTTTTCTTGCCCACTCTTGCCGCTCGGAGGCTTTTTCTCGCCCCAATCCTTGCGATTCTCGCCCTTGTCCTTGCGATTCTCTCCCACTTTTGCCTTGGCTAGGCCTTCTCTCCTTGGATTGGGTGGAGTACTCGTGCAGTGACTCGCGGTGGCAATAGCATCGCTCAAGTGTTTGGACGCCACGCCGGTCGAGTCTCGCTTTGGCCCAATCCTTGAGGCCATCTTCAAAGTAGAAGAGCGAATCCTTTCTGGACATGTCGCTGATCTCGAGCATGAGGGTAGTGAACTCGCTGACGTAGTCGTGGACGCCACCCGCTTGCTCGAGGCGACGTAGGCGTGTTCTCGCCTCTTTCGGCATTGCTCGGGGCAAATTGCTTTCGGAGTTCTTGCTCGAAGTCTGCCCATGTGTTGATGGCGCAGATGCCTTTGCCCATTTCACCATGCTTACGACGCCACCATAGTTGTGCAGCGCTCTAAGGAACGTGGGTGCAAGTGCCCACCTTGATGCCTCATCTCTCACACCCATGGCATCAAGTATTGATCTAGCCCGAATAGGAAGTTGTCCACGATGGTTGCATTCCGTGTGCCATCGTGAGGTGTCGGGCTTTGGCACGCCAATGCGTCGCGCATCACTTGTGCTTGTAGAAGCCGGGCTAGAGGAAAGTGTGCGCTTGTGCCATGCCCAATCACGCGCATTTCTTCCACTTCCATGCGGACAGCAGCAGCCTGCCTTGCACGAAGTCTGCGGAGTTTCATCAACTCCTCGTGGAATGCTTGAAATTCCCTCGAGGGTGTTGGCTTGCTCTTGCATGAGGGCCTTCGATGCCACCGTGAAGTCGGCATATTCGCCTCGAGGCCGCCAACCCTTTCCTCCAATGTTTCGAGGGTGTCCTCGAACAGCGGACGTTGTTGCTTCAAGCGTAGCCAATCGTGGCTCCAAAGCATCGACAGATGCGGCCTTCGACTTGCCTCGAAGTCTTGGCCTGCCCGCGAAGTGTCATCGCTGCCCCGCTTGGTTCCGGATATTCTCCACACCATGAGCAGCTTCTTGCGTCAAGCTTGAGGTTGGAAGGTTGGCCATTGCTAGAATGCGTGTGTGCAAACCGTAGCTCGATACCACTTGTCACGGATGGGTGTTTTGCGCAAGAAACCCGCAGCGGCACTTAGACAACCTTGTCGGGATGTTGCTAAGTAAGCCTTTGCGCTTCTCGATAGCTAAGCCAAGAGGTTCCCGAAATGCTAAAGAGAAGGAGAAGCTAGCGAGCAATGTAGCCAAATGCGGAAATTGTATTACTCAAGAGAAAACTTACAAGAGAGCTTACAAGTGTTTGATGCTTTGCTTGGATGATTACAATGCTTAGAGCTCATCTCTATTTATAGCAAAGCTTGGCTAGTTCTAGAGAGTTCTATGTACATGTGTCTAAACCTAGACCGTACAAGTGTCACAAATCTAGGCTATGTACAAAAGTGCTAGAGTTTGCTAGAATGTTCTAGAATCGGCCAAGCTAGCACATCTTGGCTCATTCTCTTGGGCCATTATGGGCTGGAATCATGCGCCCGTAACATTAAGCTCTTGCTCGCCTTGCTAAATCAAAGAACATGTCGACAAGAGTTGCCGGACCTTCACAAAATGTCATGTGGACCTGGAAGCTTTCTTTCAAGGTGTTGATCATGGCAGCTTGAACAAATTATCACAAGGCAAACTATCAAATGGTGAAGTTTGCAAGACCTTACCTATGAAACCCTGACATTTTAGCAGTTTACGAAATACCATATCGATTGATTTCTCTCCGTAACATTGAAACTCCACGTCTGGGGACATGACAGGTTCAAGCTTACCATTCTTTCTTGGTTGATGGCCCATCCCATTCTTTCTTCTAGATATGCTGCATACTTGTGTAGAAAGCTAACTGAAGGATCCAAATTCCTCAAGATCCAGCAAGTACTCAATTGAAGATCCTTAACAGAGCGAGTAGGGATGGCAAATATCATGTTATGGATGGATAATATCCATCTAAGTATAAATCCATAATTATTTATAATGGATATATTCATATCCATATCCAATTTAAAATGATGGATGTGGATATGGATTTTATACGTATGAATATAGATATTTGTAGTTTTGAATTTAAAAATAATATAATTAATCAATAAATTTATATTTTTAAAATATATAAAGTCAAACTATTGGTAGTCCTTCGTTAATTTCTTAAAACCCATATTATATTACAAATACATTTAAAAACAAACATAAATAGAATTAATCCTACTAATATTTTTTCTTTTGCTCTTCAATTTTTTTCTTTTTTTTTCTATAACCTCATCAAATTCTTTTACTTGCACAAGTGTTTTTTTTTTTTAATTCCAAATACAATCTAATAAATTGATAATGTTTTCCTGTTAACTTCAAAGCTAGAAGCTTGATGTCCTTTGCTCATCATCTTCATCTTCAATAATAAACTCGTTGCTATTTTAAACAAGCATTAATTATTGCTCTCTGTCTTCATGTTCTCTTTACTTTGGTATTTGCTTTGCTTATATACGAAAGTTGGAATAGCTTTCAAATCTATAAACTAATAAATTATTAATCTAAAATGAATGTATTATTATTACATGCAGAAGAGTACAATATATTCCATCATGAAAATCTTCAATTAATAATTATCAAGTAATTACATATAGCAAAGTATTACATCTTCCATTACCAAAGACTTCAATTAATTACTTGATAAAACAATAAACTTTCGTACTTTTAGGGTTGATAACAGTGACTCTATCAACTGCAAGATTTCTTTTATCGAAAAATTAGCACTACTACGTAGATCGTGAAATTTTGAATTCGATGGTACTAGATTCGTCATCATTTGGTTAATTTTTATGTCGCCACGGTACCATCATCGGTGATGGAATAGTAATGCCAACATTGAGTTTTTCTAGTAAAAAAAAAATAATTTTTTTATTGGTAATATATTTTTTAAATTTTCAAAATTAAAATATTTTTTATTATTTTGTTGGAAGGTATATTTAAGAATAAATGTTTTTGTTTAGGATAAGATTAAGCAGCCACCACCGCAATAACACTACACTCTTCTGGCGCATGAGTCTCTATATATTGTTGAAAATGCTATTATTGCATAGATCCTAAAATTTTTGATCTAATGATATATGAAATGTTTACATTTGACAACTTTTCATCATTGGTGACGGTGGAGAAGTAATGGCGGCGGCGGCGAAGTTATTCTGATAAAAACTATGTTTTCTATTTTTTAAAATTGAAATATAATTATTTTATATATTTTTGTAGTAAGAGTATTTTTGGCATTAAATATTTTAGTTGAGGACATTTTTGTATTTTCACATTTTTAAATCTTTTTAAATATTTAATTATTTAAATTTTCTTGTTTTAATTTTATAAAATTAAAAATTTTCAAACTTAAATATAAGTATATGGATATGCATCGAATAAAATAATTATCCAAATCTATCCATATTTATTTAGATATTATTTTACAATATCCATATTCATATTTATATCCATATAACTTTGGATGGATATTATCCAATCCAATATGAATGGATATCTTAGATATCCAATATAGATGGATTCAATTGCAGAGCCAAGAGCTAGCCGAAGCTTTCCTTGTATATGCCCCATTTCTAGTTTTTCTATACTGCAGGACCACAGTGTAATAAAATGAAACAATCTTGAAAGCCAATTTTTGGAGATAAACTTCACCACAAGTGTGAACATATATAAGAGGAAAAAGAAAATGCTTGCTATTTAAAGGATCAAATTTACATTTTAAAATATGTCAATAAAAGTGTCCTCACGGCCTCGCTCTTCTATTAAGGAATTAAACAAAGAATGCCAGAATGTTCTCTGTTGATTTAACATTTTCCTATGGTTGGTCTTGCTTACCCTAGGATAATAAGAACGTTTTATGGTTGGTATATTGTAGTTCAAATCTTATAGACTAAACGTTTGGTTAATAGTGGTATTTTAAATTAAGTGGTGAAGATATCTGACTGTTGGTTTTCGGATCTAAAGGAACTCTCGAAAGGGACCCATTTCATTCTAAAATTTGTAATTGGTTAATACAATGCTATGCAAAAAGCATTCAAGTACAAATAGCCTTTACCGAAAATTTTGTTTGTTAGTACTCAACAGGGGTATATATGGTGGCCCTTATCAGTTGAAATTTTACACAGAAAGATCAGGGATTGTGGCCATTGGCCGTACCACTATAATCCTTGGATTTTCTTTTCAAAGATTAAAATCAAGGAAATGCCTAATTTAAGTTTCTTGCAACCTTGGATTACAACCTTTATCGTAAAATATCAATTGGTACCCTTAAACAATCGATTAATTATAGAAATAACATTAATAGAATTAAGATAAATATTATTACACCTAAAAGAAGAAATAAAAAAATTAAAATAGGAAGTAGAAAAATTAAAATAGAAATAACATTTATGCAAGTAAGCAGAAACAAGAATAAAAAATTAGAAAAATACAAAATCATAAAATCTGATTTACTTAAAAAACTTGATATAGATCTTTCACAAAAACCATAATTAGAAAGTTTTGATGAATGAATTATAAATAATAAGTGTCCAAAAATAATAAAAGATACTGAAATTTAAATGAAGAATTAAAAGAAGTGGCGAACTAAAATATAAACAAAAGTAAAGAAAAAATAAAGATTAATGAAGAAACTAGTTCTGATTAATGAATAAAGAAATAGAAAAACTCAAGGAAATTTTCAGTGAAATAAATTTGAGTGACTTAGAAGATTTTGAAAAAGAATACAAAATAAAAATAAATTTAGTGGCGGACAGAAATGAAGCCAAATGTAGTAGAACCTAGTAATCATTATAAACAAGATTAAAGAAAGAAAAGACCTTTCAATGAAAATGTGCCTCTTAACAGAAATCAACCATGAAATTCTGAATATAATCTTATAGAAAGTGAATTAAAACCAATAAGGAATGCAGGAGTATTGTTAGATTTAGATTATAGAAAAGACCCATAAAAAACTTTAGTAAATTAGGGATTATAAATGAGATTATTTTTTTATGTATAATGGATCAAAGGATGATTGGAATGTAGAAATAGAAGATCAAAAAATAAATATATTTACTGAAATTTTAATAGCAAGCTTTATAGGAAACTTGTATAGGTGGTGACAAGGATTATCTAATAATGTAAAAGAATTAATAATAAATGCAACTAAATCAGGATTTTTAAGGAGTAAAGAACAAGGAATAGAAACAATTATTGAATATATCTTTAATGAATTCTTAGGGAAAGTATGGATAGAAAATAGAGAACAAAAATTAAAAAATAAAAATTTAGGTAGCAAATTAAAATTGATAAATCTAAAAATATGTAATATGTGTTATGTAAAGAAATATACTTGTGAATTCGGTAAATACTATTATTTCCAATATTATAGTAACGAAGATCAAAGCATATATTTCAATTTATACTACTCCAAATTACCACCTTTTTGGAATACATATTTTATAAATGAATACAAAAAATACAAGGCCGTAAACCCAATGTCAGAAACACTAGAATCAAGAATTAAATTTTCAAATAAAAGGTTAAATGAGATATGTATGCAAAGAAATATAATCAGAAGAAGTAGAACAATTGGAGATATATGTTGTCATAAAACAGAAATGTCAACTCAGTGGGGATGTCAAATACTATATAAAAAGCATAAAGATATAATAAACCATACAAAAGAAACTATAAAAAGTATCAGCTTTTTAAGAAAAAATATTTTAAACCCAATATGAGATTTTATAAATGAAAATATAAAAACAAAAGAAACAATTTGATAAAAATAAATGTAAATGTTGGAATTGTGGAGAAATAAGATATTTAAATACAGAGCGTACTAAGAGAAAAGTTAGAATTTTAGGAAAAGAATTTGATAATATAAAAGATAATTTAAAATTAATAAGTGATTTATCTGAGTATGAAGGAAAAGAGGTATACATGTTTGAGGATAGTTTGGATAATGAATCAGAATAAAGTGAAAGAAATCAGTGACATAATAAAAGAAAATAAATAAATATATGAGATAGAAAAAGAAGAAAATGTTAATGGATATAATTTAGTAGCAACATTTGATAAAAATAAATATAATAAACTATTAAAACTAAAACTAGAAAAACTAGATTATGGAATTCTACATAAATTAAGAGATGTATTTAAAAGAAAAAAAATAATATTACATGAATATTATGAGTAAGAAAAAACTATAACAGTAACTCAAGCTGAAGAAAATATAAGTTTAATTTTAACAAATAAAAAAAAAGATTTAGCTCTTAGAAAAATTAAAAAAAAAAGAAATCAATAAGAGAAAAAATACAATATGTTTATTTAGCAGAAATACAAATCTTAGTAAAATCATTATTTAAAGAAGGAATAGATAGTCCAATAATATTATCATTACATGATCAAAGATTTAATGACCCTATGGTAGGACATTTAGGAACAATAGAGGGAAATTTATATTATACAAAATTACTATTTACATGTCATCCAAAATATTGTGTCCATATAAGAGACAAAAATATAGATGAAACATTAAATCTTCAATTTTAAGCTACTAATAGATAATCTAATAAAAGAAGGAAATAAATTAATAACATTTCATTATTCAGCCTTATATAGTTTTTGTAATTCAAATTATGGAGAAATATATAATGATAAACTATTCATATAAATTAATAAAGAATGTGAGGATATAACTACTTTAATTAAACCTATGGTACAAGATATTAAAATACTAATAAATTATAGGCTAAGTATTGATGATAGAAAAGAAATAATAAAATTAGAAAATAGAGTCATCAATTATACGTATAAACTTTAGAGGTAAAATATTAGTAAGAAGAAATTCGTTAAATCAAAGCTATCCATATATAAAAAATAAACAATTGACTATTACTCTAACAACAGGAGTAATGAAAATATCAAGATAATATTTTGATGGATTAAATTATATAAAAGGCTCATATATCATAATAGATACTAAGGCTAGTCATAACCATACGAACCATACTAAAAAAATGGATTGATAATAAAAGAAATAGATATACCTTATGAATACATAAATTTCAATGGAACTAAACATATATGCAAGAAATAAGTAAAAGTATCAATAATAATTGAAGGAATAAGAATTATAGTAACATATTTTATATATTTAAATATATATAATGAAAATCATATATTATTAGGAAATAACTTTTTAGAAGAATTAGAATATTAAAAAATCGAAAAACATGGAATAACATTAAAGTTAGAAGAAAATGAAATCTTTTGTAAAAAAATAGTAAATAAAGCACACATCAAATATCCTATATTAGTATATATTCAAATATATACAATAGAAAAATATATACATATATGTGCATTAATTGATACTGGCAGTGAAATAACTATAATGAAAATATTTCTATCTAATAAATAGATACCAGATGGTCAAATTAAAATAACTGGTATAACTAGTGATAAACAACAAGTAAGTCACATTGTTTAAAAATATAAAATCCTTTTAGGAAGTAAAAAAAATATATATATATATATATATATATATATATATATATATATATATATCCCAAATATATAAATATGATAATATGGATTGTAATATATTTTTTGGAAATGATTTTCTACAATAATTTTAATATTATCAACAAACATTATTTCTAATTACTCTTAAAACCCCTTGTAGCTATATTCTACGTATCCCTAGAGAATTTAGACTATTCAGAGTTTAGCCAGCTCAGCGTGATGATTATTATGAAAAATATTATTTAATACAAAAAAAACAAATATATAACATAAATTTAGAAATTATTAAACAACAATTGAAACAAGTATATAATGAAAATTCTCTAGCTTTATGGAAACCAAACCATACGAGAGCCAAAATAGAATTAATTGAAGACAAAATAATTAGAGTAAAACCAATGATATATACAATGGAGGATAAAAAAGAATTATAAAATAATTATTAAATTTAAATCTTATACAACAAAATAATAGCTCCCATAATAGCTCTGCTTTTATAGTAATGAAAAGAGCTGAGCAGTTAAGAGAGAAAGATAGAATGGTAATAAATTATAAAGAATTACATAGATACACTAAATTTTACCGAATACTTTCTACCAAATATAGGAGTATTAATAAATTTAGTAAAATGAAAGAATTAATACTCTAAATTTTATTGTAACTCAGGGTTTTGACAAATAAAAATGAAAAAGGAAAGCATAGTTTATAATGCTTTTAGTACACCGTAAAGGCATTGTAAATGGTTAGTAATGTCTTTTTGGTTGAAAAATATTCTACAAATATTTAGAAAAAAAAGGATAAAATATTTAAAAATGATAATCATATTGTAGTTTATGTAGATGGCATTCTACTATCATCAAATTCATTAGAAGAACATAGAATACATTTAAAAGATTTTTCATTGTTTTTATTACAAAAGAAATTTACCATAGAAACTAATAATACTCAGGTAAATTCTTTAGTGTATAAAAATTTATCAAATGAGCCGTAATATAGAAGATCACACAGATGACAAGCATATTTATCTTATTACAATGTTAAAAATTTTTGGCTGATTTTCTCAGTAAAAGTATAGAATTTATTTAATAAACATGAGAAAAAGAATAATAGATCTGAAGACAGATCTTATAGATCTTAAAGAAGTGAGTATCCTCGAAAAATTTTGTAAACAATCTTTGACTCTCTGTAAAACATTTAGGAGAAGAGTTCGAAGAAAGTAAAAAAGTAAATCCTTTAATAGGCCAAAAAAAAAAGTAATACCTCTGGTAAAAAATCGTGCTGTTGCAGCTGTAAAAAGAATAAACCTTAGAGGAACTGAATAAGTAAATCTCCTACAAAAAAAAGAATATAAGAGTTTTTCTGAATATATTTACAATAGAACAAAGTATTTAGAAAGTTGCTTCAGAATCAACGGTAAATCCAAATGTCCAAGAGTTATGTGTATAAAAGGATTAGATCCTAAAGCTATTAAAAACTAGCAGATTTTGGATATCTTGATCTATATATCCAGATGTGAACTTCAATGAGTTATTATACTTCGATCCAACTCTTGTATGTAAAATAAGCCAATATGCTCAGAAGAAAAATGTATGTTTAAGGTTTTACATTATAAGCCCAGAGTATGATGATGAAGTAGAATATGAAGTCATTCATCTTATTAGCCTCAACATTGTAACAAGTAGCTTCAATTTAGAAGTAGGTCAAAGTAGAATCAAAGAGCCCATCTTCAACAGAGAATGGGTCAGCTATAGAAGAGCTGTTAGAGTCACAGTAATAGGACAATTTCATCCTCTGTACACCAGGTACAAGTGTCGGTAGATCAGGAGTGCTAGCCAACTTCGTCTTTGATATCGACAACCATCACATCCCATGTAGACCTACTACAAGACATATAGCATGTGAAAAAATAGAACACCTGGTGTGCATTTCATAAAGTAAAATCAATTATGTAAACTTTTTCTTTTATTAAAAAATGATATAGGCCTTATGCCTGCCATTATTATGTAACCCCTTAGTTAAAAAGAAAAGGGTCTTATGTGGGGCACCAGTAGGTAAAAGAATAAGACTCCATCATGTGATATTATCTCTTTAGATTTTTTTTTAATAAGAATGTAACACGTGTAAAAAAGGATTAAATTCCTTGCATTACAAATCCTTTATAACGAAATAATAAAGAAATGAGATCTCATAACTTTCAAATCTGAGAACATTTTTCTTTGAAATCAAGAACCATGTGTAAGTAAAACTCTTTCTCTCTAAATCATAAAACAACAACCATAAACATCAAAACCATCAAAATAAGAACCGAAACCTAAAACCTAAAAATCAACTGAAACTTCAAAAAGATCAAAACCCTAAGATCCAATAGACGCACAGTGATCCGATTTGCAGAGCTCAATTTTGCCAGTGTAGATGGAAGACGTTAAGGTAGTTGGAGTATACCTATAGGAAAAATGTGACCAATTAACTTTGTAAATCCTTTATAACAAAGTAATAGAGAAATGAGATCTCATAACTTTCAAATCTAAGAACATTTTTCTTTGAAATCAAGAACCATGTGTAAGTAAAACTTTTCTCTTTAAATCATAAAACAACAATCATAAACATCAAAACCATCAAAATAAGAACCGAAACCTAAAACCTAAGAATCAACTAAAACTTCAAAAAGATCAAAACCCTAAGGTCCGATAGATGCACAGTGATCCGATTTGCAAAGCTCAATTTTGCCAGTGTAGTTGGAAGACATTAAGGCAGTTGGAGCATAGCTATAGGGAAAATGTAACGAGTTAACAGGACAAGGAGTTAGATCTTGAAGAAGCTCCAAAAATTTGAAGGAAACAAGGTAATAATTCTGAACTTATATATGTTTGTGGAGATTATTGGTGATTATGTTTTATTGAGGAGGAGAATCATTTTGAATGTTGAAAGTAAATAATATAATTAATTCAATAGAAACTATAAATTTTGGAAATATAAATAAGTTAAGACAAATAGTAAATGAATTAGATAATAAAATACAAACATTATGTTGGATTCTAGATCTAGAAAATATAAATCAAAGATTTGTAAATCATATACAATTAATTATGGAAAGAAGAATATTAAAGCAAATAAAAGAAATTATAGAGTTTAACATAAATATTTCAGATATTGACTGATCAAGTATATCAATGGAAACCGGTAACATAAATTGGGTAGCTTATTCTGAATGAATAGTAATGTCCTTTGTATTTTAGTATAACAATTTGCGTATTTGATCTCTTAAATAGAAGAATATCATGAAAAACTTTGTAAAGAAATGGGTATGACAAAGAAAAATGGTTAAATGAAGAAACAAAGATCATATATAATAATGAACAAGTAATGATAGGGTTTAAATATAAAACATATCGGTACACTAGTATGATATTTAAAATAACAGATTTTATAACAAAAATAGAATTAGAAGCAATAGTTAGTGTAAATTTACCCATAAAAGTAAAAACAAAAATTATCTAAAAATAGAATGGGAAAACTTTAAAAGTTTAATAACTCAAACTTTTATGGAAAAAGACATAGAAGAGTTAATGGAAATTTTTGAAAACTTTAATATATTTAATATAAATAATTTTATATATAATTAAAATTTTAATTTTTATTTGTAATAAAAAGCTAGGCCGTAACAAATTGGTATCAAAGCCATGAATCTTATACAACAAATAGTAGATTCTTTGTATATATTAAAAACAGAAAATAAAACAAAAATAAAAAAAATTAATTAAAGAATTTAAATAAATTAAAAATCATATAAGAAATACAAAACTAGAATTAATACAAGAAATGAGAGAAAGATTTAATACCAATACTAATGAGTTGAATTAATATTAGAAAACAAAATAAAATTTGTAGATGAATTCCTAAAATTTTTAATGTTTTGGTACATAAAAGAAACATTATGAATAATCAACATCAACAATTCTTAACTCGATAAGTTATAGAAAGAATATAAGAATTATACTCATGCATAGATCATATAATCTTAAATGAGAGAATAAAATAGATTTATATATACAATTGTTAAACCAAAAAATGCAATCTGTGAAACAAGAAAGAACAGTATTGATAAATATGGGACAATAAATATATGGACAATTCATAGATTTATATGAATTTAATAACCATTTATATTTGTATAAGAAAATATAAAAAAATTTAGAAAGAATGAAAAATAGACATAGATATGATAATAGAAGAAGTGATCATCCATAAATTTGAAGAAAGTAAAGGACTTTTGTGAAATTAATTTACAAAAGACAAAAGAACAATAGGTTACATAGACAATAACTCAGAGGAGTCCTCAAATCAATTGATAATGGCCATTAATATTCCTACTTTTGATGGTCCATCTATTGCTTATGAGTATCAAAATCCAATAACAAAGAGTGCCTTAGAAGGCTCTAAAACTTCTAGCTTTGGATATAAATGAATAAACTACATCTGAATGAGTCAACGAGGCAAAAAGTTTTTGTAGTGGAAGAAAGAGCCTGATTCTTCAAGAATGGGATTCCTCTGCATCAAACTCTCATCCTATTGGCAATATCATACATAATACATTCATTTTTGACTTGCAAATTCTTCCTCTACACAACTACAGGTACGACTTTCGCTTTCCTTTTGAAGCCCCACTCCACTGGCTCAGAGAGTTAAAAGAGTGTTATAAATAATTTTAGGAGGAGGCTTCTGCCATGACAAGTAATACCATAAAAAATTGAGCTCACTACATTTCAACTGAGCTGTAAGCTTATTTTCCTCATTTTTATTCTGGCAATTTGCTTGCCATTGGCTGATGAGAAGAAGTACATTTCAGTGATAGAATACCTATCACGAATAGGGGGTTAAACAAAGTGAATTCCTATCTTTACATGTCAAATGAAAGGCTTTCATAATATCAAATATAAAAAATCATGTGTAGTAAAGGATTCCTCAATGCTGGCTCACAAGACTGCTTTTGTTTTATGGATGAGACGATGGTTTCTGTGGAAATTCTGCTCAACTTGGATTGTGCCTTGGGTCAGATCCCAAATTGCTGTAAAGCTCACCTGACCAAATCTGAGTTGATTTGCTTTTCAAAACTAATTCCAAGCAAGCACAAGAGACCAAGCAAAAGTTCAAGCATCTCATTTGAGCCTGTCACTCACAAATGGTCAATGATCAATGTCCAGCTATGACTGAGCAACAGAAGGAATAAACAAGTGTTTAACCACCATACGTTCTTAGTAAATAGTTTCATAACAAAGGATCAAGTTGTAGAAAGACAAAAAGTAATAATCAAGTCATGTGTCAAATGCTACTCCATGAAAATCAGCTATATATCCAAGTATGATCATTCATTTCTCAATCAAACACCAGATTGATGTCAACAAAGCCATAAGCATTGTGTCACAAGCCTTAAATTTTCCCTCTCTTTTGGCCCAATTGAAAAATGGATGTGTAAATCAGTAAATAAATAATGAAGGTACACACTAGTCTGCTTCCGCGCTCATTTGGAACCATCAATGACATCTACTGAGGGTATAGTGTATACATTATACTAAAGTGAAGACTAGATTAATTAGAAATTCAAAATGTTTCATCACACTTGGTGCTTCACGATGCCAAAGAAAGACCATGCCAATTATGTTGAACAATAAAAGGTGAATAACAACAAGCACACGTTTAAGAAAGCAGAGAAGTATCATTAAAATAAAGCATTCTTCTTACCATTCCATGCTGTTGAAAAATGGACCAAAAAACCATATTGGCAATGTCAAAACTTTATGTCAAGAATATTTGTGCATTTGTGCATCACAGACAATTGGAAAAGCATCAGCAGAGAAGTGCAAGTCAAAAAGGAGAAAAAAATGAAAAGAGAGAGATCAAAAGGATAGCAATCTAATGAAGCGTCTAAGGGGACTACTATGCTACATTTAGCCATTGGTTGGAAGGGCAGCTTGTCTTCTTCTAGTACAACTTTAAATTTTCCAGGGTTGAGAATTTTTCTTCAGAAGAAAACTAATTTCCAAAGCAGCTATTGGCATCTTCATCCCAACGGTAAGCAGCTCCATACTAAGGAAAGCGTGAAATAGCCGTGCTTTCCTTGGAGAAGCCAATTCCTGTCCAGGGTGATTAGTAAGTTTTTTCACAATGACCCACATTACGGTGACTGAAAAGGAAGAAAATATTTTCCCAACACCGAAGTAGCACCCAAGTCGTCCTACTTAAGAGGCTCCATACCATGCACAAGTCGGACATTTTTTTAAAAAATTTTCTTGTTCCAAAAAGAAGTTTGTCCATTAAAAAACCACATACACAATGTATGTAAAATCAAGTGAAAAAAAAAAAGTATAACCCAGAAACAATCCAAACATCAATAACATAACGCTTTTGTAATATGTGAATGAACAGCAGATCATACATTTCACCTAATAATGAAGATTCATATTTTAATCAGTTTTTGCTCTTACTTTACTCTCGTACTTCCTTCCAATAACAATTGATAATGCAGGTAGGTATCTTAAAAATTTTTATCATACATTTCTCTTATAAATGGGGCAGGTTGCCATTGAACATTATTCATAATCAAACAGCCAATAAGCTTTAAAGCTACTTGCAAATATGCCATCAGGCATTGAAGCAGACACTCGACCACAATAAACAGACTTATCAACACTTAACAACACACAAAGTCAAAAAACATATTCTCTCCCTCAAGTATTATATTGGTTGCACAAATAACAAAGAAGATAACAATTTTAAGTTAAACAGCCTGTTGAATTTTATCGTAATACACACTATCAGCTATGAATTAGCATACCTTAAAAGTCCTCCTCAAGTCATTCACTGCCATTCGAAGAGAATCATCCGATAGTATCAACTGCGACAACGCTCCAGTGCTTAACCTGCCAATTAACAAAGATCACCATATGAGAGAATTTTTAAATAAAAATATTAGAAACCTAACCGTAGCTTTTTAATAACATTTGTACTTAGTAGGCTCTCGTATGAGAATAAATTTAATTTTTATTATGCGTAAGATTTTTAAGTTATATTTGAAAAGAATTTTAATATACTATAATTGTATTATTGATTTAGCCTGTGATTAAGTCACATTAAAAAAACTTTGATTGAGAAAAAATTAAGTGTAATTTTTAAATTAGAATACCTCAATATCAAACAGAACTATAATCATATATAAATTTTGAGTCTGATGCCACAGTGCCATGATCAAAGAGAAGTCTAAACACAAACTTACAATTCAATACGAGAGTAAAAACAGTCAAATGACAACATATAATTAATTGTACTCTAATCGTTTGTTACAAAATTATATATATATATATATAAAAGATTTTTTAGTAAGATCATTTCTTTACCACATCATAATATTTTATACCACCATTCAATCATAGTAATCATGTTTACGCACTTATCACTAAATCGATTTTAATTAGGTTTCTGACTTTCCAGATCTAAAAACCACACATCATAACACAGAAATAAATATCATAACCACCATAATTAAATTTGAGTTAGGTGGAAGAAATTTTTAGAAATTTGTTTCACATGAAACTTTCATGTACACGAACAGCATGCATGCTATTAATAAAACAAGTAGTTGATTTAATGGGACGTCGTGAAATGTAGTAATAGATTATATGAAAAATATGTAGATGGGTCCGGAAACTTCAAAATTAAGCAGTTTTTCTTGAAAGATAAAATCTTATTAAGTTGATTGAAAAAGAAGCCTACGACAACCAATTATGACAATATTTTAAGAGACAACATAATGACTTATTTTTTTTATTTTTATTTTTTCGAATTAAAACCTTTCTATATTAATTAATAAGAAAAAAAATCAGTCTATCAAGCCCACATTTATCACCAATTACCTTAACTAGATTACTATATAATACAATACACATACTTTTTGATCTTTCGATATGAATCTTAACATAAATAATGTCTTTTAATTGGTTTGAAAATTACCCACAATATAATTTCATCTCAATTTGTCGATCCATTTCACAACAGGTTTGCTAATTTAATTTTAAAGCCATGATGTTTGTCTAAACCATCCCTCCAGCAGCACCCACCAGGTTGAATTAATTAATCTTCAATTTAATTAATATCACAAAATTAAGGAGATGGTCCTGACAACTAAGAGTCATGCTCATCGTATTGTTTAATTATTAATTACATTGAACATTGATATTTAATATTATATTATTTGTATATGTCAGTAGAGTTGGAAAATTCTAATAGGACTTGTTATCTTCCATAATAAGGTAAAAATCATAAGATATTTGACAAGCATATCATCAAGATATCGACACGTGCAGCTGCTACAAATGTAAGTTTATCCGTTGGAGTCTGTTGAAGCCGATTTAAAAGATGGTAAGAGTAATTTTGCGTTTTGATGATGGAACAACAAATATTTGAGGAGTTTTTTTTTTTTTTTTTTTCATATTATATTGATGATCTTGTTGATGCAGCTTTTCACGCGTGCCTCAACGATGCTTCGAACCTTCCAACAAGTACCTCCAAACAGCTCGAGCGGGAACGCCTGAACCTTCTGCTCGCGGATTCAAACAGTACCCGATCCTTCTGCTCGCGACAAGTTCGAGCAGGATTGCCCCCTTTGTCTGGGTCCGCTGTCTTCTTCGGAACAGTGATTTCCGGACCGCACTCACTGAAAACCGGGTCGGGTCGCGGGCGTTTCCGTGAAAACCCTCCGACGCTCAAGTCGATGATCGGGTTTCTCTTTTGGTATCTCCTTAGTGAGGGAGGCGGAAAGATGAAAGGGGTATTATATCGCCCCCCCCTTTTTTGGATAAGTATGATGTTTTTAGAGAGAATCAGATGAGAGAGATTTGAAAAGGAAGAACCTGCGAATTGGAAAATCCAACCTTTGAGAATCAAATTCTTCAACCTCTTTGTGAATTAGAAATGCCAACCCCTTTGTGTATCAAGAAGTCCAACCCACCAACCTCTTTGTGAATTAGAAATGCCAACCAACCCTTGTGCCGTTCTCCTTCGTTTCCTTTTATACTCTGTTTCTCCCGCTCTTTTCCTTTCCAGGCTGTCCACTCCCACGCTAGTAGTATCCGGTCCCTCCGACGATCGAGTTTGGCGGAATATTCCCTAGGGATGAGCTACTGTTCCCTTAATCCGATGCACGTGGCCGGTCACCATGTCCGGCAAGCGTGCGAGGAATGATGACACCTTGGTGGCACGTGTCGACCACCGACAACAGATGTCATCTCTCCACCATGTGGGACCCTTGTCGACATCAAAAGGTGTGCGGGATTCCGAGACAACGTGTCGGGTTGTCCTAGGTCGGGTTTGTCCACATGTGCTCGTGGATCTCGCGAGAAGGAGCGATGTGCTCGGATCTCGACCTTGACCAGCCTTGACCGTAAGGATGACCTCGAGCGTGCAATGAGCTCTCGACCTTGACCGCCTTGACCGTAAGGATGACCTCGAGCGAGCAAATAGCTCCCGACCTCGACCAGCCTTGACCGTAAGGATGACCTCGAGCGAGCAAATAGCCCTCGACCTTGACCCGAGGGTTGCTCGGCCAGGTTACCATCGGAGTCTTGCTTGAGCCGAAAGGCTTCGAGGGTTTGTCCGATATTTACCCCATAAACCGTGAAGGGCTTTAGGGGCTCGTCTGATATTTTACCCAAACACCGGTCCCCGGCTCTAGTCTTTTGAGTGAAGCGAGATAAGACCGAAACTCGCAGAAGATGGGTCGAACTCGCGCCTTTTACGCTTCCCCACGCTCTTCTTGCTCGGCCTCGTAGTTGGTCGTGCTTGGCTCGCCACGCGGGACTTCGGCCTTGGTATTCTTCATGAGCTTCTTCCGCTCGGGCCCGCATGACCGAGGTGTCTTCCGTATCACCACCGCTCCGGTGTAATTGACCGAGGTGTCTTCTGCCGTTATTCCCCGCCGGGCCCGCAATTGAGCGAGGTGTGTTCTGCTCGTTACTCCCGCCGGTGTGTAATCGGCCGAGGTGTCTTCGCAGTTACTACCGCCGAGCCCTTCTTGAACCTCTCGCTCGAGCATCCAATTGACGCAACGTGACACCGTCTCACTGGGACTTCGGTCGAGGAATTCTTCGGGATCTTTTGCTCGACCTGCAATCGACTAAAGTATCTTGTTAGGTTACTCCCGCCGGCCTCGCAATCGACCCAAGCATGGCACCGTCCCGCCTAAGACTTAGGCTTTGGGGACTTCTAGCCAAGGAGTTCTTCTTCTCCTCGAGCCTTTTAATCGACCCGAGCTTCGATGACACTCGCCTCCGGTTTTCAAACAACTCGAAGCTTGGCACCGTCCCGCCTAATGAGTTAGGCTTTGGGACTTCATGCCGAGGAGTTCTTCTTCTGCCGAGCCTTTTAATTGACCCGAGGTCTTCGATGACACTCCTGCCTCGGTTTTCAAATAACCTGAAGCTTAGCACCGTCCCGCCTAATGAGTTAGGCTCGGGACTTCATGCATAGGAGCTCTTCTTCTCCTCGAGCCTTTCAATCGACCCGAAGCTTCGATTTACTCCTCGGATTCACAAGAGGCTACCATGATTGGGAATTATTTGATCTCTGAGCCAAGTAAGATGCCAAGCATAATGAACTTGAAATCGGGTCATTTATTCAAAATTTAGTGAAAGACCGAATTTGTTATCTTGTGTTTGATTTTTTTTTTTTTTAGAAAAATTACATGGGTTTTCTCAAACCACAAGTGCTGGATCAATTGCTGGATCAATTGTTGTATCAAATGTTATTGTTCGCACGGTGTCCGTCCGTTCTCATGGTGTTTAAATATTGCTGCTAGGGATTCAACTCCCTGATTGAATCCATTGTTTCACTTATGGCCTTGATAAAAGAGAAAGTTATTGCAAATTTTTTTTTTAATTTTGATTATTCGGAAATTTCATTATTTGTAAATTGTTTTTATTAAACCTATACGAATTATTAATTTATCAATTTGCAGTAGTCCCTCGAATACTCGAATAATAAGAATGAAATTATACAACTGAGTTGATGTTCCAAATTTTTTATAAAACAAATGTAAATGGAATTCTATCTGGAGATTTCTTGTATTACACAAAATTTAAAAGTATCCTAGAGCAAAGACAGCTTAGTGGGAACATGAAGGCCTTGCTATGTTTTTAAGTTTGGCAGAATTTCGAACTTCAGTTCCCTTGTGGATTGATTGGTTCGTAAAGTCTTTTAACTTATGAGGATTGACTTGGGAACTGCCTAGTTGTATTAACACTATTAAACATTAATGTTGTGTAAAAAGAATGGCCAATAACCAAGGGAATAATCATTTCTTTGCCAAGGACCGTGAGCAGTTTGCATGATTAAAGGTTATTTAAGTATCGTATATGTTACGGAAGAAGGCGGGGGGCTTTTAATTTCATGGCTCTTAAGGGAACATGACTACGCAAATGACACAAAATGATACATCCTTAATATGTTTCTCATATATAATCAATTGGTTTCATTTCTCTTGTAATATTATTGTTGGCAGCCATGTCTTCACAAGCCTATCTTCTTTACATTACTTTTACGCCTACATTTGTTGACCACCAGGCACCAGTCACTATTTTGTTCAATAATTGACTATCACTGCCTAATAGTACTATACATATAAGCCATAATTGTTAATTTGAACATAAGACTTGGGAGATGCTGATGCTTCTACATGTGTGGAAACCACAACTATATAAGGGGCAGGTTCAACATTTACAGTTTTCTTTCTTTCTCCCTTTCTTCAAAGCAGGAAATATGGGCTAAAGGTAGATATTTGTTTCGGGGTAATATAATCTATTCTATTTCTCCTAATTAGTCCTATTTTAACCGAAGTTGCACTCTAACATTGTTCAAGCTAAACAAAACCGTTAAGAGTGGCCATGTCATATAAAA
This sequence comes from Murraya koenigii, assembly GCA_025617385.1. Taxonomy (NCBI): domain Eukaryota; kingdom Viridiplantae; phylum Streptophyta; class Magnoliopsida; order Sapindales; family Rutaceae; genus Murraya; species Murraya koenigii. Next base: position 31,389,687 of record CM046811.1, read on the forward strand.
GAAAGTTGAGGGTACCAAATATTTCAAAAGATACAATAATGAATTGGATCGAAAATGACCTAACTACTATACACTTTTTCTGTTCAATCAATTGTAACTTCTAAGAAAATGATTTTATTTGTAATCGGTCATTTAGAAGAAAACTTGAAGTTTGATGCCTGTTTTGATGGTGGATTTGAGTTCATAATCATAGCCAAAGATTCCATATAGATTATTATTTGGTTTTTTGAAAAATCTAGCTTGCATCTATACTTTTCGAAATGGTTGACTTTGTTTTATTTGTAGTTTTATAGATGATTAAGATCTTTTCTTAATCTGAACTTTTCCTCAACAGAAATTCATGTGTTTATTAGTGGTTAATAAAAAAAAAAGAAATTAAATCCTATATATATGGAGAGAACTAAAACAAAATGCAGCATAGCATTATTGGAATAAATTAAATCAGCTGTGGCACAAAATCGAGCACAATAAGCAATGGCTGAAGCATAGAATTTACATAAGCAATTAGGTGATGCAGATTACAAATAAATTACTGGGAGATTGGGAAGTTTCCAAACTGCCCTCGTGCTCTCTCTAAGTTACACCGTCAGGCCAATCTAATCCTGCACCTCTCCTAAAATATTTCTCATCACAGCACCTGCTAAAAGATCACGCACAATCTAAGAACTTTGTCCACCTGAAAATAATAGAAGAATTTGACATGCAGAAAAAGCAAGGTAATAGTACTTACTCAGCTCTGATCAACATATGCTGGGGCAGAGGCCCAAAAACCCTCTCCATCATGGCAAGATGCTCTCAATTTTCATGTGTTTGAAAAAGAGCCTCGCCCTATCCACAAATATATTAAAAAAGAAGAAAAGGTAAATACAAATCCAAACTCATAGCCACGTGTGAATGCATTCATTCTATCATTAACATGCATTTGGACAGACACATGGACAGATCCATGAAATAGTAGCAGATCTGGTAAATGAACTGTTAGGGTTTAGGGTTTACCATATATGTGACAGTAAACTTAACATGGGACAAACAGTACATTAACACAAACACCAATAAGTATGATGAGTGAACAACTATTAAACTTACCAAATTAATAAGAATACTAATAAATGCTTCAAGCAAAAGGTGTTAGGTAACAGTTACAGAGCAAAGTTCTACAAGAATGCAACCCACACTCCACAAATCACAAGGATAATTCTATCCAAGACCTGCAGAAAATGTCTCAAATGACATAAAAAGAAATATGTAGAAAAATGACAGCAACATAATCAGAGACATAATTATTACCTAAACTAATCTCAGGTGCACGATAGTATCATTTTGATATAACATAGCTGTGATCCTGATGTTCAAATGTTGTGCTTCCAAAATCAATTAGCTTAATTGCACTTGACTTGGGAAGATTCTTGAACTAGGAACCATCTTTCAAAGATCGTGATAGAAACTAAATCACAGTCAAAAGAGAATTAACGAGTCATGTTAGAGAGTTGAAGCTTCATTGATATTAGATTCAAAATCTTGGATTCAATCATGCTTGGATTAAATACAAAATATGAATGGTGACCCATCCTTGCTTAGGTTCCTTGTAATTAAAAAAACATCCAGTATGCTGTCACTCTGTAAACATAGCAAGATCTCAATACATATCTTCATACCTGTATGAGGCTGTGTTTTTGTGTGTGTGTTAATGAATACAAAATTTGATCTAGTGAACTAAATTTAATTGAAAACAGCCCCAATGCATTTCAAATTTGATCAATTTATACAGACCCATTAACACACACAGACACACACTCAGCGGAAACTGAAAACTGAAAGCATGCCTTGGGGAGAAGGTACCTTATAATCAGGCACTTTAACATACTCAGCAGAAACAAGAAGAATATTTTCTGGCTTCAAGTCAGTGTGTATAAGACATAAGTCATGCATAACTGCAAAAATACAGAAAGGAAAGAATTATGACGATGCAGAATAAATTAATCCTTATTAATCAACAACTCACACTTGGCCAAAAAAAAACTGCTGTAGGATTCAAATAACTCAATTCCAAATACACTATGGATGCCCAAATCAGACTTTAATAGTGTTTGATCATCAAGTAAACAAGATATTAGATGAAAATGGTGCAAGAATTGTCCACACACATGCTACAGACTCCAATAGTTGTCTGCCAAGCTCCCGAACAAGATCAATGGGAAATGAACGGTAGCTGTTTTTGCGGAGAAAATCGTATAAGCTTGGTCCAAGCTTCTCAAATACCTGTTGAAACCATTTACATTCATCCACAAGTTTCTTAACTCACAGAATATTTAGGCATGAAGGAATATTCATTGCTCCTTCAAATTAATCAAATCATAAACACCAATAAATACTTACAATACAAATATGATTACGATAGTCAAACCAAAACCAAAATCACTTCAAACTTCTGAAATAAATAAGTGAAGAGAAGTAAAGGATAACATTCTTAAAAAAAAAAAAAATTTTAAAGAACATTGTAAAAAATGCTAATTAGCTAAATCATTCAATTGATAAATTATCGAAATTGTATAATCCAATTCCAAGATTTGTTGATAAAACGTAAAAATTGCTTACATTTGTTTTGAATATACTTAATTCAGCTAAAGATACAATGGGATACATAATTGAAGCAATTACAAGAAACTGTGGATATTATTTTTAAAAAATAAAACAAATAACAGGTGTGATTGAAGCTTGCTTGTACCTTGGGAGGAGGAAGAGTAGGAGGCACGTCCCACGTTAAACGGGGTCGTTTTCTGGGACGCTTGTCCATGTTTTTATGTGGAAACTCTGCGTTTCCATTTCTTTTATTGTTTAAATTTTCAACTCAAAAAACTTAGCAGAGCCATGGATTAAGCTCAATTTGAATTATATACATATTTTTAAATTGAGAGCAAAAAATTGAGGGAACTTTGAAGAAATGATTTTCAGTTTTGGAAACCCTAACTGGGGATTGATCTTCGAATTGTATGGAGGACAGAGAGAGAGCTGGAGCCAAACCTGAGGCGGAATCTGACCATGATCTGAGGTTGAGTTAGCTAGAGATGACGTTTAGTTCCTTACTATGGTTAGCATGTGGGTCCCATCTTATTGATTGATTTCCGTACCAGCGATGCATTTTTTAGTGACGATGGTTAACGGTGGACCCCATCCGAAGCCCCACGACACGAATACTCCTTGTTGCTTGAAAGTAAATAAAACAAATATTTGTAAATTGCCGAATGCGGAATGCCACCCAACTAAAAACTCTTATCCATTTCTTTACATAATTTTTGGTTCACTGGTTACAGTTTTGAGTATCAGCCTTTAAGCAAATATTATAGAATATAATGACAAGCATTATATCAAGCCACCAATTTAATTGGTCAGTTGGGGTTGAAGAGCATCATCTACACAGAACAAGATTCAATAAGATCATTCCTTGTTCAAGATATTTTGGTTCAAATTTTCCGTACAAAGGATTCGTTTCTTCCTACAATAAACACATTAGTACATGTGGGCCAATATTTTGTAGTGCAGTGGATGATGGCAGTGACCCTGATGATGGCTCAGAAGATGACACAAGCAAAAAGAAAGAATCTCCCAAAGATGAAAGTGTAAGAATTTTATATGGCATGCATGGTTGACTGCACAGCTCATGTGCATGCTCTTGTTCAATCCTATTTATGTAATTATGAACAAGGGATGTGCTGTTTTTGTAGGTGAATAGTGAATTGCTTCGAGAGAATCTTGAGAGAATTGTTGGGGTAGATGATTCTGCGTTTAGTGGGTTGGATCTTGCTACTCTTATCAGGAACAAGTATGGAAGGTCTTATGATGTTCGACTAATAAAAAAGGTATGTTTGCTTGCTCCCTTTATGATTATGTTTGCTGTATCAGCTTAGCGATAGCTGGTTATGTGTATGCCATGTACAAAAGAATTTCTGTTTGCTATCTTGTATAAGTTTTGTGGGCATTCTATGGAGATTTTGTAGTTCCTACTTGCTCATGTACAATTTAAGGTGGTCTTTTGTCTTCAAATTCAAGTTTATTCTAAGTTTAATTAGCCAAGTCAATGAGAAAAAGATCTACCGGGCTGATATCATCATACCTAGGAAGATGTTTAGGTTTAATTTTCAGATCCTACACTTAAAATCCAATCAGTAATGGAAGATATAAAAATATGCATCGAGGTGTCGAGGTTTGAAACTTTACATGAAAAACTAAGACTGATCAGTGCAATCTATCAAGCTTTTGGTTAACAGTTGACCACAGTTTTCTAGGCGTTTTGCTTAATAAGCAAGAAAACATCGTTAGGAAAAGGTGCAATGGTCTAAAACTAAACAAGAATGATATGCCTAAAATTTCGAGATACCAATCTGAGTTGACACATAAGAGGTTTCTGAGGTCCAATTTTAGATTTGTGAGCCACTTGCTATCTAAACATTCTTAATTATATTCTAACTTACAATTTTTAGTTACTCCTCAACTAGAGTTCTATAATCCTTGTGTACTTGTCCTTAAGCTTGATGCATATGCTTATAGAACAGTTGTGTTGTATCCTCAGTCTAGCATCCTTATTTTATGAGCTTTTATAGACTCGCTATGAGTGAATGATATGGCGATACGGCCCTGTGCTAAGAAACATTAGGTTTATCTATCGACTTATCAGTTTGATCAGGAGATAATGTGTCAGTGGGGCTCTTGAAAAAATAAAAATGTGTTCTTTCCCTCTGCCAACCCTATGTTAGGCACATACCTATTTGGCAGAGGTTAAGATGATTGGGATAAAGTTGCAGAGTTGGCTCCTATATTAATTTTTTCTTGTTTTCTACAAATTCTAGTGGTACTTCTACTGTTTTTTCTTGTTTGAATGCTCATTTTGTAAAAGAAAAAGAGAGAAAGAAAATCAAACTCTGAATATCACAACAAAGAATGAGTGAATGATTTAGCCATATTAAAAGGATGCTAAGAAAATATTGAAACCTGTTCATGTTGCTGTCCCTACTGCTTCATGTTGCTGTCCCCACTGGCAGCAAGAAGTCACTTTTACATTCCTTAGCTGTTTAGCATTCATGTTATTTACTCTTTTACCTTTTAATTCGATTTCTTAGTCAATATATATTAAACTATTTCAGAAATTTTTCTTCTTGTTTTTATTCACATTTAACTTGTGAATGCTTCTTGTAGGAGTTTATGGGAAGGAATCTCCTTGCTCTAAATGTCATGTGGAAGTACATGGAGCAGGTAAACAGATTTTCATTCTAGGGACCTCTTTTTTTCCAGGTGAAATTGCACTGATTAAAAAAATATTACACATGAAATAACTAAGTTTCAGAAATATTATTCATTCTCTCATTTTTAAGACATGTCATAGTACTCAATGTAGGATAACTTTAAAAATTTAAAGATTTTACTGACATATATGTACAAAACGGGATTGGGGAATTGAGATTGTACACTTTTGTTTAATGGAGCAGTTTATAGAATCGTGAAGGAAATAGTTTATTTGCATGGTGAACGATGATGTAGGGCAACTGTGAATAGTGGCTTGAGCTTTAATTTCTAAGAAGAAAAGTATTGAGGAACATAATTAGAAACAGGAAAGCTGCATGACAACAGAAAAGAAAAAATAAGCAGGGGCAAAAGCTAAGCATGAATCCTACTAATAACAGAAACCAAATTATGTAATGTTTGATTAATTACTCTAAACTTCATAAGCACAATTATTATATGGTTATACCATACTCCTACACGTACATGACAAGAAGCTGTTTTTATAAGGAAACTTTAGGTAACAATACTTAAGGACATTTGAAAGATGGCTACACCAAACTCTTTAGACTGTTTTGTTTTGAAGTCTAATCATGTCTTAATACTTGATTTGTTTGTATAGAGATCCTTTCCACTAACTGAAGAAGAGTACATTTTGAGGCTTGATGATGTAGCAAACATATTGAAATGTTGGGGAGCTGTCTCACATATTCGAAATAGTCTTGCAAAGTTGAAAGAGCGACCTCGTATTGGGAAGGTAATATAATTTATGATATGATGATAATTAGCTATTTTAATTGGTTATTATGACCTTAAGAGCTTCATTGACAGTTCAGATGTTCTGAAAAATTTACCTTTAAGCATTTCAACAAGAGATATAAAAACATACTAAAAATGTTGCATCATATTAATTATGAAATGTCAAATTATAATGTGTATTCCTTGTGTCATTGATGTCATTGGCCGAATAAAAATCCAAAATTTTGCTTAGTTATATGATTATTTGAGTGTATGATAACTGTTGTAATTATTGTACGATGCAGGCAGTGAGCATTTTCATAGACATGGATGAGTCTGGAGGCCGGGCAAATGAATGGATTTACAAATAGATTGCTCCTTTAGGAAAAAAAAAATTCCAATTTGTAATACTGGAAAATAATAAAATAATTATTGTAGATGGCAGCGGTACAAACGCAATGGAGACCATTGCTTCCTCGTATCTTGACCCTGTTTCTCTATGTTTCCTCTTTGTGCATATTTTAATTATTTATAAAGTTGAATAGAATGTGTTTTCAGTGAAGAAAGTAGAATGTGTTTATGATATTTCATTAGAAAATAGAAAGTGAAAGAGTAAATTCTTCAGAAAATTCCCATGCTTTCTTTTTATTTTTCTTTCGAGTGGAACGAATACATCATATATGCCTATTCTGGACTATTTTTATTGATCCGCATGTCTTTACAAATTTAGGGCTCACGTCTTTCAGACACGAGAGTTAGAAGTAGATATTGAATGTTGACTTGAATGTAATTAACTTTAGTCATAAGTGGTAGGGGCTGTTTTATCCAAAGTAATGCCTCATCATTCAATTGTATTAATTGAAATGGGCTTGGTGTAATGGTTTCTGAATAAATAAAGAAAAAAATTGTATGTGACTATATTCAAGGTAACCTATAATTGTATATGTATCACAAGGACACGGCTATAGCTCAGGTAGGTAGAGTTCCTCGTCTACAGGTGCGCCAATGTTTTTCAAAGGAGTCCATGCAATCAAAAGAATTGATCTTTTTGACAAACTAATATCTGACTTGGTGGCTTGTTGGGAGCAAAACAAAAGAAGAGTAGCCTAACAGATGAATTGATCCGATTCGGGAGCCCTTTTATTTTAGGAACCAAATAGAATCCATAATCGGTTTGAGAGATTGGTATGACTCATTCAAACTATAGCCTAAATATGGGAATATATTAAATCATATTTTCCGTGTATTTAATGTGCCATATTTATAATATTCAAACGAGTAAACAACACAATTTACATAATTTCAATACATAAATTTATGTTCCAATTATCATCATGTGTGTTGTTGCCAAGAAATGCGATCCAAGCTTCACAGCAAGCTCAATTAGGACTAAACCAAGGTGAGAAATCTTACCTCTTTCTCAAACATGTGTCTGGATTGATTTGTAAGATCATATGGGCTTAAAGATTAAAATTATTTCAGCAATACATAGTCAACATCACATTATTTTGCAGCAGTTTTCCACTTATTGTGATTGCTCGACTGAAATCTGCATTGTACTAACATGAACTCCATTGCACGGTAAAAAAATAAAATTTTACAGAGTGTAAGATTAAATAAAATATATTAAATTGATTACCTATAATATTATTAGTGGTCCAACTTTGAACCAACTCATAATTGGACTCGGCTGAATAGATGAAGACCGTTGAGGAAATATAGTTGATTATGCCGTATACTCCTGGATCAGATGGAGGATGCTCTGAAATAGAATCATCAACATAGTTTATGCAATTTTGCTGTAAAAGAACTGTCTCTTCCTCCAGAAGCTAATAATTCATCACTAGCAATCGAAATAATGGAACTATTTTCTTGTCAAATAAGATCAGGTTGCTACTGCCATTATTTTGCACTCAGTCCACTCTTTCTTCTCCCAATCTAACTTTTACACATCAATCACAAATGTTGAATATTTTGAACAATAATTCCCTGGACACTTGTTGCATTCTTTAATATCCATTCAACTCCAGCAGGTAAACTAGTGTTGCATAGCCACTCCCATACCGAAATGGAGGAGGTAACTTAATTGGCAATGCATCTACTGCCTTCCCATTAGGATCAAAATCAAATCTTATACGAAACAAGATAACACAACTACCCATGCAACATAATTCACCTTTACTCTTACTAAACCTTTGGATGGGCAGTAAAGGAATGCTGTAATCTCTTGTCATAGTCAATCATACCAAGTGTTTGCAACTCCCCATCTTCCAGAACTTTGATGGGATCTGCATAATTAATATGACATGAAAATAATTCCCAGCAAGAAAATCAAATTCAAAATCAGCTTTCCTTCATTTTTTTTTTAATAATTATTTTTTTGGGCTTATTGAAAGAAACTTCAAATAAACTCAATTCTGCAGAGCTTACTCTGAATCATTTGAGCAACATGCAGTAGTACATATCTCTATTACACCAATCTTGGACCTTTTCTAAATCTAAAAACAGGAGACCACAATCTTACATGGTTTGTCTGCTTCTGAGAGTGCTAGAAGTTTCCCATGGTGATATACAATAGCTGTATTACCTGGAAGAGGAAGACGGCCAGTTATACTAACTTGCACTTGAACTTTAACTAGACAAATGTGCAATCATGTCTTTAATAAAGAGAGGAACACACTTCTAAACTACAGGAATTTCCAGGGATGACTGCTAATTAATAAATAAGTACTTGAACTGAAAGCCTCAGTGTATCTATATGAATAAGTAACCAAAATTAAGCAAAAAAATAATGTTGGTGGAACTGCATCTCAAAGAATTTGAAAGGTCAGGAAAATTTAGCATTTCTGCAGAAATAGAATACCCCAACAAATATACCTGTCCCATGTCCGTATGAAACATCCAATACTTTCAACTTTGCTCTAAGCATTTGCATGTTAACCATGAGTAATCCAAATAGCCCCTTAAGGTCTCCAATGTTCAGAAGAGGTAGCATATCCAAACAGAAACAGCTAAAGGAAACTGAAACCATAGCTAACCCAACTTTCAGAAGGTATAATCTTTTTTATAGTAATACAATTATACAAAAGAGGGTTCTGCTACCAATGGACGAAGATAAAATAACGTTTCTGGACAATAGTCTTAACTGGCAACTTAGCTTTTTCAAAATATGCAACTGATTAAAATATACCTTCATAAATTTAGCAGCTCTGAAAATTTTTTCCTGTTTAAGACATGAACTCCTCAAAAAACGGGAGACATATGTAGCCTTCCCATCTTTGATCCGCAGACCATGAATCATGCTGCAAATTCATAAAATAGATATTTAACAATAAATAAAGAAAAACACACAGAAGTGAACCAAAGTTACATAATTTATATAATAAAAGGGAACAGAGGTTCACCCACCCATCTCCATCAAACCTGCAAATAAGCAATAGAGAGAGTCAGCATAAGTGTGACCTCTCCAGCCAATCAAGAAAGATGAAATAACATAATATAAATAACAGAAGATCATACTTGTGGTATCCAGCCAGCAGGGCAAACTTGGGACTAGGACCAACCCTGACAAACTCCCCATTCAAGCAATTATGCCATGTTTGATGATACAAATAAAATAAAATTTCAGGAATTGCGTATGTTAATCTACAATATTTGTACAGAACTCTCTGTCTATGACCAAAATTCCGTTCCTTCGAAACACATCTTTTACAAAATTTATATTATGATATTAAACACAGATTGGTAAAAAAGGGTCAAAGAACATGGTTCATCGTCAACGACAACAATAGTTAAATAATTTATCACACATAGATAGAGCCTCTACTCTCACATAAATGCTATCAACAATCACTATTTAATATTTGTGGTTGAGCTCGGATTGGTCCACTCATCCAACCAATCGGAGCTCATATTTTACAGTTTAGATTGAAATAACAGAAACTGACAACTTTCTCAGCATCAATTTTTTTAATTGAAAAATCCTTGAACTTAGAAACACAGACTCTTATATGCAACCAGAGTTACATGAAGAAGTGTCCCAGTTCCCTGTCCTTTAAGTTTTCCTCCAGAAGAATCCTTTTCTTCCACTAAGGCCCTAAATTCATTTGAATTGTTAAACGTATGTTCATTCAAGAACTCAGCTGCTTCAGAACCATACTCATCTTCCAAGCCAGGAACCTTGATGTAAGCAAGGCTGCATAGCTGAGCAGGAGCTGGTGTCGATGATAATGAACGATCAATAGGCCTCAGCCTATTGTATGGAACTAACTCTTGATTTCCATAATCAATATATAACACTTCAAATTTGTCGTTTACAGATTCAACATTCTCCTGAGGTGCATTGACAATCTAAACATGTCAGATCAGAGAGTAAGTAAAACAACACAGGACGTTAAAATCTTGAATTTACTGAAGCAAGAACACAGGAGGTTAAAATCTTGAATTCACTTAAGCAAGGATGATGACAGAAGGCAACTGTCTTAATAAATGCAATAACAGAAAACACATCAATATCGCATTGGTAATGAGAGTTTTTAGTTTTTTAAATTTTTGAGTAGCAGAGAAAATTATTGTCAAACTTTGATCATCTTGATGTATCTGTATCCAGCATTTAACATATCAAGCAACCATGACCAGAAATTTGCAGACAGGGATAAATAGAAAATTGCTTCGCTTCCAGGTGAAAAGAAAAATATTCAAGTACTTATTTTGATTTAAATATGCTTCCTAGTACGAAGAGAGGAAAAAATAATAATAAAAGAATAAAAGGCATTCTTTGCCACATTATCTGATCATGCTTTTGGCTCACTTTTATAAGCTTTCTAACTCCCCACTCATACTTCTCACACCCACACATGCATTCACTAAGATTTGCTAAAGATGATTACAAGCACAAAAAGTCCTAAGATCCTATAATCAGCAGAGTGCTATCACATCTAAGTTTTTTCTGTAGCAAATTATAAGGGAGGTAGCAGAGTCACTGGCCATAGCTCGATTCCAGGAATTATCTGCACTAAATTAAGCAAGGACAATTTTGCCCTCCTTAGGATCAAAAGCACCAATTACAGGAGCTTCTTGCAGATTCAGAGAAGCAAGTTGTTGCTGAATTGAGGCAACTTTCTGATAGCCAACTTGCTGGACATAAAATTTTCCACCTCCCAAAATTTATGTAACCACCAACTGAAAATACAGGTAAGCAGGAAATCATTCACTATTTAGAACACATGAAGAGGACAATAAATGATGCAATAGTGTCAAAATCACCTTCAGCACTTCTTCCTGTTTGCCTTCTACGGCTGCACCGTTGGACACTTCCTCTTCTTCAACATAATTCTCCCATATCAGCAACAATATTTGAATTAGCAGAATCAAACATAAGAATGAAAGCTGAAAAAAAGACATAAACTTTGATTCTTACCTTCAGTTTCTGTGATTTGGCAGATTTTTCAGCCTGTTCAAGAAGATGACCGTCTGGGATCCTGTCACTTCCAAAAGACGTTTGTAGCTTTGCCAGGCCAGATTCAAGTCAACCGTCTCCACTTCAATCTGTATAGAAACTTATAAATATAAATTAATCTAAGTATGGGGAGCAACCAAGAGCCAAATACTGGATTTAAAGAATGCAGTACCTCAACATCTCTCTGCAAAATCTTGTCTCATTAGTAAAAGCGCTTCATTTGAATAACACTCCTGACGACCAGGACATCGGAGACCAGAGAATGAAAAGCCGATACTACATGTTACCTTGGGAATCAAAACCTTAAAGCGGTGACCACTAAGGACATATTGGACAACTGCAGGAATTCTCCTACTCCGCCGAAGGAACGGCACAAAATTGCTAGTTTTCTTGACGGGTGCCTGTTAAAGACATTCAACGGAATAAATGATAATAAGTCACCCTGATTGGCGATGCATTGTATTAGAAATATTTTAGTTGATTCTAACCATAATAATTGATCATGTGTTTATTCAGTCATTGAAAATGTATTAATGACAAATGGTCCATATGGGGTTTTGTAGTAAGGGGATTTACAATTGGGACAGATGTTAACCGCTTAACAACCACCGCTACCATCAACCGTACGAGCGGGAACCGGAGGAGAGAGACTTGAGGAATTGGAGAACAGGAGATCCATGTGCTTCGAACACCGCGGCAGTTCGCCTCCGCCCTGATTTTCCAGTACGTGTCGCCGCCGTGGTCCCACTTGTAACGCTCCTGAATTCCGATGAAGAAGGGCTGACGACGATGCCTTCCTGCTGCTCCACTGACGTTGTTACTGAGGTAATTGACGGGTCCGACCACGAAGGGTTGAACCGGGCCGTCTTCTTTCCCTTTTTTTATTTTTATTTTTTTGAGAGTAAAGATAATTAACCTTTTAATTTATCTTTTCAACCACCACTTTATAATTTACCTAATTAATTTCTCAAATTACCCTTATTAAAAATAATTATTATTTTTTCTCTCAAACATTATCTTCAACACTTCTAAATTCATTATCAATACTTTTAAATTCATCATCACTATTACCGCCAACTTAAAATTATAAAATATAATATTTTTAATTAAAATAAAAATTAAATAATAAAATTAAAATTACAAAATAATTAGATCCACAAAAATTAAATTTAATAACTATAATAAAACTAATATCAAGTTAATTAGATATTCTAAAATCATAACATACGATCCAAAGTCAAAATATTAATATTTACAATATTCAATCAATTGAATTTAAATAGTATCTAGTTAACTTAATATTAGTTTTATTTAAGTTATTAAATTTAATTTTTGTGCATCTAATTATTTCGTAATCTTAATTTGATTATTTGATTTGTATATTAATTAAAAATACAAATGGTAGGGTTGAAGATAATGTTTGAGAGAGAAAATAATAATAATTTTTAATGAGGGTAATTTTGAAAATTAATTAGGTAAATTGTAAAATAGAGATTGAAAAGATAAATTAAAGAGGTTAATTATCACTACTTTTTTTTTAATTTATCATTACTTTCGATGCTTTGGATTTGGGGATGGAAAATCTGGTTCGGGCTCAATTTTGGCCTTTTTTACTCTAAACTTAGAAATCATTTTCTTTGTACAGGCTCAAATATAAATTCAATTTTATTTGCATCTAGATTCAAATTGGGTTTAACCGGAAAAAATTTGGGATTTCGAATTTTGAGTTTTAAACCTAGATCAATAAATCATGCTTAAATTTAAAAAAAAAAAAGAAACAAAATATAAACACATATTCAAGATTCCAAGTTCTAAAACATTCATAAACAAATACAAATTCTAAATTAATTTCAATGTTTCTAAGCAATAACAAACTCAAAATTTGGGATTTCAATTTTGATTTTTAAATCTAGATCAATAAATCATGCTTAAATTTTAAAAAAAAACAAAATATAAACACATATTCAAGATTCCAAGTTCTAAAACATTCATAAACAAATACAAATTCTAAATTAATTTCAATGTTTCTAAGCAATAACAAACTCAAAATTTGGGATTTCGAATTTTGAGTTTTAAATCTAGATCAATGAATCATGCTTAAATTTAAAAAAAAAAAGAAACAAAATATAAACACATATTCAAGATTCCAAGTTCTAAAACATTCATAAACAAATACAAATTCTAAATTAATTTCAATGTTTCTAAGCAATAACAAACTCACGAATATAAATCTATAAATTTTAATGTTTGTAAAAAAATCAACAAATATAAATCCATAGCCCTATAATTTTAAACCATAAATTTAAGTCTAAACTCTTCTCCACCAATTTTTATTATTCTACTCCATTTAATGTTGCGCTAATTTCAATCATCAAACTTTCACCAATCAAGTATTTTGCAAAAAAATATTTATTTTCTCTAGAATTCCATATGAAAGACATCCATAAATTATAAGTATAAGGAGTGAAATAACCAGTTAGTGATAAATTGATAATAAAAATATTATAATAAATTTATTTTAATTCTAATAAATAAGTTATAATTAACAACTAACCCCTTTAAAAAAAAAAAAAAAATAACCGCAGGGGCTGCAAGGCAGCGACTTCTTCCATTTTATTTTGAAGATTACAATTTCGGATATATTGACAGCAACAATTATAAATATTTGAAAGCATAAATCAAATAACAAAGCATAACAGGGTACAAATCACAAAGCATAACAAAGAACAACAAAGTCGAAACTCACAAAAGGATCAAAAGACTCATAGTCAGCTATCAAATTGCTTTCTCCTGCGGATGGAAATGGGGTGGTTATCGTGCAGGGATACCAATACTCATACTCTGCATCGGATTGATAATAAACATTTTCATTTCTGATCTATACCCGTTCAAAATTTGAATGGGCACAGCTCAATGATTCCCTGTTAAAAAAATAGATATTTGTCTCATTCTCGTATCCCCTTTAATTTTATGATGATAATTTAATTAATATATTATTAAATTGAAATATTAAATCTATTTAAACAAAAAAAATATAAGAATTACTAAATAATTGGAACAATAATATGATGAGATGACTAATACAATTTAAAACACAAAATTATATTAAATTAGAAAAAAAATTCTTAAGGACATAAATAAATTAACTATAAGAATATGAACCATCTTTATTTATTTTTCTAGTCAATACTACAATGATCAAAATGTGTATTTTTAATCAGATCTTGTAAAGACAATTAGAATTTAAAAATATTAATTTTTTTAATCACTTATGTTTCAAAATATTCCACAATTAAATATTTGAGCCGCTAATATTTAATTATTCATATTTTAATTTTTTAGGATTTCAATATTTAGATTTAGTTGTTAGTTATTAATTTTAACTTTTAAAAATTAATAAAAAAAGAAATGATCAAACGGATTTATGAGCAAGTACGAGTTTTAATATTTAATACCCACACCGGTCTGTTCAATCAACAAATATGAATAATTATATCTGTATCTAATTTTTTTTATAAAATAAAAAAAAAATCCTAATATCCGACCCTAACATGACTGTTCCTGTACCTCTGAAATTTTTTATCACCCCTACTTTCTCCACAAGCCGCGAAAGTGGCGAATTGATCAGGAGACAAGGCTGCAATATGTGAGAGCGAGACAGGGAGAGTGCATTAGGGTTAAGTAGTTTGCATTTTGTTTTAATATGTCCATTTATATTAAAAAATTATTATTAAAATAATATATTTGAGTTCAGGTTCCAAATTGCGGATTCACCCAAAACTGCATATGAATCCAGATACGTCCAAGTCAATAAAAACCAATCCAAATACCGACTTTTTTTAGACTCCGGCTTGAATTATTTAGGTTTATTTGAGTTCGGGTTAAATTGTCATCATATTTCGATGACACGCATAAAAATTGTTAAAAATAAATAAATAATATATTTATTAAAAATAATTAATGGGAATAAATATTAGTTTTATCATTATATTTTAAAAAGAATTTTTAAAATACTTTTAGAATTAAATATGTTAGGCTCTTTCTCTTACTTTTTCTTTATTTTTACAATAATATTCTTCCTACAATCTTTTCATTAATTTACATTAATTTTTTATATACAAAATTGACCAAATTAATATCAAATTAACCTAAAAGTAAAATAATAACAAAAAATTTTTCATTGATTTTTATTTACTTTTAAGGCTAATTTGATAAATTAGTACTTTTTTTATTAATATCCCTAAGATTATTGTAATGATATTTTTGTAAAAGTATAGAAGTGTAATATATTTATCATAGTATGAAGTCTTCGAATATTTTTAAAATATAAGGACTAAACGAACATTTAATCCAAGATATAGAGACTGAACAATATTTATTCTGTTAATGAGTAGAGCATGAGACCATTAATTAGGATTGTGACATAATTGAAATTAGATTGGTTAATTTTTAGGAGATTCTTGGTGAATATAAATAGATTTCTGAAATCAAATTATCATTATTAAAAAAATAAAAATAAAAATCTGGAAGGCAATAAACATTGCACGTCTTTATCCATGCAATAATTGTAGTAATTCAACTTTAAATATATGCATTCAGTTTTATTGATCATACATATCTAACCCAAAAGGTTACCCATTTGTTCAAAGCATCAAGCATAATATAATTAGTAATGGTGAATTTATTGAGAAATCAAATAATGAATCCCATTAATTTTCCTTCGAAGTGAATGAGGAAGTATGATAACGAAAAATGATACTATTATACACCTTGAAATGTAGTCTCCAATACTCTTACTCAATAATAAAAAAAAAAAATAGAAGTATTTATAATATAATTTACTAATTAACACTATTTAGTTTTAATTTTAAAAAAACTATTACTATTAACAGTATTTTTTTAAAAAGGACTATTAACAGTTTAACAACATACTTATGCATATATTTAACCTAATCACAATTTACATTTTACAAAATAGACAGAAGAAAATGCTGTTAACCATAATAAAAAGCTTAGTTCTTGTTTATTAATGTAGTTGAAGGTTGAACAATTATAACTTATAATACTATAGTGTTTTATAACTAATTGCTGCTGTTATTTATCTTTACAATTTTTGTGAAACTTATTATTTAAAAATTATACTTTGTACATATTATTAATTTTTATTTCACAACTGTAATTTTTTTTATAGAACCTCAAAAACTGACAAGGTCTTAATTATCAAATTGGAGTTATCAAATTTCTTAAAGATATATTATATTGTTTTTCTTTGATCTTTTTATGCATATTGAACACAGACACTCCTTTTACATGAACATTTTATATGCTCATACAATCAATTAGATTGGTGCTATATAAACTCCTTAGTGCAAATCGACGTAGAATAATAAGATTGGTTTAATAAAAATAAAAATTACAAAAAATAAATCATGTGAATTTTATGATCTTCTCATTCAACTAATATTGTTTTGCCGCATAGCTCTAACTTACCCGTTCAATCATTACTTGCAATCTCCTATAGCAAAGCCAAACTCCTTAGTCTTCACTTCATAGTTTCTGCTTCCTTTTAATCTATCTCCGCATTTTCTTTTTATTTCATCCTTTAAAGCCAAAAGTGAAAGTGTTGGTAAAACTTGCTCACAAATATTCTACTGCATTAAATGAACTCAACTTTTTTTTTCTTTCTTTTAATTTAAATAAATTTCCCTACAAAAGGAAAAAAAAATATTGGATGGGATGAGAAATTCTTCTACTCAAATTTAGATGACATAAAACGCAATCAAGTCTAACCAAGCGTCAAGTAAATTTATCCTCTCTTTGATAATAAAGAATTAAATAAAGGTGAGATAAAAGTTTATTTAATATATAGATAAAATACAATTCAATTTTAGAAATTATTTGTGATATAGTTGACATGGATGTGTAGAGAATAAAAACTATTTTTTTAAAGAAATAAAAAACTAATATTATTTATTAATAGTAATTTTTTTATATTTAAAGGGGTGTGTAAAATATAAACTATTTTTTTTTTTAAATCATTGGATTAGTGTATAAAATAAATAAGTTGGTAGTGAATTTCAAAGTAGGGGAACCCCAATTTAAATGAAAATGATGGATCATATGTAAATTAGTTATTTCCGTTACAAATTGCGGCGCCAAAACAAACAGAGAGAATGGTCTCTGTCACAAGCCAATTAAATCGAACTCTGAACCAGCAAGTTTTAGCAATTCTTGAAAGATGCAATCACATAAATCATCTCAAGCACCTCCAATCATTTCTCACAACTCGCTTCATTTTTGATCATTTAACGACTCCAAATACCTACCTGTACACTGCCATGATCACTGCTTATGCTTCTCAGCCAGTCCACGTTTCATCGGCTTTTTCTTTGTACCGTGACATGGTCCGTCGAGGCCAACCGCAGCCTAATGACTTCATTTACCCGCATGTTTTGAAGTCTTGTCCTGATGTTTTGGAGTCTCCTGGGACTAAAATGGTGCATACCCAGACAGTTAAATCAGGTTTTGAACAATATCCAGTTGTGCAAACGGCTCTTGTTGATTCTTATTCGAGCTCCGGCAAAGATATTGGGATTGCTAGGAAAGTCTTTGATGAAAAGTCTGAGAGAAATGTTGTGTCATGGACGGCTATGATTTCTGGGTATACAAGGGTTGGGGATTTTAAAAATGCTGCTTCGCTTTTTGAGTCGATGCCTGATCGAGATGTTCCTGCGTGGAATTCTGTTATCGCTGGTTGTACGCAGAATGGGTTGTTTTCGGATGCTATTTCATTTTTCAGGAGGATGGGGATGGAGGAGAGTGATGAAATTAGGCCTAATCAGGTCACGCTTGTTTGTTCACGTTCGGCTATTGGTCACACGGGAATGCTGCAGCTTGGTAAAGTCATCCATGGTTATGTTTATAGAAATGGGCTTGATCCTGATACGTTTATTTTGGATGCTTTGATTGATATTTATGCCTGTATGGGAAATGTGGCAGCTTGAAAGAGGCCAGAAGGGTTTTTGATAGGAGCTCAAAGGAAAGTTTGACTTTATGGAATTCAATGATCAATTCATTTGCTCTTCATGGTGAAAGTGAGAATTCAATTAGCGTGTTTGAGGAGGTGATGCAGTGTCAAGACCGTGATATAAGACCAGATGGGGTTACATTTATCAGCTTGTTAAATGCTTGTACACATGGAGGATTGGTTGAACAGGGTCGTGCTTATTTCAAATCGATGACTAAAACTTACAGGATTGAGCCTCAAATTGACCATTACGGATGCTTAGTGGATCTTCTTGGTCGAGCAGGAAGGTTTGAAGAAGCCTTGGATGTAAAATTATGGCCACACAGATTTGGCAGAATTTGCAGTAAAAAAATTGATTGAAATCAATCCAAACAATGGTGGTTATGGCATAATGTTGGCAAATATATATGCAGAGTTAGGCAAATGGGATGAGGTCCGTAAGGTGAGAAAGATGCTAAAGGATCGTAATGCTTATAAAACACCCGGTTGCAGTTGGATTGAGGTTGACAAGCAAGTTCATCAGTTTCATTCTCTTGATAAAACGCATCCTTGAACAGAGGAAACATATGATGTCTTGGAAAGTCTGGTTGCTTTACATTAGCAAGGAGCACAGGGATTTTGCCCACAACACAACTTTTCTTACTCAGATCCTTTTTTAACATAAACCTGACATGTCTATTAGGCAGGAGTAAGCGAGATTGGGAAAGTGCATTGAATAAACTCAGAAAGAATCCGAACATGGACATTCAGAATGTGTTGAGAATAAGCTATGATGTACTTGATGACGAAGAGAAGGAAATATTTCTTGATATTGCATGTTTCTTCAAAGGAGATAGCAGAGATCGTGTAACAACTATACTAGATGGTTGCGGCTTCTCTATAGAAATTGGAATAAGTGTTCTCATTGACAAATATCTCATAACTGTTACAGGTGATAGGTTACTGATGCATGATCTGTTAGAAGAGATGGGTTGGGGTATTGTTCGCCAAGAATCCATCAAAAGATCCTGGCAAACGCAGTAGGTTGTGGGACCCTCAGGATGTCTGTAACTTGTTCAAGAAAAATTCAGTATGAGCCTAGTGCACTAAAACTCTAAATTATATCTAATCTAGCTTTGTGAAACCTCCTTATAGGAGATGATTTACATTAAGTCATTCTTCACTGTTTTGGTTCTTATTATATTCTATGCTGACATATGATGGCGGTGGTAAGCTTATCACTTGACTTGTCAAAAACAAGTGAGTTACTTTCTGATGCCTTTGTGGGGATGCATCGGCTTAGACTTCTCAAATTCTTTAGTTCTTGCTACCGTGAAGGCTACAATGAAGAAGATAAGGTGCACCTTTGCCAAGGCCTTGAAATTCTTTCAAATGAGCTGAGATATATTTATTGGCATGGACACCCTTTGAAATCTTTGCCTTCTAATTTTAATCCAATTTTAACCCCGAGAACCTTGTTGAACTTAATATGCACCATGGCAATCTTGAACACCTTTGGGAGGAAATGCAGGCATATTTAAAATTTATATCTATTTCTTGTCTAGTATATTTGAATCTTCATCAATGATAATTTGTTCAAGCTCTTTTGACATTATAGCATGCTATGAACTTAAGACGGGTTGACCTCAGTTATTCCCAGCACCTTAATGAAACCCCAGACATCTCTGCGGCCCGAAATCTTGAGATTACGGTTCTTGATGGCTGCTACAGTCACCAAGTTTCCCAAGATTTCCTGGAGTATTACAGAGTTAAATTCAGGCGAGACAGCAATAGAAGAAGTTCCCCCAGCAATTGAGAGTCTCAGTAAGCTCGTTGTACTGAAACTTGACAACTGCAGAAGGCTTAAGAATCTTCCAAGCAGCAATCGTAACTTGACTTCCCTCCATGCCTGTTCAAATATTACCAGCTTCCCAAAGATATCAGGAGATATGGAATATTTGTCTTTAAGTGAGACTGCAATAGAAGAACTGCCATCTTCAGTTGAATGTCTCACTGAAGTTACTGTATTAAGACTTCAGAAATGCAAAAGGCTAAAAAGTGTCTCAAGCAGATCTGTAAGTTGAAATCTCTTGAAATTCTTTATCCTTTTGGCTGCTCAAAATTGGAGGGTTTACCAGAAATTTTGGAACGTATGGAAAGGTTAAAGACACTTTATCTTGCAGGAACACCCATAAAATAGTTACCCTCCTCAATTGATAGTCTACCTCAACTTTCACTATTGTCTTTGGAAAACTGCAAAAACATTTTGAGTTGTCCAAACAGTTTCTTTAATTTGACATCTCTTTCAAGTCTTAATCTTTCTGGTTGGTCTGGAGTTGATAAATTGCTGGAGAACTTGCCATTAGCTTTATTATCAGGTTTGTGCTCATTAACCGAATTACATCTAAACGATTGCAACCTGCTAGAATTGCCAAGTGCTCTCAGTTGCTTATCGTCCTTGAGAGATTTTAGATCGAAGTGGAAACATTTTTGAAAGCCTAAGCCTCAATGACTCTTTTCTTCTATAACACATCTTAACATAAGCTACTGCAAGATACTTCAATCTTTACAGGAGTTTCCATCTCCATTGCGTCTAGCAAATTTACAAGCGCACGAGTGCATTTCTCTAGAAACAGTACCTGCTTCAGTAGATGTAGAATTCACAGTCAGTTGGTCTTCTCAGCAGTATTTCACATTTTTTAATTGCTGGAAATTGAATGAGATTGCACATGCAAACATTTTGGCCGATGCACGACTAAGAATTCAGTTTATGGCAACTAACGCACGAGGCACCATGTTAATGGAGGATTACATGGAGGTCTCTTTCTGTTTCTCTCTCTCTTTCTCACACATCTCTCTCTCTCTCCTTCTATCTAAAATGTTCAGAGCAATGATTTTTATTTCTTTTTTGGTACATAGGGGGACTACTCGGGAGCTTCTGTTAGTATTTGTTTCTCTGGAAATGAAATTCCGAATTGGTTCAGTGGTAAAACTGAGGGATCTTCAGCAACAATAGAGCTGTCTCCTCAATGGTGTAGTAGTAAGTTCTTGGGTTTCGCACTGTGTGTTGTTGTTCCATTTGACAGTTATCGTGATCAGGGAAGCTTCGGTTTTGAGTGCAAATGCAGTTTTGAAACCTATGATGGTGATAGCAATGATATAGGTTGCAATTTATGGGGTTTGGATATGGATTACAAACCCAGAATTCTTTGCTCAGATTGTGTGTTCCTGTTATACTGTCATCTGTTGTATGCTAAGATAGTTCAAAATGATCATCGGTTCAGTATATACCAACATTAT
Organism: Murraya koenigii; assembly: GCA_025617385.1. Taxonomy (NCBI): domain Eukaryota; kingdom Viridiplantae; phylum Streptophyta; class Magnoliopsida; order Sapindales; family Rutaceae; genus Murraya; species Murraya koenigii. Next base: position 31,411,463 of record CM046811.1, read on the forward strand.
CATAAGGCTTCATTTGAATTCTCTCCTCAAGATGATGACGGATGGCTTTCACTGAATTGCAAGGTGAAGAGGTGTGGAGTCAGTCTATTACTCTGTGAAGAGGAGGATAGAGAACGTGGTAACAGCTTTAATGAAGTTGAACATGTTGAAAGTAGAAGTAACGGCGGCCACAATGATGAAGAAGAAGATCAAAACACTGGAAGACTGGAAGAAAATGAACCTAAAACAGAGGCTAGTACCCTCTGGTTATCTCAAGGCAGAGTCAATCTAATAACTAAGATTTTCTTGCTTGGACTTGCTCTGATTTTCTTCTGGTGGTGTTTCTTGGGCATTGCAAGTACTAATGGTTTCTTTCCATTTTCACCAGTAAGCCATCCCCTACCCAGTAAGCCATCCCCTACTTTTTCTTCTTTGTTGGAGTCTTGTAAGGTAATATTTGCAGGCTACCGAGAACCAAGCCCTATGCCAAAAAAAATAAATAAGCAAAGCAGTTAAGAGCTCTATGGTAATAAGTTCAAAAGCAATGGCCTAATGAACTTTAAACTCACAAACTAGAAACGCCCATCAAATATTACGTGTTTGGACTGGTTAGTGAATGATAAGAAGTCATTTTAAGCAACGGATTTGTGATCGTGTATCTAATTTTTTTCCCCCCTTGATTTTGTTTGTTTGCAGACATAAGAGGAGAGACATGGGGTGATAGAAGAACATTAGAAGATTGAAATGAGAAGAATAAAAACAAGATCATCATCACAAGGCAATGAAATATTAGATGAAGAAACTGATGTGCTGATAGTCTATCTTGCCTCAACTTTCGTATTCGTGTATTGTTCAGTTTGCCTTATTTCCTTTTGTAAATGTCTCTTGAAAATTGAAGTTAATATTTTGCCTGATTTTGCATCATCCAGTAAACTTAATTCTCTTAAAACAACTTTTGATTACCATCTTACTTGCTGGTTTTATTGCATCATCTACATTTACCTGAGATCACACACAGTTCTGCATTGCTCAAACACATCCACAGTCGACTTACATTCTTCCAAGGACAAACAAGGAATAAACCAATACACACAAAATTTACTTACGTATACACAAATTGAAAATTTCTGATCCATGCTACCGGGCATGCTTATATCCATTCAAGTCAAAAAGGGGTTTAAATAGCTACAAGGCTTGCTATGTCCAATCTCTCTACTATTCACCATTATCTCAGGAGGTGTTTGATGAACAGGAATGTCGCTGAAGAATCCAGCAACAGGTGAACCTGAATTTTTAAAGTCTTCGTCTTCAAACACCACCCACACCTTGCTTATTTTGGTCTCCAGTGTGCACGAGAAAAGAGTTGACGACACACTGACTTCATTTTTCTGGTTATCCTTTTCACCTTCATTGCCTGTCATTGCCGCTTGTAACTCTGCTGATTTTCTTAGACAACTCAAAATTGGAGGGATTGAGCTAGTAGTTTTGCTTAATGTGGGGCATCCGAATGACCTCGCTGATGTACAACCTAAGCATTGTTCTAATGCCATAACATGTTCCATGGTGACAATTTGCACTGACGGGTATTCCAAGTTCTTGTTGTCAATCATTTGCTTACAGTTTTCATATAAATCATGAAGTCCTTGAGTCTGCTGGGAAGCCCTCTTAAGTATGTCACAGGCTAAAGCTCTTGCTCGCCTTGCTAAATCAAAGAACATGTCGACAAGAGCTGCCAGACCTTCACAAAATGTCATGTAGACCTGGAAGCTTTCTTTCAAGGTGTTGATCATGGCAGCTTGAATCAAACTATCACAAGGCAAACTATCAAATGGTGAAGTTTGCAAGACCTTATCTAAGAAACCCTGACATTTTAGCAGTTTACGAAATACCATATTGATTGATTTCTCTCCGTAATATTGAAACTCCACATCTGGGGACATGACAGGTTCAAGCTTACCACCTTGGTTGATGACCCATCCCATTCTTTCTTCTAGATATGCTGCATACTTGTGTAGAAAACTAACTGAAGGATCCAAATTCCTCAAAATCCAGCAAGTACTCAATTGAAGATAGCCAGAAACATATGAATTTTGTAACTGTTGCTCAAAGTTGCGATTGCCGCCTCGTAGTAGACGATGAATTAGCAAAAGAGTTTTGAGGGAAACAAGGCGATCTCTTGTCTTCCCAAGACGACGAGAAATTCTTTCTGCAAGAAAAGAAATGGATCCTGGGGAGTTTGAGACCAGGAAGAGGATCTCATGCATGTATTTGTCATCGATGGGGCCACCATCATGGCCAGTTGCTCGCACCACAGCAATTTCAATGTCAGAAAAGCCTTTCCCATCATAGTTGTAAATCATAGCCTTGCCGATAGTGGCATGATCCTTAACAAAGCCAAGAGCTAGCCTGAGCTTTCCTTGAATATGCCCCATTTCTAGTTCTTCTATATTGCAAGCAGGACTACAGAGTAATAAAATGAGACAATCTTGTAAGGCAATCTGTGGAGATAAGCTTCACCACAAGTGTGAATATATATAAGAGGAAAAAGAAAACGCTGATGTTTAAGAACCATTGAGAATCAAATCTACATTTTAAAACATGTCAACAGAGGTGCCCTCACGGCCTCACTCTTCTATTAAAGAATTAAACAAAGAATGTCAGAATGTTCTCTGTTGATTTAACATATTCCTGTGGTTGGTCTTGCTTACCCTAGGATAATAAGAAAGTTTTATTGTTGGTATATTGTAGTTCAAATCTTATAGACTAAACGTTTGGTTAATAGTGGCATTTTAAATTAAGTGGTGGAGATATCTGACTTGGTTTTCGGATCTAAAGGAACTCTCGAAAGGGTCCCATTTCATTCTACAATTTGTAATTAGTTGATATAATGCTATGCAAAATGCATTCAAGTATAAATAGCCTTTACTGAAACTTTTGTTTGTCAGTACTCAACAGGGGTATATATGGTGGCCCTTACCAGTTGAAAATTTTACAGAGAAAGATCAGGGATTGTGGCCATTGGCCACACCACTATAATCCTTGGATTCTCTTTTCAAAGATTAAAATCAATTGATAATGGCCATTAATAATCCTACTTTTGATGGTCAATCTATTGTTTATGAATATCAAAATCCAATAACAAAGAGTGCCTTAGAAGGCTCTAAAACTTCTAGCTTTGGATATAAATGAATAAACTACATCTGAATGAGTCAACGAGGCAAAAAGTTTTTGTAGTGGAAGAAAGAACCTGATTCTTCAAGAATGGGATTCCTCTGCATCAAACTCTCTTCCTATTGGCAATATCATACATCATACATTCATTTTTGACTTGCAAATTCTTCCTCTACACAACTACAGGTACAACATTCGCTTTCCTTTTGAAGCCCCACTCCACTGGCATAGAGAGTAAACAGAGTTTGTTATAAATAATTTTAGAAGGATGGTTCTGCCATGACAAGTAATACCATAAAAAATTGAGTTCACTACATTTCAACTGAGCTGTAAGCTTATTTTCCTCATTTTTATTCTGGCAATTTGCTTGCCATTGGCTGATGAGAAGAAGTACATTTCAGTGATAGAATACCTATCATGAATAGGGGTTAAACAAAGTAAATTCCTATCTTTACATGTCAAATGAAAGACTTTCATAATATCAAATATCAAAAATCATGTGTAGTAAAGGATTCCTCAATGCTGGCTCACAAGACTGCTTTTGTTTTATGGATGAGACGATTATTTCTGTGGATATTCTGCTCAACTTGGATTATGCCTTGGGTCAGATCCCAACTTGCTGTAAAGCTCACCTGACCAAATCTTAGATGATTTGCTTTTCAAAACTAATTCCAAGCAAGTACAACAGACAAAGCAAAAGTTCAAGCATCTCATTTGAGCCTGTCACTCACAAATGGTCAATGATCAATGTCCAGCTATGACTGAGCAACAGAATGAATAAACAAGTGTTTAACCACCATACATTCTTAGTAAATAGTTTCATAACAAATGATCAAGTTGTAGAAAGACAAAAAGTAATAATCAAGTCGTGTCAAATGATACTCCATGAAAATCAGCTATATATCCAAGTGTGATCATTCATTTCTCAAGCAACCACCAAATTGATGTCAACAAAGCCATGTGGATTGTGTCACAAGCTTACATTTTCCCTCTCTTTTGGCCCATTTGAAAAATGAATGTGTAAACCAGTAAATAAATCACGAAATTACACACTAGTCTGCTTTCACACTCATTCGGAACCATCAATGACACCTACTGCAGGTGTAGTGTATACATTATACTAAGTGAAGACTAGATCAATAAGAAATTCAAATTGTTTCATCACATTTGGTGCTTAATGATGCCAAAGAAAGACCATGCCAATTATGATGAACAGTAAAATGTGAATAATAAGAACACGTATACGATTAAGAAAGCAGAGAAGCATCATTAAAATAAAGCATTCTTCTTACTATTCCATGTTGAAAAATTGACCAAAATAACAAAGAAACCATATAGCGTAATGTCAAAACTTCATGTCAAGAATATTTGTGCATTTGTACATCATAGGCTATTGGGAAAACATCAGCAGAGAAGTGCAAGTCAAAAAGGAGAAAAACTGAAAAGAGAGAGATCAAAAGGATAAAAATCTAATGAAGCATCTAAGGGGACTCCTATTACATTTAGCCATTGGTTGGATGGGCAGCTTGTCTTCTTCTAGTACAACTTTATACTAATTTTTAAAGCAGCTATTACCATCTTCATCCCAACAGTAAGCAGCTCCATATTAAGGGAAGCATGAAATAGGTGTGCTTTCCATAGACAAGCCAGTTCCTGTCCAGAGTGATTAGTAAGTTGTTTCACCAGGACCCTCATTACAGGGGCTGAAGAGGAAGAAAATATTTGCCCAACATAGAAGTTGTACCCAAGAAGTCCTACTACTTAAGAGGTTTCATACCCTGCACAAGTCACAAAGTTTTTTAAAATTTTCATGTTCCAAAAGAAGCATGTCCATTAAAAAATTACATACATAATGTATGTAAAAGCAAGCGAAACAAAATAACAAGTATAACCCAGAAACAATCCAAACATCAATAACATAAAAGTTTTGTAATAAGTGAATGAACAGTAGAACATAGATTTCACCTAATAATGCGGATACATCTTTTAATCAGTTTTTGCTCTTACTTTATTCTCGTACTTCATTCCAATAACAATTCATAATGCAGGTAAGTATCTTAAAAAATTTTATCATACAATTCTCTTATCAATGGGGCAAGTTGCCATTTAACATTTCTCATTACCAAAGAGCTAATATGTTTTAAAGCTTGCAAATATGCCATCAGGCATTGAAGCAGTAACAACACACAAAGTTAAAAAACAAATACCCTCAGTCAAGTATTTTATTTGTTACACAAAAAACAAAGAAGATATCAATTTTAAATTAAACATGTTGACTTTTACCATAATACACACTATCAGCTATGAATTAGCATACCTTAGAAGTCCTCAACTCATTCACCGCCATTCGAAGAGAATCATCCGAGAGTATCAACCGTGACAATGCACCAGTGCTTAACCTGCCACATTTACAAAAGATCACCATATGAGAGAAATTTTAAATTAAAAAAAAATCAGAAACCAGGCACCAATCAAACACATTATGTATAGCAATTTCTCCTTCTAAAGTTCAATTATCACTTATAGAGCATTATGTTTAATGCAATACCCCAATAATTTTGCTGCTTCTGATACAGATCCCTCGACTGCGAAAATTAGATCAAGCAGAGTTTGCATTCCCTATAGTTTAAAAAAAAAAAAAAATTACAATGACTTAAATTTTAATTAAACAAAAAACAACGCAAGAGTGAATACCAAAGCAAATTTGGGATTGTTAGGTCCAATTTGCGGACCAACTTCAGAACTTCTAATAGTAGACTTAGGGGGAAGGATTTGAAGAAGCTGTGGTGGCGGCGAGTACGCATCAAGATTCACACTGCTCCTCACTTTGAGGGCCAAAAGAGTGCGGAGGCGCGACAAGGCTGACGCGCGATTCTTGTGCTGCGATCGGTCTTCGGCAGCCTGAGCTATGACGCCGGTCGGTACGTGCTTGAGACGTACGGCCGATTCGCGCTTGTTCCGGTGCTGACCGCCTGGCCCCGACGATTTGTACGTGTCCATTTCGCATTCGCGGAGCAGCTCGTCGTCCGTCAATTCTAAGTAATTCTTCTTCTTCGAAGAAGAAGTTGAAGAAAAATTGCCGTTGTTGCTGTAATTACAAGAAAAGAACAGTGGCTGATAATTCCTGCGATGCTTATACGACGGAAAGTTTACATTTCTTCTTCCGAGTTGGGGAATCCGAAGCAGGAATTGAGCGGCCAACGCCATCATCAATTTCAATTTCCTTAGCAGCGATGTGTGATAAGCAAAGCCCAGCTTCATACTAGCACACATTCTTATAGTAGGCCCAGCCCAATCCAGCCCAATCTAGCCCAGTAGCCCTAGCGAGCGACTTCTCGGCTCTCGCCTATCTTATGCCATGATTAACTGTATCATTAACGCGAGCAATGTTATTATTATTATTTTGAACTCATGGTAGCTCTGTATCGTTTGCAAAATAGTTTTTAATAATTATCAAACTTACTCATAATTATAGCGGGTTTTTTTAATTTATATTCTTATTTAAAATCACAAATATTAAACAAATTTTAAAAATACATAAAAACTTAAATCATATATTCCAAAACTATAAATTTATAACAATAACTTAAAAAATCTGCATTCAATACTTAATTCTAGATTTTATTAGTATAAATAAGAAACTTATAATTTCAATATTACAATAAATACATAAAATATATTAATTTAACACAATATTTTTATTGTAGGCAAATCGTCATTACTAATATTTTTTATTTTTACCCTTTTCCTAAAAAAAAAATTATGTACAATACATTTATATTTTATGCACGGAATCTCTAATATATATATATTTGTAGAAACAATATATTGATTTTTGTAGACTTGTAACATTAAAAGATATTCAAGTTTACTTTTGGTAGTGCACAATGCAGATAAATAAAACAAGTACAAGTACATTGTTGTATCATGGAGATGTATTTATTTAATCTATAAAGATCACATAATTGATAGAAATAAACAACATTTTAAGAAAAATGACATTTATAACGTGTCTAAAAGCATCATCAATTATTGCAGTTTACTATTATTATTTTTCTTTGTACCTATATTTCAATTAAAATAAAGTTTCGCAATTATTTTTCCAATTTTCCACAAGAGTGGTGCTGTTGGCACACCTCTAATCCTCTTAAAATCCCTCTACTAAATAAACACCATTAATAAATTTAAAACATCATATTATTGCTACTAACACCTATGTAAATTTCAAAACTAGCCCCAGATTTCACGAGTCTCATCATCTCTTTCTCAACTTCTCTTCTTTATTATTATTATTATTTTTGTATGTTCAGCAAATCATATGTGAATTTGTGAACAAAACTCTCTGCATCCCTCTCTTACTATTCATCCTTCTCAGGAAAAAGATTTTTTTCAAATTTTTGTCTCCATATGAATCAGTTGACTACCCGTAACTAAAAACTAATGCTTATTTATTTATTTATTTATTTACTTTTATAATAATTTATTATAATTCAAAGTCCTATACAATTTTCTCTTTATCTATCACATTAAACATAATTAAGAAGGAGAATTTATTTCAACATTTTCAATGTATAAACCTTTGAGACTTGTTCTCTCAATTGTCATATGAGAACTGTGACCGATTTGATGTTGGGTTTGAATAACCAAACGGGAGGGGGGATTACTAAGGATCCGTTGGTAATGAACTTCACAAGACTTACACACAAATCGTATGGAATAATATCGATTTGTCATCTTCTCGAATGGTGGAAATCAGAGAATCCACTCTTTGGTATGCTTAAAAGTTCGTGGGGCTAAAAAATTGCACCAAGTTAAAAATGTGTCATAAAGATTTCTTTTTTGAACCTGTTTTAAGGTTATTTACAATTTTATCCTTCTTACCTATTCTCTTTTGATGTGAAAAAATTGGAAGTTAGTTTAAAGAATTTCATATGAAATCATTTTCATATTCAATTAGACTATGTGTCATTTGAGATTGCATTGACTGATTAAATAAGCTGCTTATGTTGTATGGATAAAATAAGGTGTTGATTTAAAAAGTAGCTTGGTGTTTAGTAAAAATTATGTTATTATGATTGTTGTGAGTTTAAAAAATATAGTACATGTGTTTGGTAAATTTTATTATACAATGACCAAATAGACATAAGTCAAAATTGCATTTTATTTCTAGAGTATATTTAATAAGTTGTTTGTAAAATTTTTTTAAATACATAAAATTATATAAAGTGAAAAAAAACTTAATTAAATAAAATGTAATGAACTTTATTGTTACACAAAATATGATAAAAATTCATACACAAAATATGATAAAAATTCATAAATATATATAATTCAAATAAAACAAAAAGTAATTTTTATTACATTCACATTAAATTGATATTTGAGAGAATATACAATAGTTGTGGAATAATTTACTTATGGTGATAATATGATATCTAATGATTTATATATTAGGATTTATGAAAAAGTAAAATATAATTGTCTTTTTATATATTAGGATATCTAATGATTATTTGTAATAATAATATGATATCTAATAATTTATATATTAGGATTTATGAAAAAGTAAGACATATAAATCATTACATAATATGATATCTAATGATTTATATATTAGGATGTATGGAAAAGTAAGATATAATTATCTTTTTCTTAAAATACTAAAGTTATATTAGGAGTTTTAAAAAAATGTGGTAACTTATTTAATAAACTGCTTATAAAAAGTAAGTCTTTACTTACTTTTAAAAGTTGTAGTCAAAATAAAAATAATTATGAAATAAGTTGCTTTTACGAAATTTATCAAACATTATAAAATAAACAGTTTGTTGAGTTTCAACCTTAATCCCAAAGATAGCTTATATTTATTTATTTGTTTATTATCGTAATTTTAATTTAATATATAATTGTAGTTATCCAAGAGATATGTAGGGGTGTTCAATAGGCCTACTCTTTCCACAATTATTATTACCCATGAATATTTTCTCCAACATTTTCTTTCATATTTTACTTATACTACAAATTACTAGTCTAACAAAAGAACCTTTTGGAACTACATCAGTTTCTAAATGCATTTTATTGATAAATTAACTGAATACACCATCCATTTTTTAATTTATGGTCAAACAATTCATGAGTAGTTGAAATAAAATATATATATTTTTGGGTAGATAATCTCGATTTTAAAATAGTTTAAAAGATTTTCAAACATAAGATACAATAGTATATAATGAACACTAATCCAACATTGAAAATCAAATAATATTAATTAGAAAGGATAATAAGGTAATATTTATTATCTGAAATTTAAATAAATTTAAATTTAATTGAAGTCCGAATAAATTTAAATATAAATATTTAAATAATATATTTATTATTTTAATATTTAAAAATTAAATGACATCTTATTCGTTTGTTTGTTTTTATAATAAAAAAATATATTAAACATGATTTTTTTTAAAGTAAACTTTTGTGAATTATAACCATTAAAGCAAAAATAATAAATAAAAATAATTTTGAAATTAAATACAATAAATTGAGAGATGAGTACTGATAAGATGGATTGAGGGACAAAAATTAAAATATGACCCTACTCATTGCTGATAATCATGACTCATCGTGAGTATGACCCCAATCAATTTGAGCATTAAAAGCACAAAAGCCGCGTGTTGAAAGTTATGATGTTCATTGGGAAATTTCAGCTAAAAGTCTACAAAGCACTGAAATTAAGTGTGGTACACAGTGCTTGCACGATGAGATGAAATTGAGAATTATCACGGAACTTCAAGGAAGGTTCATAGCATCGATTTTTGCACAG
>CM046811.1:32021526-32266436 GCA_025617385.1 Murraya koenigii
TCTAAGAAAGTACACCAACTAAATTACAAAATTATGAAAGTGCTCTAATTAATTTTAAAAGATTTCATGTTAGCTCTAATTTAAATGTCTAATTTTAAACATCCGATTTCGGAATAGGAAAATACTCTTCCTTCTATAACACTTGAAGAAGAGGATGAAGACAGAGTTATCTTTGGGGGCAGTAATTAGTATGAAGGAAAAAAGGGGCTAAGATTATAGCGGGGTATTTAGGGGGCAAAATCCTTACCACGACAGCCATTAGTCATGAAGGTGTTAGAACAACGTTACAACAAGCTTGGAGGCCGGTGGGGATAGTCAAAGTTGAAAGCTTGCGAAACAAAATTTTTATGTTCAAGTTCTCCTCAAAAGATGATTAGCAAAGAGTGATGATTGGAGGACCCTAGCATTTTGATTGAGCTCTCATTGTACTCCAAGAACCAAGTGGTATAGGCAATGTCACAGAACAATCATTTTTACACGTCTCATTTTGGGTGCAACTGCGTAATGTACCCCAGATGTGTACGGATATAAGTATAATTCGTGAAATTGGTTCAAAATTTGGAAAAATGTGGCTACGGATGCGACAGGGGATTGTTTTGGCAAATATGTGCGAGTCAAAATCTTAATAGACATCACGAAGCGATTGAAGAAAATTTTGAAAATTCAACAAGAAGATGGGAAAGAAATTCCAGCTGGGGTGGCTTATGAAAAACTACACGATTATTGTTTTTGTTGTGATTATAGCGGGCACCAATACAGAGAGTGTACAAAATATAAAAGCCAACCCAAAGAGGAGGTGGCATACGGGGCCTGGTTAAAGGCAATTCCACTGGCTGATCGCATAAGATTTCAAAGGAGCAAGGGCAGAGAAAGTGGGGACCGAAGAAGAGCAGGGACAGAAGCGGCAAATTCAAAGAGCATAGGTATCCCCAAGCAACAACACTTGCATCTGAATGGAGAAAACAGGTCAGGGTCAACCTAATACCAAAAAGAAAAAAGTAGCCCACAAATGGACTTTAGACACATGGCAAAGGAAGTTGAGGGAATATTAATGATCTAAGAGCACGAATCGAGACACTGCCATATTGATAGCATAGAGCAGAAAAGTGCAGCAGAAAATAAGGAGGTAGCTGAAAAGTGGTGTCAAAATGAGGGAATTGTGAATGAAAAAGAAAATATGGAGGGAAATAATGTGAACAAGAATTCTGCTTTGTTGAATTGCAAATTGGCAAGGAAAATCTGGAAAAATTCTCAATTGGTAGCTGAACTTCCAGGGCAGCACATTCATGACATAGTTAGGTTGTTGTAATTCTTTCCTCAACAGCAAACTTATATTGATGGAGCATCAGTAGCAGCTTTGTTATGGGTAATTTGGAGTGCAAGAAACAAATGGTTGTTTGAAGGGAGAAAAGAGAATCTGATTAGAGCAGTAACCAGAGTTATGTCAATTGTTGAGTCGCTTAGACAAGTTGAGCAACCTGAGATGAATTTTGTTGCAAGAAGAAAAGCTGAAAAGCAAAACCAGTGGTGCCCTCCACCAAATGGTTGGCTAAAAGTCAATGTGGATGCTGTTGTGGACGCTGAGAAGCAAGTGACAGGTTTGGGAGTTGTGATTAGAGATTCTGATGGAAAATGCAAAGCTGCTGCTGTTAGAACATCAAAATATTTTGGCAATGTAGCAGTAGCTGAAGCTGGAGCTATGGAGTGGTTACAAATAGCGCTAAGAGCTGGTGTTACCTCTGGAATTTTTTAATCTGACTCAACGGAATTAGTTGATCTAGTTAACAACTACACAAGTAGTAAGGCCGAGATTTTCTAGGTGATCTCTGAAATTCTAGAAATTTAGAAGAATTTCCAGAATTTCAAAGCTTAATACACTTCTAGAATTTGTAATGGCACAACTCATTCACTAGCAAAGTTAGCTCTGCAAAGGGTGGAAACTGTAACTTGTTTGGATGAAATTCCAACTGATATTCTGTATCTGTTATCAAGTTGATTAATGGAAAGGCATACTTTCTTTTTTAAAAAACGGCTAATTCTAAATAATTTGATTCATTATTAAAATATTATGAAACTTATTAGGGACAAAGGATAAAAAGAAATAATTAAAAAAAAAAGAGATTCACTTGACTCTTTTAATCTTTTTCGTCTCTTTCTAGTGTTTTGAATCAAAAGTACTCTATTTATTTATTTGTAATAGCGTTAGTGTATGGATTTCATCTTTCTTTCCTAAATCAATAGTACTTTCATGCCATTATTTAGTCTCTCAACATTAATTCCTAAGCTGTCAGGCTAATTAATTATGATATTTAATTTTTCTAATTTATTTTGATTTTTCTAATTGATCTTTTATCTAATTTCGGAATCTCTAATTATATATATATATATGTGTGTGTGTGTGTGTGTGTTTTCTATTTGTGTTGCATTATATGAATATCTTTACTATTATTAACAGATTTTAAGAGTAATTTAAGTGATAACTTAGTTGTATATATTGGAAAAGACATTTTTAATTGTATTAATACTGAAACTATCATACAATGTTTTCAACACATGAATTGCCATCAAGGTATCTTAGATGAGGACAATTTGTAATAAGTAAATTTATTATTAATGTATATTATAGTTGCAATGTTCTATATTGTTATCTGAATTTTTTAAATTGTATTCAAATTTAAAAGGAAATTATTACAAAACCATCTTTATTTGTCACATGTACATTTAACCACCATAAAATTTTAACATATTCTTTGCATCACATTTTCTTTTAAATTTATATCAATCAACCATTTTAACACTAAAAATAACTATCTTACCCATAAATGAATTAAAATACTATTTTATTCTACATTTATATATATATATATATATATATATATATATAATTAAAAGAATATCCCAAAATTTAATAAAATAAATAAATCACAAAACCTAAGATGTTAATTTTTTATAATTATAATTTATTTAAAAATTATCATGTTAATTTTTTAACTTTTTTTGTAAAATTCTTGTAATTAAATTAAGTGTATGGAAGTTTACAAAAATTAACATGAAGAGAAAAGCTCCCTATAATTATTATAAATTTTCCTATAATTAAAATTAAGAAACTTTTCTATACAAAATAAATGAAATTATAATAACAAAAAATTAAAATGATAATTTGTTCTTAAAATATAATGAAAAGTGCATATTTACCGAGAGAGAGAGAGAGAGAGAGAGAGCACTGCCTGCTTGATAAAGAACAAAATTTCAATTGGAAATCAAGACAAAAAATGTTAGTTTAATTTGTTCATTTTATTTTTCAATAAAAAGGTTGTCGATATTGATAAAATTGAGAATGAGTCTTGAATGCTATGATTTTCACACACATAAAAAATGAAAATTTCGCTAATCTTTATTTGGTTTGAGTGATTAATTTTTAATTCTATTGTTCTTGTGTGTATTGTGCTGAGAAAAGTTCACTAAAATTTTTTATTGATTTTCATCTTTATTCGCATTAAAAGTACATCTTAGGCATCTCATGCATAATAATATTTATTTCCATATTTTGCATATCCTTGCATGGGCAGTGAATCAATATGGATGACCAAAAAAGGGGCTAGTGTTTAGTTAGGGGAAGTGATATTTGCTTTCAAAAGAGAATTAGTCGTTTAACGAAGGGAAACAATGAATTTTTTATTTGCCCTATTATTATTTGTTTTTGGACTAGTGTCCTCTAAAGTTTATTCTGCGGTTGGTTCTATGATTCACTTGTGTAGGTTTTTGTTCCAATGTTATGATATGTTTTGAAGATTAGTTTATTAAGTGTCTGTTTGGTACGCTGGATAGGATATAAAGAGATAGGATGAGATATGATTGCATTAGATTATGTTCAATATTGTTTTGTGTTTGGTGTAGTTTAAGATTGGATTTAAATGAAACAATAATTTTACTAAAATTAGTTAAAAAATAAATATGAATTATTTATTTAATTATAATTTAATTAAATTAGTAACAGCCATGAGATGTACACAACATATAAAAAAATAAAAATCAATTTTAATTATAAGTACCTAAATTTTCATTTTAAAAATTAATAATAAATAACAATTTAATAAAAAAGATTTTTGTATTAAATCAATTGACAAATTTAACAAAATTTTTTTGAATATTAATTTGGTAATAAATCTATATATTCAAATTTACAATTATATTGTTGCTTAGTATTTATATAAGTTTAAAAAAATTATAATATAATCTAAATATGAATTACAATATTTACAATATTAGCTAAATATAATAAAAAATTAATTATAAAAGTAGATTATTTATTACCTCTTGAATAGTTAGGATAAGATTTTAGCTAGGGATGGTAATGGGCATAGCCCACAACGAGTTTGCTATTATCAAATCTGTATCTACACAAAATTTAAATTATCAGACTCGCACTAGCACCCGCCTGTTGCTAGTTTGAATTTTTTTTTTTTATGAAAATCCACCCATTGTGGGTTTTGCTAATTACCAATCTTGTAATGAATACTCGACAAATTTTTGCGGGTTTTCACATTTCACATAATACTGTTATCACTTGTCCCAAATTCTCAATTCACTTGAATTGATTAATGAACAACACGACTTAAAATTGAACCATTACAACAATGAATTATACAACCCAAATTGATTATCTAAGAATTAGCATAACCGATATTAAGACAATTAATGACCACCTAAAAAGAAGAGAATTTCCTCTATAATAATCCTAAAGAACGATAATTCACCATCAAATAACAAAAATAAGACAAGCTCTCTTCTATGTGCCTCTTATCCAAAAAAATAGACAGCCCAGATACAATATCCAAGAACTAGAATTTTAACATATCCATACTAGTACACATGATGTAGCAAATCCATAAATAAAAATCACAAATTCTCAAATTTAATGATGAAATAAAAAAATCCATTAAAAAAACCACAACTAATCCATGCATTAACTTATTTAACACAAACTCCGAGACTGAATATATTCATTTTATTCACCACAATTTGCACACATCTAATACGATTTCTACAATAATAATTAAGATTAAAAACATTAATCCAAAAAAAGATAATAATAATAAAATAACCCATGCATTAAGTTAAATAATAGTCTATACAAAATTATAATAACTACATAATAATCCATACATTAAGTTAAAGAAACTTAGTTTCTCACCTCACCAACAATATCTTCACCTTTGGAGAATTTGCTATTTCTTACTTTATTAGAAGAATCTGCATCTAAAAGTTTATTAAGAAAAAAGATAAATAGTTATAAGTTTGTAATGTATAGCGCTATACATATTATGTTCTATTGAAATAAAAATGTATTTTCATACCATTAAATTTAGCACACGACTAATTTTGAGCACACGTTAAAGCCTTCAATATCTTTTGATGAAGTTTACAACGATGTGGAGATACAAATTTACCACTAATATTGAATTGAATGCCGACTCAGATGCAGCGGTGGATACTGGAATGGTTAAAACATCTCTTGCAATTACTTGCAAAGTTGGATTTTTTGATCCATTAGTTTTCCATCAACAAAGTATATCAAAATCTTCAAATCTTGGAATAATAAACTCTTTTAAATAATAGTCCGATTCTGATTTGATATGTGTTGTACCACCGCTTTGATCTACAAAAGCATCAAAATTTACCAAACTTTTTCCAAGTTTTGAATGAGCTGCCATAGCTCGAGATAATGAAGCCACTGAAGATTAAACTTGACCTTGTGAACTTTCTTTTGACTGACACCTTGCTTGATAATCTTTCAACATATTATAACAAAAGCTTCGAATATTCTCAATCTCTTTTTAAGAACCATCTCCATACAACAATTCAAAATACAACTCAACCAATTACATTTTAAACCTAAGGTCTAAAATAGCTGTCATAACTATGCATCTGTGAACAACACTCCAATATTTTTCAAACTTTCCAATCATTGAGTTAGCCATTGCTTGAATTTTTTCACAATTAGAATACATCAACTCATAACTTGACAATTTAATCTAAAAAATGTTTGAAAAGTAAATAATAGATGTTGGATATTTAGTCCTAGAAAATAATGTAGTCACTTCATAAAATGATTCAAGTATAACCTTAATTTCTTTAGCAAAAATCCAATATTCTTTAGGAGGTAAAGATTTGTATAAGGGTTCTCATTGTTTCAAACGAGGAAATATTTCTTTAAAAACCAAAGCTCTGTCGAGCATTAAGTATGTAAAGTTCTATTTAGTTTTACAATCATGAAATAGATTGTTAATTCAAGGAATATTACATGTACGAGCAGTCCCAATAAATATTTCTTGCCTTTTAGGTGTAGTAGACCAAAATAGAATACTATTACAAATTCTCTCAATACTATCACTTATCACACTCATGCGAATTCTCTCAATACTATCATTAATCACACTCATGCCCTCCTTCACAATTAAATTCAATATATAAGCAACACAATGCATGTGAAATAAATCTCCATTCAACAAAAGTGAACTACAAACAATTTTTCTAACAAAATATCAATCATAGTATCATTTGTTGTGCAGTTATCGACAGCCAAAATAGATAACTTATTGTCAATGTTCCACTCAAGTAAACATAATACTAAAGCTTCAGAGAGTACCTCAATAGTATATGGACATTACACATATAAGAACTTAAATTAAAAAAAATTATATTATTATTAATATTGTGCAATAAGTATAAACATTTAAAAATAAAATAAACTTAATAATTTAGTGCAAGAATACCTAATGAGATGACTTTGTAGCTCCCAATTGTCATTTACAAAATGTAATATTATAGCCATAAATCCCTTTTATTGGTTACTAAAAGTCCACATATCGGTAGTAATCATAATTTTACTCTAATTTGAGTCAAATAAACTCATTGTTTTGACCCTCTCATAATCATAGATTTTCAAGTAATCATATATTTTCAAGATGTTACTTTTTAATGTGTTATAAGAGATAAACTTAAACATTGGCTAGAGAAACCCACAAACCTTTTAAACGCTCAATGTTCAACCATACTTAGCGGATGCTCATAAATAATTATCATATTTGCAAGCTCGGAATTACTTGATTGAAAGAAAATGTAGATACTTTATATTTTTCCACTCTCTTTCTTAGCTTGCAATTGCTTTTGAGTTGACTCAACTGTATGGTTTGAGCGCATAAAACACAACCCAATATGAGTGCGTAAATGACTGGTGTTATTTCTATGCTTTACATTTAATTTCTTATTACAATTGTTGCAAATAATTATATATTCTATTTTCTCACCAACTTTCTGTATTTTAAAGTGTTCTTGAACATCACTGGTCAATTTATTATTTTGCGAGTCAGCCTCACCTAAAGCAATTTTTTTTCCACATGTTACTAGAATTGGAGTTTAGATTGAAGATACCTCAATGTCTGCAACTTCTTCTTCACATGTTATTAGAGATTGGTTTGAAGCTATCTAAATTTCTGTTCTTGTTCTAGGCGAATCACTATCACTATTATCATTGAGCTCATAGGCTTGCATCTTTTACCTTAAAAATTTTAACCAATTTTAATCAATACACAATAAATTGATTTTAAATGTATCAAATTAACAAGTTAGCATGCTGATTTTAAACAAGTTAAATTAAATCACATCAATTAATTAACATGTTATTTTGTAACTAATTTTAAATGGTGTCAAATAGCCGAAATCAGAATGCCTAATCTAAAATCACAAAATCAGCATGCCTAATTTAAAATTAGTTACAATGGATGAAGAATTGAAGATATTAGCAATACCTTCCATGAGCAGTCGACTATAATGGATGATATATACACAATTATAGATTCGGCTTATTTAAAATCACTAAATCAGCATGCCTAATTTAAAATTAGTTACAATGGATGAAGAATTGAAATATTAGCAATACCTTCCACGAACAGTCGAACACAATGAATGAAGAATTGAATATATTATATGAGTATCGACTGTAACAACAACAGCACAGAAGACGGCAGCCGCCCAGAAACAGCTTCAGAATCAACGACGGCGACGACTACGATAGCTGCACCAACAGTCACGACTGAAGAAGTGATTCACGTGAAGAATAAAGTAGAGATGCAGCTGCGACTTAAGGGTGAAAGGAAAATAAGTGTGCGGCTGCGGCAGATCGCAGGTGAAAGGAAAATGGGTGTGCCTTGTGCTGCTACTGCTCACGGGTGAAAAGGTTAGACATCTATCTATAAGATAACCGGCATCCTCTTAAGTATTTACGATTCTTCTTAAGAAAATCCAACCGCTGTTTGTTTATTTCAAATACTTGACACTGAAATGTATTCAACACATTGCATAGAGTAGTATAATCATTTAAATAGATATAAAAATAATCATAGTTATGAGATGCTAATAAACGAAATCGATTATAAAAATCGCCTGTTAATTAGGCTATGAGTTGTTAATTTGCTACTGCACACTTGACAGTCACATCGTGAGTGTTTTACACTATTACACTTTACATTTATTTAATTTAAGTATTTTTTATTTAATTATTTTTTAATTAAAATCAAATAAAAATATTTGAAATAAAAAGTTGTGGGTTTCATAGATTTTCATGCATGTATCCGTCAGATATTTGTTTAATATCAAACTCACCAGTAGTAGCTTTGTATAGATTTCAATTTTTAATATCAAAATCTATTTGCGACTTATAAAATTATTTACAGTGGGTGAGCTTACAGGTTGATGGGTATCATTGTCATCCTTAATTTTAGGCTTAGAAGTTAGAAATTAAATCCGGATCCCCCTATTATATAATTTTCACATTATTTAAGACCAAATGGTAGGCTCATTAAAACTTATTCCAAAACTTACTTTTTGGCACCAAACATAGGATTTGATTTTAACCGTTTGTAAAGATTTTTGTTACAAAGATGTCAAAGAGAGAGATTGTTATTATATTAGGGTTTGTTTATTAAACCATATTTTAATAAGATTATCTCTAATGTAGATTTGGTATTTATTTTAGAAAAATTATCTCTGTACCACCATAAAATTTTAATATATTTTTTAGATTACCTTTATTTTTAAACTTGTATCAATCAAATACTTTCACACTATAAAATGATTTTTTTTATTACTAAATAAATTAAAAAGATTTTATTCTACAAAATTTTAAAAAATAACTAATTATAATTACAAAAATACCCCTAAATTTAATAAAACAACTCAAAATTGAAAGATACTAATTTTTTATAATTATAAGTTAATTTAAAAATTATCATTTTAATTTTTGTAATTATAATTTCATTTAATTTGTATAAAGGAAGTTTTTTAATTTTAATTATAGGAAAGTTTATAATAATTATAGGGAGCTTTTCTCTTGATGTTAATTTTTATTTGTAAACTTTCATATACTTAAATTTAATTACCATAAATAAATAAATTTATAATTACAAAAAAATTAAAAAATTAACTTGATAATTTTTAAATAAATTATAATCATAAAAAAATTAACATTTTAGATTTTGTGATTTATTTATTTTATTAAATTTAAGGGTATTCTTACAATTATAATTTTTTATTTTTTAAAATTTTATAGAAGAAAATAGCCTTTTAATTTATTTAGGGATAAAATAATTATTTTTAATGTTAAAATAGTTGAATGATATAAATTAAAAAATAAAAATACTGTAAAATATATATATATATATATATATATAATTAAAAATATATATATGGTGTGAAGAAAATTTCTATTTATTTTATAACGATCTTTTAGTGTTAAGGACCATAAGTGGCATACAAGAAAATAATTCAGGATTGGAGTGCGAGCCAAGGAAGAAAGACAATTAGTGCACTCGTTAATAAATTCAATTTGAGTTCAAATTTGGAAGCGCATGCACACGTGGAGGATTTTAATTGAATTTTAAGTAAATGCAAGCAAATTTGTTCAGCCCGCGAGTGCGTCAGAAGCAGTATCCAAATATGGGCTCTATTTATATCATCATTGTTCTGATACCTCATTGATCCTGATCCTAAACCATTCCATTAACATTCTTTGTTAATTGATCTTTTTGAGATAATGAGGTGACTTCAAATAAGAAGGTGAGTGGTGATCGTTAGATAGATTTGACTAAGTTAAGTTGATTGGTATTGTTAAGAAAAAGAGGTTGTTTTATATTAAAATTGCATATAAGAAGATGAGTTATGTCGCTGAGCAGATTCAACTAAGTTAATTCGATTGAATTGGCAACAAAAGTAACATCATGGTTGTTGATAAGAAAATGAGTTGTGGTTCGCAAGACTAAGTTAATTTAATTGAGGTGGCAATAAAAGTGGGAAGGAGTAATAATCGAATAGGTTATAATTTTTTTATTTTTTAAGGACTGTTTGAAATTGAAGTTAGATAAATATAATTTAAAAGTTATAGTACTAAAGAGTTTGATAAATAATAATTGCTGTAATTTGGAAGCTGTGTGTTATTATAATTTTTTATTTATACGATAGAAAATTATATTTTATTTTTAATAATTTTATCAAAATTATAATTTAAAAATTATATTTATTACGTATTATTAATTTTTATTTTATAATTATAATTTTTTCTACAGTACTTTTAAAGTATAATACTTTAATTCTAAATGGACCCTTAATTATTTGCTTAATATATAGGATTGGCTTATGGGTGTAAATATAACATTTGCATAGATGTAGATATTAGATTGTTATCCAAACACCAAAAAATTTAGGTTAATAATTAGCCCACAATAGGTCTGAATAATTAACAAACCCTTCAATTATATATCCTACTATTTTCATTTTACAAATACGTCGTTATTTGGGACTTCGAATTTAGGAGCCTAAATGTTATCATCCGGCTGGTTGTTACTCATCCTAATTGTAAGATACATCAACTATAACTTAGAAAAAAAACTTTAATATCCGATCAAGCACTTTTTAATTTAGAGGGCCGGGCCGGGCCCAATATGACTTAAAGACATTGTTATTTCTTATTTCCACACGTGCAAGTCTAACAAGGCTTAGCTCAAAAAGTTCAAATCATTATTCTGTAAAGATTTGTTTTTTCGATCTTTTATTCTCCTCTTCGTTTCTGGGTTTCGATATTTTGCCTTGTAACAGAAAAATAGGATTTCAATTTTCAAGTTCAAAATTCAAGGCGAAGCTCAAACCAATCGTTGATTTGTTTCGGTAATCCATCTATTTACAGTCTACATATTTGTATAAATATATTTGCTTTTGCTTGGGCTAATTCTGGGCTTGCGGATTTATTTATTTTTATTTTTTTAATTCATGAGGTGACTTATTTGATTTGATTGAATCATCAAACCACGAGTAATTTATTAAATTATTGTAATATTTTTAGATCTTAGTTTATATATTACTAATTTTTGTATATAATTTGTAAGTTGGTTAATTTAATATTTACGTGTTTATGTGATTTCTGTAATTCATCCAATTTCTTAACTTCTACAGCAATCTTAAGGAACACAGAATTAGCTGAAGTCTGTAGAGATGACCCTTTAGCTCTGTGAGCATTTTGAGCTCGTTACTGAGAGGCGAGTAGTATTAGGGAAGGAAGAGAGGTGAACTAATTCTTTAGTCTTTGGACAATCTGGCCCAAAAATGCTGCTTAATTGTAAGAAACTAATTTGATGTTTCTTGATTTTGTCTTTTTGAAGCTTATATAATACTGCTTTGGCCTTGGACTTAAGGTATGCTAGGGATTGAGGCTTTTTGGTTTCAGCAACTGTTCTGGGATAGAATCACTAGTTGTCAAGTACCCAGTGTCTGGGTTGTTAATAAATATCAGCTGCCATGTATTAGTGATTATATACCAATCACTATAGTTGTTAAGCTTTCAAATTTAAATTGAAGCATGGCAGTTACAACATTCCCTCAACTAGTTTGGCCTTTTGTTTTGTTTAATTCTTCTTTGATATGTATCTTGCTTGTATAATGGTTTTTGTGAGAATCCCTTTCATCTTTCAACTTTGTTCTGCAGATAAATTTTTTAAAATTGGGTTGCTTTGTGAGCCCAATTTTGTGGTCTCATGCCAATGCATGACTAGGTAATGAAGGGATTTCGTGAAAAGGCTGGTGCTTCAAAATGTTCTTCTAAAAGTACAACTGATACACCAAACGGATCTTTGGCATCTGTTAGTTCGGAGCCGGGATCTAGTGAGAGTAAGTCATCAAAGGGTTCCTTGTTGTCAAGCTTGTTTAATTCTGCTTTCTCAGTCTTTGAAACATATAGTGAGTCGTCGGCTTGTGAAAAGAAGGCAGTTCATAATAAAAGTAATGGGTGGACAGCAGCTGTGAAGAGACTAGTGTCTGCTGGCTCAATGAGGAGAATACATGAACGTGTACTAGGGCCTAGCAGGACTGGAATTTCTAGCTCAACCAGTGACATATGGCTTCTTGGTGTGTGTTATAAAATTGCACAGGATGAGCTCATGGGTGACTCGGCTGGTAACAGTGGATTAGCTGCATTCAATCGAGATTTTTCATCGAGGATTCTGATTTCATATCGTAAAGGTTCGAATCTTGCAATATTGGTTCTTTTATGGATCATCAGATTTGCAAACTTTGGTATTTTATTGGGTTTGAATGGTCCACCTACAGGTTTTGATCCTATTGGTGATTCAAAGTTTTCAAGTGATGTAGGCTGGGGTTGCATGCTTCGAAGTAGTCAGATGCTTGTTGCACAGGTATATGCTGTTTCATTATTACAACTAAACATTTTTCAATCATTATAATGTTAGGTCAGTATTCCATGAACTCACGATATTATTTCTTATTTTAATTGTCTGATATTTTTATTTAGCCATTGACCATATTACTTTTGAACAGGCATTGCTTTTTCATCGATTGGGGAGATCTTGGAGAAAACCTTTGCAGAGTGTAAGGAAGAGTTATTTAACATTGTTTACCCACTTAACTGTTTTGATAGTATTTTGAAAATTGGATGAACTATTAGGTATGTTAAAACTGATACTTTATAATAATGCAGCCATTTGATCGTGAATATGTTGAGATCTTGCACCTTTTTGGTGATTCTGAGACATCAGCTTTCTCCATTCACAATCTTCTTCAAGCTGGAAAGGATTATGGCCTAGCAGCTGGGTCATGGGTTGGCCCATATGCCATGTGTCGCTCGTGGGAGGCTCTAGCTCGTTGTCAGAGAGAGGCAACTGGCCTTGGATGCCAATCACTTCCGATGGCTGTTTACGTTGTTTCAGGTGATGAAGATGGGGAGCGAGGTGGAGCTCCAGTTTTATGTATTGAAGATGCATCTAGACATTGTTCTGTGTTTTCAAAAGGTCAAGCTGACTGGACGCCAATTCTTCTGCTTGTTCCCTTGGTTCTCGGACTTGAGAAAGTAAATCCCAGGTTGGTGTATTTTATAATGTTTATGAATAATTTCATTGTTGGGTCATCTTTCCTTGAGACCATTGAAGAAATTAACCAATAGTCACATATTATAATTTACTCTTCTTTTCAATGACCAGCAGATTTTTGCAATAGTAGAGGCCTGGCTGTTTGTAGGCTGGGTGTACTTGTTTCTTTGTCTCAGTTATTCAAGTAGATTTTTCAGACTAATGGATTGTTTTCTCTGCGGGCATGCTTGCCCTTTGGTGGATATTGAGAGAAGGATGCATTGTTGAGATTTTGCTTTTCGTTACTACACTGTTTTCCTTTGGAAATTTGTTGTATTTTTACTTTATGAATTTTTCTTGTAATTAGGTTTAGTTGTCCTTATGATTCTTCTACTTTTTTCCTTTATTTATTTTTTCTGAGGAAACAAGGAAATTTGTACTAATAACAAAAGATATGTAATGACAAGCTATCCAATTTTGCCCAAAAGGAAACAAAAAGAATATATAATGTAAATCTCAACTCAAAATATGGAGAAGTAGGTGCTGCAAAAAATTAAACTGACACCAAAATTCTAATTCCTTGTCCACCGCCTATTAAAAAAACTTTTATTGGCCATTGTCATTGAGCTTTTGAATGAGATTATGGAAGCTTTACTTGTTACGAAATTCCTTCTATGATTGTCATAGGAAAATTCTTAAGATGGTCTAATTATTTTTATGAAACAAAATGATTCCTCTTTTTATGGATTTTGTAGTTTATACAAATTTTAAGTCTGCAAGTTTTCCATATGTTGAGTCCGATGGTGAAATGATGTAGCAGCAATTATTTAAGACACTAAAATAACTTTTACCTAATGCATTCTCTATAGGCACATTTCGGATGCAGATGTTATGATATAATTATACAAATTTGTTCAATTAAATTTCCCTCATTTTGCTGCTACATAAAAAACTAAAAGCTAAAAATTTAGAAATGTTATTTGAGTTTTTGCCACATCTGTTTTTTAGTTGAAATTTCTTAATTTCTTATCAGGTATATTCCAACCTTGCGGTTGACATTCACCTTCCCCCAAAGCCTTGGCATCCTGGGTGGGAAACCTGGTGCCTCAACTTACATTGTTGGTGTGCAAGAAGAAAGCGTTATCTACCTTGATCCACATGAAGCTCAGCCGGTATAGTTATTAATTGATTATTTTGTTATTAATCAATTATTATTTAACGTCATATGCATAGGTGGCTATATTGTATATGTTTGTACAACATCATTATGTCAAGTGATTTATAATTTTCTCCTTCATTTTTGGTGCGTATACAGGAAGTCAATACTATTTACCTCATTCTGTTAGAAAATCATGATTGCTTATTGCAGACCTCTTAAATGCCTGGACAGCATTGATGTGTCCATGAATTTACTTTGTTCAGTCGCTATTTTCCTCCAACAGAAGTTCATAGATTTGCTCATACATGTGTCCTTATATGATCGTTATGGTGGAAATTTTGGATTTCGGTCTTCTTTCAATTGCTTGTGCACAGTATGTTGAATGGTTTCCAATGAATTTCCATTAGAATATAACACTTTGATATGGAGTGTGGCTCACTCTCTTTCGCAACTGGCTATGTAGAAATGTGCATTTGATGCTTGGTATTTCTGTTCTGTTGGTAACTGATTGTAGTGCTATTGCACTTTAAGTCAGATTGTTGTAATATGAAGCCTGATTAAAATTCTAATAATGGCTTGTTATCAGGTTATAAATATTGGAAAGGATGATCTAGAGGCTGGCACTTCAACTTATCATAGTGAGTAAGTGATTTGCTTTAATTTTAGGCCTAAGTCTATTTTTAAATTTACATCTTTTCTTGCTAATGTTTGAATGATTGCTCCAGTGTCGTTAGACACATTCATCTGGACTCAATTGATCCATCATTGGCGATAGGATTCTACTGTAGGGACAAAGGTTTGCTGGTTGCTTTTAAATGAATTTTATGGTATGGTTGCAGGTAGTTACATCTAGGACAACGCTCTGCTAGTCTTCTTGACAGTGGTATCTTTTATTTCCCATTGTGGTTGGCAGATGATTTTGATGATTTTTGTGCCCGGGCATCCAAGCTGGCAGAGGAGTCGAATGGTGCTCCATTATTCACGGTGACTAAAACTCATGAAAAACCAGTTAATCACAGTTATGTGTTGGGCGAAACTGGTGGGGTTCCAGAGGATGATTCCTTAGGTGTGATGTCCGTGAATGATGCAGTAGGCAATGCACATGAGGATGACTGGCAACTCCTTTGAGTTGTAAATTTATTACACATCTCAAAAGGCTGTCGGGTTGGAAGCTTGGACATGGCTCTTACTTCCCAACTTGTATCAATAGGATCCCAGTTCTACAATGCCTCTCATTAGTACAACCGCAACGACAACATATTCGGTTGGCTTATATGATTCTGTTCATTAATTCTGGAGCTCGTTGAATTCAACATTGTGTAGAAAGTACATTTAGCCTTGATTCTTTTAAATTATTTTCAAGCTGTTCATACTAATGACCAAATATGTATGTTGTAATACATAGATGCAAAAAGTATCCCCTTTGGGGTTGGTATTTTAGTATTTGAGATGTTGCTGGTTTCCTACTTTATAATGTTAGAGTCACTTCCACGGTGAAATTACTTTAAAATAATTATATGCTACAGCAGTCACAGATAGTTTCTTGTATATTGAATCTTGTGAGGTAGTTTGACTTATAGTCAATGCATCAGTAGGGAGGGCAGAAATTTTTGCTGAGTGCGAATAATTTGGAGTGAATATTGGCTCCTAAAAAGTCTCATAAAAGATTATTGGGCCCAATTCGAGGATGGGCCTATGGATCTAAATAAGTTGAGGTCGGATTCTTATATTT
This sequence comes from Murraya koenigii, assembly GCA_025617385.1. Lineage (NCBI taxonomy): Eukaryota > Viridiplantae > Streptophyta > Magnoliopsida > Sapindales > Rutaceae > Murraya > Murraya koenigii. Next base: position 32,037,827 of record CM046811.1, read on the forward strand.
TATCAAGTTCTTGTTTTAATCGTTGCTCCATTTGGGGATTATCCTAAATGAATTTATAGGAATGGGTCGAAGACATAAACTTGGCCCATCTAAAGCAGTCAATGGCACAATAATATCTTCAGAAAATGCTGATTGAGCTGTTGAATTTCAGCTTTGCTTGGACATTATTTTCTGCAAACGAACGTTCTCCCCGTGACTCAAAATTTCTTATTCCAACTTTTCTAATGATTGACTGGATAATTAGTGCATCATAGACTTAAGAGCAGTCAATGAGGGTAACTAATAACTTTTAAGAAACGTCACCAGAATCCATCTTAACACTGGGGCGATTAAAAAAAAAAACTTCCAAGTGACCTCTTTTAATCTGCAATGGGTTTTTCAGAAAATTGACAACAATGCTTGCATACTTTAATAATTTCAATTGCAGGTTCAGTGCATAGGTGCTTCTGTCTTTGCTTTGCTTTATAGCTTGTGATGCACATAATGTTCGTTTATATGAAGAGTGTAACACTTGAACTAAATTGAATGATACTCAAAACAAACCTCAAAACGTTAGATAATGCTTCCATATAATGTTTATAAGCATTTAAATCTCATAAGAAGCAATTCACGTGTTTGCTGAAAACAGATATAAACTATTCTATGCATAATTATGTTTTCACTTTTAAACTCCCATCTAGTATTACTATACAAAAAGCATCGCAGAGAAAACAAACCAAAACACTCTTGTGATGTACAAAACATGATACTCATCTTTCGTAGGAAACAAATTGGTAAAAAGGAAGATCAGTTTTTTCTCAGATTAGGAGACAAGAAGCAGAGCAAGGGAACCCAGAAAACCCAACTGGTAAATGAACATGATCCCATTTGATGCTGCCATTGCTAATGTCTCTCTCCATAATGAATGCACCTTCTCCTTCACATTCATTGCATATAAATGATGATGATGAGCCTCTGCCACCATTGCCAGTCATCACAAACACCTTTTGCTTCTGTTGAGAATTATGAAGTGTTGTCACACTAACACAAGGAGATGATGATGCCTCAGTTACACTTTTGGGAAGTGGCACAACTGAGCTGAAAATTTTGCCCTTCACCACTTCCCCATTTTGCTGCTCTTCTTTCCCCAAAAACCACAACCATTGATGCTGCTGCCTATTGGAAATGAGTGTGGCAGTGCTGCCTCTGGGGCTTAAGCTTGGAAATGGCCAAACATGATCAAATTTTGACCAAGACCCAGTTGTAGGATCATAACACTCAGCATCAGGCTTGAATCTCCCCTGGGATTCAGTGCCATATCCACTCACAACAAAGAATCTATCACCTTCCAAGCAAACCCCCTGACACTCATCTCTTTCCTCATCCATCTCAGGCAACATCCTCCACTCATCAGCTTCAACATCATAAACCTCAGCTGATTTCAAAGCATTCTTTTGGCCATCGTGCCCTCCAGCAACACACACAGTTGAAGCTCCCACAACAGCACAGGCAAAGAAAGATCTTGCAACTGACATAGGCTTTGCACGACGCCATCGAGAGGAATTCTCAACCATATCGAGAACGTACACGTCGGGGACCGGTTCAAGTGTTGTGGGGTCCCAACCACCCAACAGCAATAATTTTCCTGAAGCTGGAACTGCCAGGCATTGACAGAACATTGGAATTCTCCCAACGTTAAGCCCTATCCTTTCCCATGTTCCATTGCTAGCATTGAAGATTGTGAGGCCATATTGCAGTGGGGTCCTATGAACTTCTTGCTGCTGCTGATGCAACTCATGATCATCGTCATCTTGATGTTGATCCTTCTTGGTGCTTGTGATTGTTGCAGCAGAGTCAGAGACCAAATGGGTTGTTGTTGATGAAGAATCTTTTGGATTTGGTGGTAACAGAGGCAGAGGCTGGACTTGGCAAACAAGATGCTCAGCTTTGCTTGCTCTGATTCTTTCTTTGTAAAAAGAATGACTTGAAATCAAGTTAAGCCATCCTTGGCAAACTGATTTGAGACCTTTATGGAACTTGTAAGGCACCCTTATCAAACACTCCATTGCTACCTCATCAGGCAGCCCTGGAATCAAGTTTTGAACTTCTTGTTGCTGCTGCTGCTTTTCAGCTTTCACCATTTTCGATTTTTTCTTTTTTTCTTTTGGTTTCCAATATTGTAACTAGCCTTAAGGCTTGAAGTTGAAGTGAAGTGTTTATTTGTTTACAATATAAAAGTTTGCATAACTATTATTAGAGAAAAAGATTGGTTTTTGTGAAGTGAAAAGTGGGAGAGAAATACTTTTAGATTGAGCGTGAGGGTATATACGTAATGGAAGAAGGGTTATCTTTATAAGTAGATATTAAGTGGTGAAAAGGTTCTATCTCATCTTCAAGGCATGTAAGACGTGGCTTTTCGTTGGAAATTGGACATTTAAGTAATGAGTCATTGAGTTTTGTTCTGTTTGGCATTTTCCAATTTGATTGGGTTTTGTGGATTGTATTTAATTATGAGTTGGATCTTTGTTTGTATTGTATATCTTTTGAATGTTCTTTTATTATTATTATTATTAGTATTATTAATTTGTTTTCCTTGTTAATTCCAAACTCCAATCCAGCTTTAGTTTTATGGAAAGAAGAATTTTCAAATGCAGCCATGAGTTTGCAACAAAGTCTTGGTCAACTAAGGGCACAAGTTACGGGTTTTCTTAGGGGAATTCAATTTTGTTCTTTTTTTTTTTTTATTTCGGTGATTCTCTGAATATTAGTGAAAGTAGATGTTTTGTTGATCTGGATAGACATCTATGCTGTATTATAAATGTATTTATTTAAAATTTTAATAAACTTTAGAATATAATATCTATCAACAAATTAGTTCCAACAAGATCTTTACTGTTATTAAATTGTATTAGTTTAAAAATGTGTATATATATATATGGGGTGTGTATGACTGTATGTAAAATTTCTGGCTCTTGGACGTTAAAATCTCTGATTTTTTTTCTTTTTCTGTTGGAAAATAAAAATCTCAGAATGTGGATAAGTTTTCATCACTCAAAGTTACTGTTGTTATGGCGATAGACCCACCAGAGGAGAGAATAAGCCTTGGGACCATCATTATCTGCAAAATGATGTAGCAACGGCCAAACAAAGGTTATAAAGCTGAAGTAATATCCTCCTAGAAGCACTTTATTGCGGTGCCCAATTGCCAATTGGTCACTCATTTCTTGGATTGGATTAAACTTAAGACTTTTGGTTTTTGTCTTTTACAGGAGGATCTTTTTGGCAAAATTAGAAATTATTGTTCGTAGGATGTATTTATTTAATAATAATAGCGTTAGAATCTTAATATTTAAATTTAAATAGTATATATCATTTATTTATTAAATAACAAATTTTATAATTGATAAAATTATTCAATTATTATATAATAAATAAACATTATATTAATTAAAACTCAAATTAAAATTTATATGTTAAAATACTTAATATTATTCGTACTTATTTGATCATATTGTTTATCACAAGAATCTATTTTTCTTCTGGATTATAATGAGCTTAAGGTCTAGATGTTTGGTAATTAATCTCAGCCATATATATGTTAATTTCTAGCACAAGAGTAATTGTACGATGTAACCACAGGAAAAAAATATCTTTTGAGTTTCTATTTTAAACTTTAAAGTATAATTTTGAGTGTGGAAGTGAGAAGTCATTAATAAGAGTAGAATTTATAAGATTGTAGCGTCAACTTAAATTCAAAATTAATTATGCAATCAATTCCATAATTTATTATTTGTAATTGCTAATTAAATTCAGAATTTATTATGAGATTGTAACGGTTAATTTAATTCATATTTTAATATAAAATTAAATCCAAATTTTAATATATAGATGATTAGCGGGACAGTTAATTCAAGAATTAAATCAAAATTTAATGGGCAGTGATTACAGTTTTTATTAGATATAGATAAAATCGGGTACAAACTCTCAACTATATATCTATTTCAATCCATCACAAATACGGTAACATAAATTATTGCAGATGCTTATGATATTAAACACAAATACTTGTTATATGGTGGTTTTTGTATGTTGATGGGTAAGAAAAAGTTTCTTCGCCAATAAAGTGGGTGCCTAAAAAATTTGGAAAGAGTCTATTATGTCTTTGCTCATGGTATGTTAGTTACAAAATTTAGAAGGGTTGAAGTCGCAGCCACTCGATTTAAAGACCAAAATTATATTCTGATTTGATATTTTTCTCTGAAGAAGATAGTAATTAATAAATTAAAAAATAAGAAAACAATAAAATCTCAATCCTAAAACATAAATAGAATACGTTTATTTTTTCAATCATATGTGAAAGTAGTAGATTGAGTTGTATATAAGTATTCAATTTCTCTCTTACTTAAAGAATAATTGAGTGCAAATATATATATATATATAATAAAATATCAATTAAATAGATATCTTTCGAATATTAATATAATTATTGAATTATAATATTAATATAAAAAATATTTTTCAAAAAAGAAAAATCAAACTACTTTAAATTCGGTCGAGTCCTTAATATACGAATGGAGTTAATTTATGCCCCGAAATTTGTGAGAAATTTTACCCCTTAACGCTGGGAATCATTTAACTAAAGAAGAGAAAAAATCATAAATCGGTTGAGCAGTTGAGAATTTATTTGAACTCTTATAGTACCAAAAAAGCAAAATGGTACTAGAAACCATTATGCAATTGTGGAGCCCTTGAAAGTAACATTTGCCCTTTGCTTTATTCGTTACCAAAATATCAATTTATTTATCGCGCAATACATTGTCTCCCACAAACTAACGGAAAACCACTGCTTCGTCGTCTCACCACCATAAAAAATCGAAATTACTTTATATAAATTATGTATAAATCTATTGTGACATCATAGCGCATCGACAACGAATCTTTTCTTACATATTCGATTTTTTTTTAACGATTTTTTTAAAGAGAAAATTATCATTCCACCACTTTACTTTTGGCGGCAGTAATTAATGAATTTGACACCAAATGGCAATATTTAAAAATTTTAATACGAAGAATTTTATAATTTATAAAATTATTTTTTAATAAATAAATTATATATTAAATAAAATTTAAGTTTAGACTTAAACATGAAGATCATATTTTTTTGGTATTTTATCAATTTTTTTATTCAATATTATATCAAATTTAATCATTTATTTTTTATAATAGTTTAACAATAAAATTATTTATTACTTATTATATAATTATATTATTTTTAAAAACTAACTTTATTAAATATATATCTAATTCTTTGCATAACTGATTAATTTTATGGTACAATAATTATTTTAAAAAGTACAATATTATAAAATTGGACTTAAAACTCAAATGAAAATACAAATTTTTAAATAAATACTACATAATTTTATCAAAATTTCTTCATGACTACATGAACTTTCACTAAAAATGATATCATTTTTTTAAAATAAAATAAAGTGGTTTATGGCTCATTCGAGATTGTTTTTGGGAGGCTCAATTTAAAAAGTTAAAAGTTAATTTTGATATTTAATTAATTTTTTAAAATTTTCTTTTGGTAAAATCATAATATTCTATAGTAGATTTTGAAAAGAAGAGAATGAATATCTTTTTAAAATCTGATTTTAATAATTAGTTTTATATTTAATGCAATTTCATATATATCCTCATATATATTATAAAAATCTAAAATTATCTTTATTAAAATTAATCATTAACTTTAAAGAGACTATTATTATTACTAATTATATTGAAATAACAAATTAATAATATAAAATTTTGATTTTAGTTATCACTTATTATTATTATTATTATTATTATATACACACAATAAAATATATTTTATATACATATTTATAAATATCAAAATAAATTTTATTCTCATATTAAATCATTTATATTTTTATAACAATTTAATAGTAAGATTTATCAATACATATGATTGTTTATAGAGCTCTACTAATTGTTTAACTGAATTTTATTCACAACTGATTATTTATATAATACAACTAACACTTAATTTTTTTAAAAAAATTATAATATTACCAAACTAGTCTTTAGTAGTATTCAAATAATCTCTTGCTTGAACACGCAAGATGTCCTTGCCAGCTGTCCTATTGTCATCAATCTCAATAGGTTAAAAGTTTGATTATTGTGAATAAACAATGCTGTTTATGTAACATTAATAAAGAAAATTAACAATGCTGCTTATGTAACATTAATAACTATAATACATATTAGTTCATAGAAATTCATATACTAATGATAACTTGTAACGTCTAAAGAGATCAGGCAATAGTGAAGACGGCAACGGCAGATTTGTTTATTTCATTAAAACCTATGTATGTAATTTATTAATTAAAATTTAAAAACAATCTCTAGCTCTTGTATCTTGTCATGATTTCTCTTATACATAAAATGGTTTCTAGCTCTTCATTGCATTCATCGTTTAATCATTTGTTTCCTGTGATTTATTTCCATATAGACAAAAGATTCGTGCTAATTATTGATCAATAAAACGTATTTTATTTTATTTTGTTTTGTTTTGTTTATCCCATGTCCATATTACTTAATCGCCTTCTTGTTTACTAATAAAATGGTTTCTAGCTCCAATTTGTAATTATAACATCCGTCTTTTTATCATTTGTCTCGTGTGATTTATTTACTTCGAGACCAAATGTTTGGTGCTAATTATTGAAAGCGTAGAAATGTAGTCATTTTTCATGTTGTTTTCACCTAATCGAGACTTGAGTATCTAAAAACCTGAAGTGTTACAATTCAGCCGGTTGTGACTTGTATGATGTTATTATTTATTTACAAATTTAGCTCTTTTAATGCAATTTAATATAAAAAGATTATTTATTTTGTTTTGTTTTGTTTATACCATGTCCTTGTCCATATTACATGATCAATTTCTTATTTTATTCTTCTTATTATTTTTATTATTTAGTTAAGAAAGATGTATTAGAGCATAAGAGCATCATTATGAGCTTATGAGCTTTTCCATCAAAATTTATATCTAATACATAATTGTGAACATTAGATACAAGTATCGACATAAGCCCCGCCTATATTTTTTCAAAATTTATCTCATACAAAAATTTAAAAAAAATTGTCAATTCTCATACTTTACTTAATTGAGTAATGCTACATATCCTAAATTTTTTATCCCAAATAATTATTCTAAATAATGCGGTAATCATCAATTAGTTGGTAAGATAATATAATTAATTCACTTTAATTTTACAAACTAATTAATGAATGTCACATTATTTTAAGATAAAAAGTTTGAGATGTACAATATTATTATATTTAATTACTTATAATCTTATTTTCGATGTCAGAATTTGAGACTTTAGTGAAAAATGACCAAAATTTTGCGAAATTATCCAAATTTCTCCCCTTATTCTATCAACAGAACGTACAATTGACGTTACAATATTAAACAATTTTATGAGGAGGATTCCGGTGTTGTTAAATCGCGAGAAAGAGAATGTTTAATTTCGCCAAAAGAGGGGTTCTAGTGGCTTTCCGCTAAAGGGGTTCTAGTGGCTTTCCGCTAATGTATGTAAGAATATAGATTATTAATTTATTAAATTCTTAACATTGAGTGTTATTTTTTAAAGTTTCTTGTCTAAAAAATATACAATTAAATAACCCATTATAATATTATATATGTTCTTAGTGACCTTATTATGCTATTAAGCTTTTTACAATTGGATTTACAATAATTTGATGCATGCATTGCCGTTCTCTCTACGTTAAAATGACACCAATAATATATTCAAAAGCCCGTGGCCCTTTCCATTCATAAATAGTCATTTTCAATTATTGTGAAAGTGAGTTTACTCTTCTTTTCTTTGATGAAAATCCAACTTCCAAGCACATGCCCTTGACGATAAATGGAACCAAAAGTTCGATGGCTTAGTTAATGGTGTGGAAAAAATAAATTGCTTGTTTTGAAAGGGACAAATGTTTTTCCAATTGGATAGCTATTGATTATTTGATCAACAAATGAGATGAGAGTGAGACCCCAATATAAATTATTAAAACTTCATGACTTTTTTTTTTAAATATAAAAATTTATTAGTCGCTTGACTTGTGGTTGGCCTAGTTTATCTTCAAAATACATCATGTTGTCCCCTCATAATTTGTTTAGAAAAATGAATTGATTGCAACCCCGTTTGCATTACGCAATGTCATGTTCTTCTTTCTTAATTTAGGTTCTTAGAAAATACAAGATATGGAATATAAATAGTAATATTATTTTTAATGTATTTTATTTTGTACATATCTAATGAATGAAGATGTAGATAAGTTTAAGAAGTATTTAATTTTTTTCTCTTAATTTGGTTGAGGTTTTTCTAAACTAGTTTTGTTATTCGAGTTCTCCGTTGAGATTTGATGGGATTTAAGGCTTTGCTTTATTTGAGTAGCATTTTTATTTTATCTGCCGTAAATAGGTTACAGCTTTAATAATTTTTCACAATTCTTTAAATCATTAAAATCATCTCCTTTAAATGCTAGAACTAAGATTTTGATTCAACGGAGTAAGTTTAGGTTTTGGTTGTACCTTATGACTTGTATGAGAGGAAGCAGTTGAATAAAATAAGATGTATATAAATACATTAAGCTAATAAAAAAAGAAAAAAAAAAAGGAAAAAGTCACGATGATCAAGAAATTGCAAGGTCAACAATAGTAATTTGTCAATTTATTTACTATTTATTTAACTCTAAAATTAATTTTTCAAAATTTTCAAGAATTTGGTTTGGCTCGGGTCACCTTAGACTTGCAAGTGGTCTCTGCACTACTCCTTTATTCCCCTCTTGTAGTTAATTATCTAAATATCTATGTTCGCTGCTAGAACAATATCTAATAAATATTAGACACTACATCAAATAATTAAATGCTTTTCAACAATCAACAAAATATGTTTATTCAGCTTATTGTTATGCTTCCACTAGCCCCACATTGACTTTTGTTTCGTATGTGTTTCATATTAAGGTTAAATTGTGTTATTGCATCCATAACATAGGGGTGAGTATTATTTAGTTTAGTTTGGTTCAGATTCAGAAACTGAGTCAAATCAAATCTAAACCAATTAGTTCATGATTTTTTGAACCATACAAATCAAACACTAGAATTGAATTGACTGAACTAAATTAATTTAGTTTAGTTTAGTTTGGTTCGAGTAATTTTATCTTATAATATTTTATAAGAAAAAAATAGTAATACATTATTACTACAATAATAATCTTAAGTTTATAAATCCACAGACAATAAAAAATATAATAAAATTTAACAATAGTTTAGAAATCCACTACAAATTAAAAAAAAAAAACTTGACTTCAAATTTCTATTACCATTGAGAACTCTCCTAATCACTATTTCTTGATCATTCAACTTCCATATTTAGAATACCTTTATTATCTCTCAAAGTGAGTCATTAGTCAAGTACCAATAATTAAACAAAATAAAATAGAGTGTGTACAATATCACATTGATAATCACATTATTAACAAAGAAATAAAAGTATTAGTTCCATTATCTAAATGTTCTTCATATTGAACCACATGAACGAAATTAAACAAATCAAAATTGTGCAATCTACTTAAAATAAACTTAAATCTAAATTTGTCCCCAAGGGTGTGGTCGGGTTGGTGCTCGCTGTAGAGCCGTGGAAGCCCGAGTTCTATTTTTAGGGGTGGGAATGAGGTTAAAAAATTGTATTTGGGTTTGTCCGCCCCCCTTTCTTTTAAAAAAAAAAAAAAAACTTAAATCTAAATTTTAGAAAACATACATTTTGAAAGTTGATCCATATACTCATTTTTCCTAAACTAATTGATAAGCTTTATTGTCATATGCAATAAAAGAGAAGATTGCAAGTAATTTTATGTTAATATTAATGGTTCAAGGATGTAGGAGTCAAATACCTTTTCTATTGATATAGTTTAGGCTATGGTTTCTAATTTTTTAATTTTTTTCATAAATCCTATTTTTAATTTTTATCGGTTAACCATTTGATTCAGTTGTTCGGTTTGATTTTAACCGAATCAAACAATAACTAATTGGCTAAAATTTTTTTGGACCATTTAGTTTTTGTTGTCCGAATCGAATTGAACCAAACTGTCATAATACAATATGGTTTGATTTGGTTGGATTCAAATATAACCAAATCGAATGCCCATTCCATAACATTACAAAAAATCAAAATTTTTTATTACACGTTTTAAATTATGGATTGCATTTTTTAAGTCCCTTACAAATTGAGTCGAGTAACAAAAAACATGTGGAAATATATGTAGCATAACACTTGAGACATATGATAAAAAACTTAAGAAACATAAAAAAAAAAAAAAAATAGTGAGATATAATACCACAGTGACTGTATCTTTATTGTAACGTAATTAAATTGACCCTTGATCAGTTATGAACTATTTTCTTGCATGTTCATTACTATTCTCAAGTAAAACAACTGATGTTGAAATGGTATGCGCTACTTCGGATTATTGTTGAAAATAAAAATGTGAAAAAATTATGTATTGCATTTTTTGTTTTCAAAGAATCAAAAATGTGAATGCTTGTACTTCATTTTAGTAGTAACAATGCTGACGTGTTTTCGGTTTGTGGTCAAGAAGAAGAAAATAAGGAAAATTTAAAACAAATAAATGAGGCACAAATTGTTCCCTAGATCAAGCCAAGGTGCACTCCATCTTTGTTAATTGTGTCAAGTTTTTGACTGAAAAAAGTTTGCTGATGACTGATGAGTGTTAAAAGAAATTTTTTAATTGCCCAATATGAGTGACTATAGGAGTAATAAATTCTCATTCAAATTAATTTTTTCCTACTCCAATAGTAATGGCTTTTCGTCCTTAATCAACGAATTAAATTTGAGAATCGTCGTCGTTGTAGGCTAAGGTTGGCTTAATCCCGCCCGGGCCCTATTAAAAAATTTCTTGCCCACCCCATAGCCCGAGTTTAAAATACAAAATAAAAAAATTAAATTGAACACCATTTTATGTTTAATTATTCTTAATCCAAATTTCTTATAGTAACTAATGCAATTTATGAGCACTAACAAGATGGTAATTGGAAAATCTTGTATGATTCTATTATTTGCATCAGCAAATACGTATATGTGGAATCACACTAATGGAATTCACAAGTATTACTAATAAGATGGCAATTGCCTAATTGGAAAATCTTGTATGATCTTTATTTGTATAAATTAATACGTATACGTGGAATCACACAAATTCATTCATTATTTGTGTTAATAGATAATATTGTCCTCGCACAGTTGCGCTTAAATATTTTGTTTCTATGTAGAAAATATTGTTGATATAATTGTTTCCATGAGTGACTTGTAATGATTTTATATGTCTCTCTATATGAAACCACACAAATTTGCCGAGTCTGGCAAGTAATCTTCAAAAAGCTTTATTTGATTGGTCGTTTGAATTGGAATCTTGAAGAAGCTTCGAGGGTTAAGTAATTGATTTGGACTTTAACCACGAATATTTAATTGTACTTAAATATTATTATTTTTATTTTTAACATATTAAAAGTTATTTAAATATAACTTTTAAACAGCTTTGGATTTTTTATTGTACCTTATGAACTGTTGGAGAAATATATTAAGCAATAATAATAATAATAATAATAAGTCGTTAAACCTATTTAATGGATTAAATTATCATTTATGTAAATGTGTTATCAAGATGAAGACATTTGGTGATCTTAGAGTATTGTTCTTCTTTTATTTATTCTTGGTCACATGTGTGTATATATATATATATATATAATCATAATTAATTAAAATATACATTTGAAAATGAATGAATAGAGAAAGAAGCACCAAGACTTTTCCAATATCAAGACATTACAAAGCCAACAGAAGTAATTTTTCAATTTGTTTACTAATTTTTAAGATAATTTATTTATTACTAAGTTAACTCTAAATTTAAATTTTCAAAATTTGTAAGAATTTAGGAGTGCTCGGGTCACCTAAGGCCTGCCAGTGATACCGACACTTCTCTTTAATTTTCTTATGGGATTAATTGTCTCAGCCTCTCAAGTGACTTGGACTAAAGCATCATCCAGTGCCATCAAATGATTTTTTGCATTAACTGATTCAGACCGGTGCTTGTTATGATAACATACAGTACAATACTACGTCATATAATTATGTGTTTTCAACATTCGACGGCGTGTGTTCATTCAGCTTTTGTCACCCTATTATTATCTTTCACGACGCACTTTAAGTTGACTTTGATTCGCATGCGTCGGTCATATTAGGTATGTTATTACATCTATAACTTTACAACGAAATAATTTTTGTTTTTTATAACATGTTTCAAATTATGGGTTATATTTTTCAAGTTCCTTAAAAGTCATAGTCGTGCAACAGAATATATGGAAATACTTAATAGCACAACTCTTGACTTGAGAGTTGAGATGTGTAAAGGAAAACTAGAGATATATAAAAATAAAAATTAGTGAGATAAAAAAAAGAAACTCCTTTGCAGTGTAGTTAAATTGACCCTCGATCAGCTTTGAACAAATTTATTGCATGTTCATTATTGCTATTCTCGAATAAAGTAACTGCTGACCTTTCGGCCTTACAAACGTTATACGCTAGTTGGGTTACTGTTGAAAGCGAAAACGGGAAGAAATTTTATGAGTATATTTAGGATTGAGGTGTTGTAGTTTTTAAGTTATAGTTGTTATGAAAAAAAAGCTGTAATTATAAAATAAAAGTTAATAATATGTAATAAATATAATTTTTAAATAATAATTTTAATAAAATTATTAAAAACATAATAAATTTTATATTTTACAAGTGAAAAGTCATATTAATATAATTAATATAGCTTAAAAGTTATAGTAGTTAGTGTTCACAAATATTTTAAGATCTTGTAAACTTAAAAGCTACAGGTGCCCAACCTTAATCCCAAATATACCACATCACAATTTTTGTTTTTTTTTTTTTCAAAAAGCAAATTACCTAAACACAATTGTATTTTAATAGGAAAAACGCTGATGTAGAAACTAGAAATCGAAGGAAAACTTTAAAAAACCTAAATGAGGCATAAATTGTTCCTTCGATCAAGCCAAAGTTCACTTCATTTTGTTAATTATGTCAAGTCAAAACTAGACAAAACTGCTGATGACTGTTCAAGAAAATTCAACAAAATTCCATAATTGTTTATTGTTAATTTTTTTAAAAATTATTTTATACCAGATTTGTTTTGTTATATGTACACTTAATCTATAATAAAATTTTAATATATTATTTACATTATTTTTGTTTCTAAATTTATATCAATCAACCACTTTAACATTAACAAATGACCATTTTACATCTAAATAAATTAAAAGACTATTTTATTATATTAAATTTTATAAAATAAAAAATTATAATTATAAGAATACTCATAAATTTAATAAAATAAATAAATCTCACAATTCAAGATGTTAATTTCTTATTGTTAGAATTTCATTTAAAAATTATCATGTTAATTTTTTTTAATTATAGTTTTATTTAATTTTTATAGAGGGAAGTTTACAATAATTATAGGAAGTTTTACAAAATAAAATGAAATTATAATTACAAAAAATTAATATGGTAATTTTTAAATGAAATTATAATTATAAAAAATTAAAATGTTGGATTTTGAGATTTATTTGTTTTATTAAAATCAGGGTATTCTTATAATTATATATTTTTTATTTTTAAAATTTTGTATAATAAAATAATTTTTTAATTCATTTAGGGATAAAATAGTCATTCATTAATATCAAAGTTATTGATTGATATAAATTTAAAAATAAAAATAGTACATAAAATATGTTAATTATTATAGTAGTTGGATATATATACGACAAAATAAGTCGACAAAATAAGTGTGATACATAAATAATTTATTTTTTTTTCACATGAGAAAGAGAAAGATGAGATGCTTAGTTGATTGAGACTCAGCGAAAACTCATTTTAAATAAATCTTAATCATTAGTTTGATACTTATCACATGCCTATTTGCTTTTAATAAAATAAAATAATAATAGAAATAGCCATTTGCTTTAATTTTTTTTTATACACTAATATTATAATATGAAGTAGATAAATATTTATAATTAGAAATTTATCAAATCTTTTATCTTTGATGAGGTTGTTGAACATAGTCTGAATATTCTATTCTCACTATAATACCAAAGGAATCCCAACTCAGCGGAAGAATATCAACTCTGTTCTATGTAGGGTTGGTAACTCAACTCAGACCTGGTTCAGATCTGGATGAACCCAAATTTTTTGGATCAGGTTAAACCCGTACCAGATTAATATTTTTTTGGAATCCGGATGTGAAAATGAGAACCCGGATATTTTTGGGTCAGGATCCGAGTTTGGGTGTTCCAGAAATCTGGAATCCGGATCCGGATATGTTTATTTATATATTTATTGTTTAAAAGTATTTAATATAAATATAAATATTTTTTTAAATTTTAAATAATTATTTTAATTTAAATAATTTTTAAGAAATCTAAGTTTAAAACTAGAAATCTGAAAATTCAATTTTCTCGGGTTAAATCTAAAATTGAAAAACCTGAGTTTTAATTTGAATTCGATATAAAAGTTTAACGTATGGGTTCAGAATTGGGAAGCCCAAACCCAGACCCAGATCGAGAAATTGCCATCCCTAATTCTGGTGAAGAATCGAGTCCTGGCAAAGCTTTAATTCATTAAAGCTCCCCTCTAATATATTAATGGTTTTAGACTTTTAGTTTTTCAATCAACGAAACCAGTTTTGAGAATCGTTGGATATAGGGTGGGCCGAAAGCCCGCTCAGGCTCTATATAAAAAGTTGGAGCTTTTAACACTTGTGTAATATATGTTATTTCTTAAAATACACTCAAACTCATTTAGGATTATTTTTTAGAGATTCAAAATTAATTATGAAAAGTTAAAAGTTAGTTTTGATATTTAATTTTTTTTAGAAATTAATTTTGGAAAAAATATCCCATCCTACAATAGATTTTTTTTAATTTTAGAATTAATTTTATATTTAATATAGTTCCATATATGTAATTATATATCTTGACGTATATTATAAAATTTTAAATTATCCTTATTCAATCAAGAAATAAAATTATTAAATTTAGAGAGATTATTACTATTACCAAATACCAATTATATTGAGATAACAAAATAAAAAAATAAAAAATTATTTTAATTATCAATTATTAACATACACCAGCAAAAAATTATATATGCATGTTTATAGAAGTACAAATAAATTTTGTTAAATATTATGTCTATTTTAGTCTTTTGTACTCTTATAACAATTTAACAAGAAGATTTTACAAATATATACGATTACTTTTAAAATTCACAATACTTTACAACACTTTTAAAAAAATTTTGCCAAATATTTAACTAATTCTTTTCATAACTGATAATTTATATAATATAGCTAATAACAATTATTTTAAAATATACAACATTACCAAACTGGCTCTCAATTTAATTGATAAAATACAAATCTATATATTAAAATTAACTATTTTAACATAAATTTTTGCCAAAAGTTTTCTTTTTAAATTACATAAAAATCCTAAAATATTAAAATTATCTTATATTTTTGTATTATATAATTTCCATATTTATAACTCTAAGCTCTTATAATTTTTTTAAATAGAATTTTCAATTAAAATTAAATTATAAATATAATTTATGTAATGGGATGAGTGTAAAAATTTTGTTAAAATAATAATTTAGCAAAATTTTTTAGTTGAATTTCCATGCAAAACAAAAAAATGAATTAATTTGTTTTAGGTTATTTAAGCAATTTCAATTAAAAAAATGATTTTATGAGGAAATTTGAAAGGATGTCAAAAGGCCTACTCTATAAAAAGTGGTTGTGGCCCGGCCCATAGCCTTTTTTTTGAGATGGCCATAGCTCAAGTTTAAAATAAAAAAAAATTAATAATATGTTTAAAATATTAATTGATAGACCCCGATTTGTATGTTTAATTATTATCAACTGAAAATTCGTAATATAACTATTGCAATTATGGTTACTAAAAATCACGTATGATTCTACTATTTATATCGAAAAATACATTATACGTGCTCGCGTGTGTACACAATCACACACACATATACACGGTCGGCAAATTTGTCCCTATAGGTCTAGTTCAGTGGTTTCAGAAAATTTGATTTAGTTGATCATCCAAATTAAAATATTAAGAAATTATAGGGTTTAACAATTAATTTGGTCTTTGTCCACTCTATAACCTTTTTTTTTTTTTTCTCGAACACTAATTTGTTTCCATTATTATTATACACGAATATATTTATTGCACTTAAATATTACTATTATTATTTTTTATTTTTAAAACATTAACGTTGTTTATAATACAATTTTTAATACATAATTAGCTAAATCTCAAGAACCGGACTCACCAGTCACCAGTCCGACCCGGGCCTTGGCCCGGATTTTTGCCAATACCAAATTGTAGGAAGCCCAATGCAGAATGAAATTTTTTTATAAAAGCAAAAACCCTAGATCTTCTTTTCTCCTTCAATAACTCACCCAAATTTTTATATAACGTAAGCTTGCAGTTGCAGCTAGGGTTTTTGTTTTTTCTTTTTTGGGTTGTAGGCATTGCAGCAGCTTAATAGAAAAATGAAGACAATACTATCATCAGAGACGATGGACATCCCAGATGGGGTGAAAATCAAGGTCAATGCTAAGATCATCGAGGTTGAGGGGCCCAGAGGGAAGCTCAGCCGGGATTTCAAGCACTTGAATCTCGACTTCCATCTGATGACCGACGAGGAAACAGGCAAGCGGAAGCTCAAGATTGACGCTTGGTTCGGTTCTCGCAAGACCAGCGCCGCCATCAGGACTGCCCTCAGCCACGTCGGCAATCTCATCACCGGTGTCACCAAGGGATACCGCTACAAGATGAGATTCGTTTACGCCCACTTCCCCATCAACGCCTCCATCGGCAATGCCAACAAGTCCATTGAGATCCGAAACTTTCTTGGGGAGAAGAAGGTCAGTCACTTATTAATTAGGTTGTTAATGTTGGTGTGTTGGACTGGTGCTAGATTTTTGATTTAGTCTCGATAGGCTTATAAATGTCTGTAGATTCCCAGAAGGCCCCAGATTGTAGTATATGTATAGATTGTTGACTATTGAAAAATAATGTAGGATATATGTTTTGATTACTTAAAATATTAATTAATTGGTTTGGCTTTGATGCATGCTGCCTATTTTGATAGTTATGGAAAATCTAAAATTTATATATGTATAATGTATTTGTTGGAATCCCTCATTGGAATATTACTCTATATATGCACACACATACACATATATAGGGCGTCGTTATTTCAATTTAAAATTTTCACTTAAAATTTTGTCACTAATTTTGAGCCGACAACCCAGTGGTAGATATTGAAATTCAAAGTAGCATTTACTGATGGTTATTCATTCACCATTGGATTTCTTGAAATCAATGGCTCAAGATTTGTGTTCAAATTTTTAGTAAAAAGATTTTTAAGTTAAAATATCCTAATTTTTAGTAAAAAATTTAAGCTAAAATATCCTATCTCATATGTAAATATAATGTTATAGTCTGTGTGTCTGTTAACAAAACTTAACTTGCTTCAAAGATGTGTTGTTGATTGATGTAGAGATGTCCCTTTTTATTATTGCTTGGTGAAAAACGAAAACAGGTTCGGAAAGTGGATATGCTTGATGGTGTTACCGTCCTTCGGTCTGAGAAGGTCAAAGATGAACTCATTCTTGATGGAAATGACATCGAACTTGTGTCTCGGTCTGCTGCTCTAATCAATCAGGTCTGCTTCTCTCTCTCTCTTTTTCTCTTTGTGTGTGTGAATTTTGACATTGGAAATCATAATGTTCTGACTGCTAGATCCTTATTTTTGACAGAAATGCCATGTGAAGAACAAGGACATTAGGAAATTCCTTGACGGCATATATGTCAGCGAGAAAGGCACAATATTTGGAGAAGACTGAGCACTAGCTTTCAAATTTGTATGTCTTGGCAATATTATGAAATTTTTATTTTTCTTTTTAATTTTGCTCTTACCTTGTTTCGAGGACATGCTTTTGGTCGGATTTAGGATTTAGAAAGAGTTATGAAATTCAGTTTTCTGTCTTCTATTTATATCGTCACATAATAAGTATGGATTTTAATTTTTTTACGTATGCATATTGTTGATCATATATCTGCTTTCTTAAAGAATCGTCTAATCAAATGCCAGGCAAAATCATCACTTCATCAGAGTTGCCATTTTGTGGTTGAGATCCTGATAAAGCAAGTTGGTCAATAAGATCCTATATAATATTCTGATAATTTTTTTTTGAAATAAATATTGTGATAATTGCACATCTAAAATAGTTTTATTTATTTATTTTTCTAATAAACCTGAAAGTACACTATATTCAGACTAGGTGTGAATGACACTTTCATCTCTTATCTAATAAGTTTCATCTCTTATCTAATAATTGCTATATGCTATGTAATATATTTCTCGAAAATAAAAAATTTGGAGAAAGATTTAAGCTTACAGGGAAAGATTTATAATAATATTTCATATTCTAAATTTTTTATTTTAAATAATTATCTCAAATTATGTATTCATCAATTGATTGATAAAATAGTATAATTAATTTATTTTGATTTATTTAATTAATTAATAAATATTATATTATTTAAAATAATTATTTAAAATAAAAAACTTGAGATACGTAAACTTATTTAAAGGTTTATACCTTAAGGCTCTTTTCATTTTAGTTGCCCATTAGAGTCCAGAGAAGTTTCGAATCCATTATTGCTCGATCCATTGCTTAGCCCAGCCAACAGGGCCTTCTTGTCTATGCTCATCAAAGATTTATTTCTCAAATGAGCAATTCCCCATAGTTCCCATCTTTATTATTTTACGGCAGATGGAACAATTGAGGCTATGTTTGAATTAAGGTTATATTTGAGATTGAGATGAGGTAGTTATAGAATTAAAATATTTATTAAGTATTAATTATTGTAGAAGTCAAGTTGATTTGATTTTATATTCGTATATAAAAAAATATATTATATTTTTATTAATTATTAAAATTATTATTTAAAAATTATTTTTATTACATATTATTAACTTTTATTTTATAATTATATGTTATAATACTTCAATACCAAAAAGAGCCTGAATCCTTTGTTTATTACCCCGAAACATGTGACATAGTGTTTCTCAAAATATAGGTAGATTTACATTATCACTCGCTTGTGTTGTGTGACAATTGCATAAAGTGGTACAAAATTACCATACATGATAGCTTACAATGAGCATTGAGAAACAAGAGTGCTAACTGGTACAAAATTTATTCAATTTGTGAATCTAATAAGATTCTGTAGACTCAAAAAAAAAAAAAAAAAAATATATATATATATATATATATATATATAAAATTTAGGACTCGTGTTGGTAGCATACCTTGTGCCTCATTGCGGTGCACTACAAGGCTAAATTACAAGTGTTGCCGTGATGGAGGCCCTGAGTGGGATAAGCTTATAACTTCAAGCCCACTATGAGATAATTAGCCTAGTCATGTCTCAAGCCCTGCAAATGCTTATATCATATGATATTAAATTTGTATTAATTGAAATGATTCATGGTTTGATTAAGATAGCAGTAGCTGATAAAATAAGTTATTTATATTATATAAATAAAATAAGTAGTTAGTTAAAAAAATAACTTGGTATTTGCTTAACAGTATTGTTGAGGTTGTTATGAGTTTGAAAAGCAGGTTACATGTATTTAGTAAATTTTATTATAAAAATTTATTATATAATGACAAACAAATATATTTTTAAATTACCTGTATTTTTTAGATTATCTTTAATAAATTGTGTAGATATGCCATTTTTTAAACATATAAAATTACATAAAGTGAAAACAATAATTAAATAATATCTAATAAACTTTTTGTTATATAAAATATGATAAAAATTCTTACTAATATATAATTCAAATAAAATAAAAAGTAATATGTATTACATTTACATAAAACTTGTTATAATAATAATCCTCAAAATTTTAATTCTTGTGACCTATAGCCATTAGTATTATAATACTTTTCTTAGGTGTTATTGTCTCTTTTTATTCTTTCATCAAAGATTGAATTATGATCATTTTCAATATTGTAAAAATGAAGATCGCGTTATGTTTTCCTCCTTATATAATTGCTCAATGCTATTGTTGCAATTACATACTTGTTATTACCATAATTTAATTGTGACGGTAATATTGTATCTAATGGTTCACATATTAGGGTTTGTGAAAAATAAAGCATAATTATCTTTTTGTTAAAACATTAAGGTTAAAATAGAAATTTTAAAAAATTGTGGTTGCTTATTTAATACGTTGCTTATAAAATGCAACTCCTTATTTATTTTTAAAAGTTATTGTTAAAATAAGAAAAATTATGAAATAAGAAGTTTTTATAAAATTTAACAAACATTAATTTTGTTAAAAATTATGAAATAAATAATTTATTGATTTTTAATTTTAATCTCAGTCGGGACCCAAAATTTTAATTTACATGATAAACCATATTGATTTTTGCCTTATATTTATGAGGATTAATATGCCAAAATAATTTTTATAATAGAAGCGTAAATTATTAAGAATGGACCTTTTCCTCGAACTTTAACAATGTTTATTCACGAGTGCAACTGGTACAAAATTTCCTTGGGTAAAGGCAACTTAAGATATTTGCCAAAAGGAATTAAAAACAAACCCATTAATTTCCCACGAGAGATTTAATTAATTAATTAATTAAGAGTAGAAAGGTCTGAAATTCTGTAAAATAGCATCTAATTATTCAATTTAAAGGGGACATTTCAACTCTCAAGTCTCATTTCTGATTTCTCCATCAAAATATTTTTGACTTGGGCATATGCATATATGCACGTATAACATAATTGACCTATTCTTCGTGGTTTTTTAATAGAAATTGAGATTGTGAAATTTTCCGTGCTCCCAAGTCCGGCTCTCTGTTAATGAATTAAATTTTATTCAGAAGCGATGTAGTCATAATTTGAGTATAATATGATAAAATTTGGTCAACTAGTTAATTATAGAATTTTATAATCAATACAATACAGTTATATAATGATAACACAAATCGAAATTGCATGTTACTATTATTTCGACAACATAATGGTTATTAATTTGACCCATATGTTGAATAAGGACTGTTATTCACAAAATTCTATTTGATCCATCTAATCGTAATGTAAAATTACCTCAAATTTATGTTGAAAAATGAAAATTTTGATTTAAAAACTATACCCGAAAAACTTGAATAAGAATCATTAAAATAAATACTGATAGATTAAGCTAATTTTTAAAATAAATGAGATTTATTAAAAAGTGGTGACCGATGCAATAAATTAAGAGGAGTGAATCTGATTATTAAAATTAAGTGTAATCTGACCGGCATAATTAGTTAGTTAATTAAACGAAGCCATTATGACTATGTTTTGTAAATTAGTTAATTAAACAAAATCAATATAAACTACACAGACAATGATATATAACTAGCGAAGTCATCATTCGTGCAATGCTTTTGAATACTTCTTGACGAAGTTAACTTTTAATTGAGTAGTGTTTACAGATACAATTTATGAAAACTGTTTGTGTTACTATTCATAACATCGTTCATCTTAGTTTTTTTGTTTGTTTTTGTTGTTGATTCTCTGTCAATACGCTGGTTTGGAAATTTCAAAGAAGCTGATTTCAACTGTGATAAATTACAGCTCAAGAGTTGCAGTGTAATTGTGTGAAAGACATGGATGGCCGGAGCCTAATTATTGTAAAGAAGCGAATCTTGACACTTGTGATATGAAAAATGGAGAGGATTCGTTTTGCTTCCTTGGACGTATATTGGGTATTTATTTAATCATTTTTTTTTTTGAAACTGTAAATAAGGAAACTTAGTTCTATATACAGCTGATTAATGATGAAATTTCATCTCTGCTCACTTCATCGTTTACGCGTTTATGTGTTCGTGTCAAAACCGTGTGTAAAAGTGAAGCAAATTAGCGTTGTATAATGATGTATTGTTTGTGGTGTGTTATTATGATATTTGTAATAAAAATTAGAGAAAATCACATCTATACTTTTAAAGTTTGAGAAAATTATCACCAATACTTTTAAGTTTTTTAAAAAATATATCAAGACTTCATTTTGATTATAATATCTTTTATTTTTATTATCTAAAAAAAATTGATTCTTACATTTTATAATAAATAAAAATAAAATATTAAAATAAATATAATAATATATATTTAAAATAATTTTAATATTTTTAAATCTATTAGGTATATTTTATTATATTAAAGTAAGTTTTATAATAAATAGAATCATAATATTAAAATAAATATATTAAATTTAAATTATTTTTAAATTATATAATAATTAATTTTAATTAATTCTCTTAAATCTTAAAAGAATCATCACATTCAATAAATAAAAAATTTACAATACCTACCATTACTCTTAAATTATTAGAATTAATTAAGGCGGGCTACCCAACTCGCCAACCCAACATGCGAAAACCGGAAAGGAGGAGCTTCCAAAGCATGGAACGCGGTTCATTGTTTAAACTGCGTTATGTTATGTATTTGTAAAATTAATTTGAAATTTGTATTCCATTCTTGTCATTT
Organism: Murraya koenigii; assembly: GCA_025617385.1. NCBI lineage: Eukaryota > Viridiplantae > Streptophyta > Magnoliopsida > Sapindales > Rutaceae > Murraya > Murraya koenigii. The sequence continues at coordinate 32,060,592 of CM046811.1, forward strand.
GTCTTAGAAAAAAAAAAAAGGTCAATTTTTAGTTCATACATACACTAACCAAACAAAAATTAATAAGCTTTGCATTATTGTTAATAAATGCAGTCTACACATAATGTCAAATAAAAAGCGACTTTGATTGATGTACAAAGGAAAAAAAAATGTCAATTAATTTTGGGCCACAAGAATTTATATCTCTACAGAGTGTAGTGCCCAGATAGTTCAAATCTTTTTTTTTTTTAATTTTTTAAAAAAATCTTTAGGTAACGGTGTTTTGATATTCTGTATTATAATTTTTAAGTTATAATTATTTTAAAAAATAAAATTATAAAAAATAATAAATATAATTTTTAAATAATAATTTTAATAAAAATAATACAAATATTATAAATTTTTTAAATTATAAATATTTACCAAATTTTTATTATTTAATTCAATCTCAATACAAAAAAAAATCTATGTTGGCTCTGTCCTGTGACCGCGTTTGTAAAAAATTCCACCAATTATACGCTTTCTTTCGCACCTGTGGAAATCTTGTACATTCCATTTATTTGTTCAGCATCTTGTGTGACCAACAAACCACACCAGCTTCAAAATTCCACCAATTATACGCTGTCTCACATCTCCTATAAGTATATATATATATGTTGATATTCACAATCTGGCTTTCTTAGTTACTTGCTCAAAGAGGAACTGATCTATTAATCTTAATCTTCGCCGGAGAAATGGCAGAAGGCGGAACGACGTTAGAGCAGACGCCGACGTGGGTGGTTGCCGTAGTTTGCAGTGTCATCGTTATCATATCTCTCACTGTTGAACGCCTCCTCCATCATCTTGGCAAGGCATGGATTACATTATTCATGGAGAAAACTAATTATTAGTTTCTTAATGTTGTCTGTATGATCATTTTAAGTTGTTACTCATTTGTTAATTGATTCTCTTTCCTTTTGCAGATATTGAAGAAAAAGAATCAGAAGCCACTTTTTGAGTCCTTACAGAAAATCAAAGAAGGTATGTGTATTCGAAAACACACACTGTTGTGCTTCGGCTTAGTTTTGAAAGCACATTCACTCGTTTTTATTTCGAGCTGTGGATTAAAAATTACGGCACCTCTATCGATCTCGAGCATTGGGGTAATTTAATTTGTTGATGCAGAGTTGATGCTGTTGGGTTTTATATCACTGTTACTCACAGTGTGTCAAGGATTAATTGCCAAAATTTGCATACCCGAGCACTTGTCGCGCAAATGGTTGCCTTGTGATCCGGAGGAGGACGACAAGGATACCAAAACTGCTGCCCATTTTCAGGCCTTTTTCTCTGCTTTTAGTGCTCATCATGGCACCGGCCGTCGCCTTCTAGCTGCTACAGCCTCTGACGGCAATTGTGCAAAGGTATCTAATTATCTCTACGTTTACTTTAAATTAACAAAAATGGGTTTAATGTAAAGGTTTTATTTACATGTAAAGTAATGAGTGGTTAAAATATGAAAAATTATGAATAGTTATTCTCTTGATATCTTTTTATATATTAATCTTTAATTACTTGCGTAAATTATTTTTTAAAAAAAGATCATAAGGAAATCATAATCCTAATTATAAATCTCATAATAGAGTTTAGGTTTTTTGTTTACCACTTATTTATTTTTAGACTATATACAAAAAATTTGGGTCCAGAGGACTGTGTGATATTTAACAGCATATATTTAATAAATAATCCTATTTGTGTGAATATTGACTTTAAACCTCGAATGTGATGCATCCAGGCATTCAGTTTTTAGTTGGAGTTGCTAAAATGATGATGAATTTATTTAATGCTATACATTCCGTTTCAACATATACGTATATATTAAATTGCAATTTTATAATTGCCCAATAGTTGTAGAACTAGAATGTCATTAATAGGTTGTTGAGAGATTTTAGACAAGTTGGTGTCAAATAATTCATTTAGTTTTAAAATAAAGTTGACTTGCTACCAAATTTTAATGCTTCTCGAAACCTCAAAGATGTTGAAGCGCGTCACTGATCACACGTGCTTAGTTTGAAAGTGCTTTGCCGTTCCACATACTTCAGAAAATGATCAACTGGCTCTTGGGGTATGGTAGCTTCCATGATTGTACTGTGTAGCCTGAAAGTCCGAGCCCGGTCCAAAAGCTAATTTATAAAATATATATTATTTTAATTAAAATACATCTTTTAACATATATTTAACCACCCGTAACATATATTTAAGGTTTTAAATCACTTAAGCCTAACTTTTAAAGTCTAATATAACAAAAGACTAAATTTTATAAAACATAATGAAAATATTAAAAGAAAAAAAAATGTAGAATGCAAAATTCGGGCTTTTTGACATTACTTGAAAAAAGCTAATTTATAATGAAAAAGATTTCGATTTATTTATCCCCTATTTTAATATAATGGATTTGCCTGGACCAATACACGATTTTCTTTTAGTTTTTCTAGGATCGAGTCTTATATTAGGAGGTGCAGGAGTGGTATTATTTACCAACCCAATTGATTCTACCTTTTCCTTGGAATTGGTTCTTGTTTGTATATCATTATTCTATATTCTATCAAATTCCCATTTTGTAGTTGCCGCGCAACTCCTTATTTACGTGGGAGCTGTAAATATTTTAATCGTATTTGCTGTAATGTTCATGAATGACTTAGACTATTCTAACGATTTTAAGTTGAATCTTTGGACTATTGGCGACGGTCTTACTTCCCTAGTTTGTACAAGTATTTTTTTTTTCGCTAATCACTATTATTCTAGATACGTCATGGTACGGGATTATTTGGACTACACGAGCCAACCAGATTATTGAACAAGATTTGATAAGTAATAGTCAACAAATTGGAATTCATTTATCAACAGAAGACAAAAAACATGCTAGGGTCGGGCTTGGACTTTGCCAAGCCGGGCATTTTGCTGTTCCCTATGTAAGATTCAGAAAAGTCACCATAAACCCCAAAAGTTTAACTCAACAGATAAACAAAGCTATATAGTTCCATTGATTGCAACACCAATTGAGAAGAATACGCAAGTGTATATATAATAGAGCAAAAATTTTAATATTGTAATAAGATATGTATCCTACTCTTTTTCCTCTAATTAACTTTCATTTGATTATCAGGGAAAGGTCCCCTTGTTATCTACAACGGCATTGCATCATCTTCACATATTCATATTTGTTCTAGCCGTTGCACATGTCACTTTCTGTGCTTTAACTATTCTTTTTGGAGGAGCAAAAGTAAGTTCTTCATACTTATTCATTTTAATTTGTTCTTATTGTAAAATTTTTGTGTCATTTAGAGTCTCTGATTTCTCAAAAATTTTCCGAGGTTAATTTAGATTCGTCAATGGAAACATTGGGAGGATTCTGTTGCAAACGAAGAATTTGATGCAGAAGAAGGTAATAATACTTTAATAATTGTGTTAAAAGAGAGTGTCCGTAACCATTTTGACAAATCATGGGCGCGTCCATGATACATTCCCTCTAATCGATGAATTTCTTCTTATGCAAGTAACATTTTTGCAGTTCTCAAAACAAAATTTACCCATGTTCATGAGCATGATTTTATCAAGAGTCGCTTTCGGGGTGTTGGAAAAAGTCATCGTTTGTCCGGTTGGATGGTATGCGTTAATTAATTAGTACAGTAATTATATTATTATGATTCGATAATTTTACTTAAATGAATTATTCATTTTGTACAATTGCTCGCTGAATTATTTATCTTGCAAATTAATTGCTGTTTCATCAACATTTTATTTTCAGCATTCATTTTTCAAGCAATTTTGTGGATCAGTGAACAAGACAGATTATACTACCCTGCGCCTCGGCTTCATCATGGTAATTAATTTATAATTCTGTATTTAATTACCTCATGCTTAATTTATTTTCGACTTCCATAAATCATAATCATAGTCTTAATTAATTAATTTCTCTTATTGTAGAATCATTGCAGGGGAAACCCACAGTTCAATTTTCACCGATACATGATGCGTGCCCTTGAAGCTGATTTTAAGAAAGTTGTTGGAATAAGGTGACGAGCCAAAGCTTAATATCCTGCACAATCTACATTGCTGATTCAATTGCAAATGTTGAGCACTAAAAACACCCTGCTTTTGGGGATGCTTTAATTTCTTCAAGAATCATGCTAATTATGTCCACGGAACTTCAATAAATTTACTAAATTAATTTTATATATTAAAAGGCTTGCAAATTTTGATTATTATTGTTGGGTAGATTTCTTACTAATTGTTGGCATTCACCAATTGCAGCTGGTATCTATGGGTGTTTGTGGTGGTTTTCTTGCTGCTCAATGTTCATGGTAAGCTATAGATGATCGATTGCATCAGTACGCAACGTTTCATTGCTCCAATCTGCATTATATATAAAATAGAAGTCTAGAAAAGAACAACTATATATTTTATCCCTTTTTTAAAGTTTCAATTAATTTTAATTATTGATTTTCTTCCTATTCATGCAGATTGGCATGCATATTTTTGGATATCATTCATTCCCTTCATCGTAAGTAATCTAAATATATAAAACATGTTCATTAATTTGATTCTCTTTGTTTTATATAATTAATTATCAAATAATTAGTCTAAGTGAAAATATGGTGTTGCCTTTCTCTCTCATTGCAGCTTCTACTAGCTGTGGGAACTAAGCTAGAGCATATAATAACCCAATTAGCCCATGAGGTTGCTGAGAAACATGTTGCCATTGAAGGAGACTTGTACGTTAAGCCTTCAGATGATCACTTCTGGTTTCACAAGCCTCGCCTCGTTCTCGTATTAATTCATATCATTCTATTCCAAAATTCATTTGAAATTGCAGTTTTCCTCTGGATTTGTGTAAGCAAAGATTCTAACACACCCCCTAGAAGTTAAATTTTTTCACAATAAAATTAATAAACTTAATTCATGTTGATCATTGTTGGTACTCTTTTGCATTTGCTTTCAGGTTCAATACGGTTTCCACTCATGCATTATGGGACCGTATGGTTATATCGTCCCAAGACTTATCATCGGGTAAACTCAGAATCTAATATTTATTTTATTTCATTTTAATAGACCTTGCTAAGCGAGGGAATTCATTAAACAAATAGGTGAAGAATTACAAGAACAGAAGGATTTCTTACTGTCAAACTAATCTTTATTGCTATTGTTGGAGCCTAACTTGATATATGAGTTTAAGCATTTGGGGTCTAGCAGTTTGGGTATATCGAATTTTCTAACATAGTATCAAAATTATTAATATTTAGTGTTTGAACTCTCACATGCTCATTTGATTTTAGCAGAATTCGAACTTAGAAGATCAACAAAAAAAAAAAACTGTTTGATAAACGTTCGGCCCAATCCCTAGAGACTTTTAAGACCTTTTGAGATTGACTTTAGTATAGTTTTTAGACCACCCTGGACTGTTAACTAGCAGCTTTGACTTCTCTTACGCTCATACTATACATTTTTAACTTATGCCAATCTCATTTTTCAGGGCGTTCGTTCAGTTCTTTTGTAGCTATAGTACCCTACCACTTTATGCAATTGTCACACAAGTGAGTATATATTATCATAATTTTGTGCAATGTTCATATCAAATGTATCAGGCTAATCAATACTAACAAAGGTAACAATTAATGTTTCATTTGCTAATGAAATGAAGATGGGGAGTTCATTCAAGAAATCTATCTTTGATGAGCATATACAAGAAGGCCTTGTTGGCTGGGCTAAGCAAGCAAAGAAGAAGATGGGATTGAGAAAGGCTGCTGCTAATGGCTCAAACCAAGTGGTTCACAAAGATGATTCTCCTACATCCATTCAGATGACACATGTACAAAACCAGCATGAATCTGCAATAGATCAAGATGGCAATAATGCAAGTGAAATTGTGCCAGAAACTGGTCGTATATGACTCCAATGGGCTACTGAAATGAAGAGAGCCCAATCAGCCCACATAGTTCATCTTTTTTCCTCATTCCTCAATAGACTTAAAGCTTTCTCAATATTTTTGCTTTTGTTATTATATAAACATACACAGCAAAGGAATTAAGGAAGGCAAGCTAGCTTCTTTTCTTGTATAATTTTTCACTTTAATTGTACGTAAAAACTCTCAGTTACAGTTGTTAATTATAAAAGAAAGAATAGGAAAATCCTTTATGATACATTATATATGGCTCAGATATTGATAGAGTGAATAAATTTGTCATTTGCTTATCTCTCTCTCATGATATAAAAATGAAGTCTGTTTGGAACACTATTTATATCAATTTATCCTTGGAAACCCATATATATATATATATATACACATAATAGAATTTCATATCTTTCTTAATCACTTGGGTACACTGTTAATTTTTAATACTCATTTTCATTCATATTATTAATACATTAACAAAAATAGAAAAGCACACTATTGAAGGGTGAATGACTAAATATGATCCTTTAAAATATAAATTGCCTTTTCCATTAACATTTTAACACCAAGGCAAAATTGGTGTTTTAAATAATGAAAGATTGTCAATTTGTTTTCTACTATATTCAATACCAATTATTCCCTTACTATTTTTTTAATAAACAATAATCCCCATAACAGCACAAGTTTATAATATTATTCTTATTTTCAAATGCACTTTTATTCATATTCATTATAAATTAAGTAAATAACATGAATAAAAATTTAAATAAAAAATTAATATTAAAAACAAGAATATATATTTTACTGTGAACAAAAAATTAATATAAAAATTTTATCTTGTACTTTTTTTTATTTTATAAACAATTTCTTATAATAAATATTTTTAAATTAAATGTAAAAAGCACAAGAAAAATTTTATTATTTATTTTATAAATATTTTTTTATTTATCATTCAAGTTCTTATAATAATTTTTTATATTTTTATTATTTTATAATAATTTTCTTATATATTTATCATAAGAAAATATTTATAAAATAAAAGTACAAGAAAAGTATTTTATTATTATTATTTTTTTATCAAAACATATATTTCTTGAAAACTACTGCTGTTTTTTTTTATCATTCAAAATTTTTAGAATTTGAACTTAAGATAATCAATAAAAAAAATTATTTGAAAACTATTCTGTTAAACTCTTATTTTAGGTATACGTTTATATGTTTATGAATAATATGAGATTTAATTGACCAACTTATCCAATAATTTTTGAGGAATTATGAAACAGTCCACAACAAGAACTGACACCTTGACCTTGCTGTGCCAGGATTTGAACAACAACAACACTGGCCATGTGCAAACTGCAATTATAGTTGTAACAAATGAGTCGATCGACAAGGGTAAAAAAAAAAAAAATGGCGACCCTGCTTAAAAATCATGAAAACAAATTTCATTTCAAAAGAAACTTTTTATACGGGGTCCAATAAATATAAAATTGTGACAAACTATTTTAAAGTTTCTCTTCACATATCTAATCACTTATAATTGGTTGATTTTAGAGTGGATTTATACATGTTTGAAAATTTGTAAATAACTCAGTACCCGCCCCCGGTACAAGATTCCAAATTCATTTTTATTTTTGGAACGCTGTGCTTCTGTTTCAAGACAAGGGAGGACTTTAAACGACCAGAAATCTCGGAGGTTGAATAGAAAAATAACTAATACATGCAATTCTTTAATTATGTTAATTTTTTTTTTTTTTTTGGTTAAAAAAATTGATGTTGGAGAAATAAACAGCTCTAGAAAATTAGAGAGTCTAAATTAGAGGAAATGGCAGGAGGAGGAACAACGATAGAGTACACGCCGACATGGGTGGTTGGCGGCGTGTGCAGTGTTATCGTCATTATATCTCTAACCGTTGAACGCCTTCTACATAAACTTGGCAAGGCACGTTTTCACTGTTTTCATTTTTGTTTCTTTCTTTTTATATATAATTAATAAATCTCAATGTAAGGAAATATATAATTTTTTTTTTTTGTATATTTATCAATTTATTAGTTTGATATATCCCTAAACTACCATTTTGTTTTGTTACTTTTTTTTTTTCTTCCATTCAATGTCATATAAATCTTGAGATTTAATTATGAATGATCCTTTGTCTTAATTTTTCAGCTGTTGAAGCAAAAGAACCAGAGAAATCTTTATCAAGCTTTACAGAAGATCAAAGAAGGTATGTTTCGGCCCTTCCAATTTCTCTCTTTTTTAATTTACAAGAAGATTGCTGGTTTCCCCACTAAAAAATTTTCATTTTTGACTATTGACGTCCATAATGTTTCAGCATAATAAAAAATGAATAGTCTTTTACAATAATATTTTCATTTTTTATGAAGTGTACATTACAAGGGGGTAAAGGAATACTAGATAGTACGAAAAACTGAGAGAGAAATTAACTATAGACATAGTATTTGCTGATCCGAGATGAATATAAATAAAATGTTGACTGGTTATTTTAATGAACCAATTTTTTAGAAAATTGATTAGTTACTTGAATTTTTAGTTATGCCAGGGCAACTCGTACATTTAGAGAATGTTAAAATAATTAATCCTCGTTCTAATTCATAATGTTCTTGTGATCATGTTGGTACAGAATTGATGTTGTTAGGGTTCATATCGTTGCTTTTAACAGTATGCCAAGGTTTTATTTCCAAAATTTGCATACCAAAGGAACTGGCCAAGACCTGGTTGCCTTGCAGAGAAAATCAGAGGACTAAGCTTCATCGTATTCATGGTATTAAAAAAGATGATTTGGACTTGTTGTCAAAATCCTCCTTTCATTTTCATCCTCGCATTGGTCGTCACCTCCTTGCCTCTGATTCCGGTGAATATTATTGCAAAAAACAGGTAATTAAATTTTGTTAACATCATTCCATCCTTGTATTTTTTTTTTTAACAAACATCGTCATTAATTAGTAAAAAATATGAATTCTTTTTGCAATACAACATTTTTTTTGTAGCAAAATAAATCTGTATTGCACAAAAAAAAAATCGTAATACAACGAAACAACAGTGTATAACTGAAAAAAAGAAAAAAATATTGTAGTAAAATAATAATAGTGTTGTTGTACTAAACAACATTCATATTTTGTGACTTTTCACTTTCTCTAATATACTTGGTTTCTCTTAATCAATTTGCAGGGAAAGGTGCCTTTGTTATCTGAAACAGCATTGCATCATCTTCACATATTTATCTTCGTCCTAGCTGTTTCACACGTCACTTTCTGTGCTTTAACCGTTATTTTTGGAGGAACAAAGGTACGCATTATTTTTTTGCAACATATATGAATAGAATAGTAATGTTATCATACACACTTAGGATACTTAGTTTGTATCTTAATTAATTCATGTATTGTCAATCATTTATTATCATTGTGTAGTCCCAATATGGTTCAAAATTTTAAAGTTTAGGAAAGTTATTAAACTGTGTGGTTTAATAAGCTTTAAATTTAAAGTACATAAATAATATAGTTTATGAGTTTTCCTAAACTTTCCTGTGTTTTAAAATTTCGAATTAGAAAATTTTTATTATCATGTTTATGGTATCAATTAATTTTATTATTTGTTACCCATTCAGGAATGATCTTAGGAAAAATGTTGTCAACTTTACTGTTAAAAATTGCACATTTGACCTAATTTTGTAGCACCTCATCAGTAAAATTAAAATTGTAGATTACTAGACAACATCACACATTGTCTCGTTATAATGTTGCCCACTATAATATAAGAGTAGTTTACCAACTATATCATAACGTGGTATAATATGGCCTATTCTCCTTTAATGTATATTTATGATTTGCTTATATTTTAGTCCACTCTGATTTAGATTCGTCAATGGAGAAAATGGGAAGAATCTGTCATAGAGGAATTGGAGGCAAGCGAAAATCCTGGTATAATTTTTTCCCCTCCTTCTCCCACATTTTGTTGAATTGACATCCACTGTTTTTTGTTTTAAAAGAAAATTATGCCATCCCATGCAATTGATCTTTCTAATTATGAAAGAATTATTTATGCAGTTTTGGAAAGAAAGCTTACCAATGTTCGAGAGCATGATTTTGTGAAGCATCGTTTCCTAGGTGTCGGAAAGAGACATGCTATCATTGGTTGGATGGTGAGTGATGATGATATTCTAATTTTTCTTAAGACCAAACTAAATTTAACCTCACAATGAGACTAAGTCACTATTTAGTATTGAAGTGCTGTATTTTTTAAGTTAAAATTATACTGTAAAAAGATTGTAACTATTAAATAAAAATTAATAAAGTATAGTAAAATAAAATTTAAGTCATAATTTTGATGAAAGTATTAACGATATTACATTTTTTTTCATTATATGAGTGTATGATCAAATCATCTTATCTTTCGAATTACAGAAACTATTATTTATCGAATACTTTATTATTTTTGTAGCTTTTAAACTATAATTGTCCAACTTCAATACTAAATACTATTAAAATGTATTTATTGGACATTTTAATAATATTAAAACAATTTTGCTTGAAATTCAAATTAAACTATAAAATTTATAATGGCATCATTTTGATATTTCAGCAAGCATTTTGCAAGCAATTCTTTGTATCAGTGAATAAAGCAGATTACACAACATTGAGACATGGCTTCGTTATGGTGAGTTATCATCAATTTGAAACTTGAAAAATTTTTCATGAAACATTTTTCAATCAAGTTTATTCATCCTTGGTTATAACTAGTTTTTCTGATAGAATCATTGCAGGACTAATCCGAAGTTCAATTTTCACAACTATGTAACCCGTGCTTTTGAAGCTGATTTTAAGAAAGTTGTTGGAATAAGGTACGTGTATGAATGAATATTTTTCTTCTTATCCAACTGAAAATTACATATTAATTGAAAATCCAAAAAAAGAAAAGAAAAGAAAATCAAATCATGCATAAGAAACTTGATGACTTGAATACATGATTATTCTCAATATCTTGGAGGATCATACTAATTGCTGAGTTCAATGATTGATTGCAGCTGGCATCTTTGGGTGATTGTGGTTATTTTTCTATTGGCCAATGTCCATGGTAAGCTATTTCATATAGTATAGAATTTTCGGTGTTGACATCTGTATATTTCATCTTGTCATTTCATGTTTATATTGAGTAATTTTAATTGTTTTCTTCCGCAGATTTGCATGCATATTTTTGGATTTCATTCATTCCCTTAATTGTAAGTTTTTCTCTATAACAAATATCTTGTGGACAAATATTAACAATTTTCTCTCATGATTTGAGTTTATCTTAACCAACAAAATTCATATGGTGATTAGTGGTTAATTTTCAATCAAACACTTATCATTTGACACATGATACAACATTTTTAAAAGTTCATGAGAAATTTTTAATTCCTTGTATTTATTAGTATCTAATTAATTAACGTTCGATATTATAAATGTTTCTTTACAAAATTTCAGCTTTTAATTTGTGTGGGGACTAAGCTCCAGCACATACTGACACAATTGGCACAAGATGTTGCTGAGAAACATATGGCTGTTGAAGGCGATTTGGTCGTTAAGCCTTCTGATGATCACTTCTGGTTGCACAAACCCAAGCTTGTTCTCACACTTATTCACATCATTCTTTTCCAAAATTCTTTTGAACTTGCTGTTTTCTTTTGGATTTTGGTAAGAAATATTAATTCTAATATTTCCCAATTTTTATAATTAAATAGTTGCTAAACTTTAACATGATTATTAATGCGTCCCAATTATCATGTATAATTGATTCATCAAATACATCAAATTAATGCCTTACAGGTTCAATATGGTTTTCATTCCTGCATCATGGGATCGGTAGAGTATATCATCCCAAGACTTGTCATTGGGTACGTATAATATATATACTGAAATTCCAAGTGGTATCATTTTTTTTTTCATGCACATACGTTATTAAGTCATATAATTTTATAGTTAATTGAACACCGATTTTATTAAATTACATAGTTTAATAATGAATTGAATACTGACTCTATTAAATCATAAGGTTTAATAATTGAAAAAAAATGAGAGCGGCCATGTAATAGAATGACTCATATATATATATATATGTAACTATAAATTGCAACTCATACAAATGAAATATATGAATATATGTGTGTGTGATGATATTTTTTATTTTTCTATTTTAGGGTGTTTGTTCAGGTTCTCTGCAGCTATAGTATCCTACCACTTTATGCAATTGTTGCACAGGTGAGTTGGATGAATTATTATGATTCTTACAATTAATACTAGAATAATTTAGGCTTACAACAACAGTTTATGTTGATTTATTTGGTGCAGATGGGAAGTAAATTCAAGAAAGCTATATTCAAAGAAAGTGTACAAGAAGGGCTCATTCATTGGGCCAAGAAGGCAAGGAAGAACATTGAAAGAAGGAATAGACTTGATGGCTCTTTATCAAGAAGTAGCTCCCTTGCATCAATGCTCTCCAGATCATATTCATCCACATTCTCATCTTTCAGAAAACCATCCAACTAAACAAAATTAATTCATCACTTCTCCCTCAGAAGCAGCAGCAGTTTTGCAAATAATATCTTGATTTCTCCAATATTTGGCAAGTACTAGTTAGTTTAGTTAGTTCTAGTGATTGTGATTGTATGATAATGTGTTGAGATGAAACCATGATCATGAGGAAATACTAGAGATACAAAATTTATGGTTAACAACATTCAATTTGATTATAGAGTAATGTTAAGGTGGCATGCTCAAATATTTAAATTATTTTTGTGTAATGTCTTATAATCCATCTTTTGAGCGCTGCATGTAATTTTTGATTCAATGATAAAATTTTTCATTATTAATAAACAGCATCAAATGCAACCTGAACATAAATTAAAAGAGGTTCTATTACTTGATGAGGAGGTTAAATTAATAGTAGCAACTGAGACATGGCACATTTCTATTTAATGACATTATCAAAGCAAAAACTCTAGTTTACGCAATGGTGATCTCATTAATCTCTGAGTCCAGCTTGATGGTGTCATTTGCTTTATCGTTTCTAATTGCATGAAAGAAACTTGGATTTTCTGTTCTGTTTTCTTGAATTGATACAATCAACTATGAAGACAGCAGGATGTCTTGAACTTTTAGAAGCTTCGCGCATCAACAATCACGTGTTGTTAGGTGCATTAAAATTGCAATGACTTCACGGTATGTGATGGTGCAGATCCGTAGCATAAGGATTAATGACTAGCACAGCCTGCCAGGATTTGCAGCAGGTCATTGGCCTCTATCAGATGATTCTTGAAACCTCTGGTCCAGGTGATGTGTTCACAAGTCACCTGGAAAACAAAGTAAAACGAGTGCAATGCAGAAAGGTACCTCAGCTACTGCAACTAACAACATATATATATTACAGTAGCTTGCACAAAATTCTAATGGATACAATTAGAATATCAGATACTGCAACTATCATGGATTTCTCACCTCAGCAAGTGTATCATTTTCTCAAGCATCAATTCTAGACACACATGAGCAGGACAATATTTGCTTGATAGATGCTTGTACCCATAATTTGCTCTCAGGATTCTTTCCCTCGAACAATCGAACAGGACAACAAGATTAAGACCAGGGAGGCACCAACAAAGCAGTACTGTAACATTAAGATTTTACAAAAACCTGGCAAATGAAAAATGAAACTTTTGCAGTAGTGCAAGAAGTTCAATCACACATCGGATACTTGTGCACCGAAATCTCGAAGATTTCAAAAATGAGTTGATCATCTGAAAAGTGAAAACAAACAGAATGAGTTGATCAAGTATTAGAATTTAACTTAGCTCAAAGATTTATTCAAATTACCTTTAGCAATATAAGTTCCAAAAATCAATTAATAATTTGAAAAATCTGTCAACTTCATAAAAGGTTGCTTGACCAAGTAGATATGCTTGCACCGGTTTGTCATTATTCCATTTCTGGATTGAGCTGTCCAGTGTTCTAAAATAAGTCAGTGACATTTACAGCATGTAGTAATTATTCCATTTCTGGATTACACCAATGTAGTAATTACCGTACCAAAATATCACTGTGAGCATCTGGTTTACACAGCATCTGTTGATGCAGTTTTCCAATCGTTCCTCGAGCAGGTTTCCTAGCTATGTTTTGGGTTTCTTCACACAGAGACTCAACTATTGACTAACCTGTATTCAAAGAAAAAGTGTCAGAGCTCGCCGGTTATTTTTCCGGCGAAAACCCTCCGACGCTTAAGTCAGTAATCGAGTTGAATTTTTTAGAAAATGCTCTCTAAGTGAAAGAAGGAAAAACACAAGTTCGAAGCTCACTTCCTTTTCTCTTTTTCTTTTTTGAATCCAACCCCTTTTTCTCATTTTTCCCCATATTTATCTACGTCTTCTCCCCCCTCGCATTACTCTCGTAACGCACGTTCTTTACTCCCCATGTTCTCCTCCGTTATGGGACGGTTACTGAGTCACCATGATGAGGATTGATTGTGCGTGGGGGTTAGTCGGTTACTTGGTTGTCATGACGTGAATTAATTGTGCGTGGGAGTTACTCCTTCCTTCTCGGAGAATGCCGACCAACAGTCATGCACTATAGGTTCAAGTTGCTATACTTAGGTTGAGCTCTGCTCAAGCACTTGTCTATACCTACTCTTGGTGCTACCCATAACATGATGAGAGCTCGCTCAATTGTTGTGGACACTCCTGCTCTTCCCAACTTTGTTTGAGCAAGGTGCGAGCTCTTGACCCCGACCAGCTTTGACATAGAGCAGGCCTGTCTTTGTACTGGCGATCCGGGATTCTGTTCTGGCTGGCCTATCCTCGAGCAGGCTTGCTCTTTATTTCTCCAACACCAGTCCCCCAGTTTCTAGTCTTGAGAGTGAAACGGGATAAAACTAGAAATTATTTGTTCGAGCAGGCTTTCCCCCTTCTCTTTTTTCACGTTGTGCTGTCCACTTCTTCAGTCATTTCGCATTGGGTTGCATGGGTTAATCTGTACCATTCATTTGAAATTTGAAGAGGCGGTTCCCTGAACAGTCACACCTTCTTGTAGAACATGCCATCTGTTGGAGTGACTCACTTTCCTCTTTATAAATCCCTAAGTTCATCGTTTTCCATTTTCTTATTTCCTCACGTTGCTCAAAGTTGAAGCCCACTGCTTGCAAGTGAAATCCACCTACCGCTTGCAATCGTCATAATTTATGCCCTCCAAATTAACTTCAGGTATAAATCCCTCGATTTCTTTCTCTCATCCTAGTCATTTTTGTTTTGAGATTTTTTATTTCCTATTTTGGTAGACTGTTGTTCGAATTTATAAAATATGACAGCCGTGTGTTGTGGGGGAGCTGTTGGTCTTTAGGAAAATGTCTGCCACACAAAAACCCAGAAGGATGTCCCCTGAAAAATCTTCTTCTTCTAGTGACTCCCAAACAGATAAGAGGGTTGTGATAAGAAACCCGAGTCCTGATAGGGCTGTTAACGTTGCCAGCGATGTCATCGGGGGCGACGTCCTTGAAGAAAATCGGCCAAAAAAAGGGAAAAGACTGGTCATAGGTCAGAGGCCGAGTCATTTACCATTGACAATATGAGGTGTGAGATTACACAACAAGACCTAGATAGGCTTAAGAGGACTTATTGCATTTTTGTTAGCGTTGACCTTCATCTTCCTAGTAAAAGTAACACCCCCAGCCATCCCCGTCGAGGATATGTCACACTATACCTTGAGTGTTTCAAAAGGGGGGTCAGGTTACCTTTACAATCTTACTTTTCCCGAATCCTTTCCAATTGCATTTGGCACTTGGGCAATTAAATCCCAACGGGTGGAGGTTTTATCGGGCTTATTTATTTTGTGGAACTGGCGCAACATGGGTGAACCCGTGGTGAATGAGATAAAAAATCTCTATCAACTGAAAAGCAGCCCAAAAGATGCGGGATGGTATTAATTCGCATCCAGCTTGAAGGATAAGAAACCATCACCAATCTCCCCATTTCTGGTGGCAATTGGAAAGGTAAATTCTTTTTCGCCAGGGGAGATTGGTGGCGAGCAGCCTCTGCACCCGGAGATGTTCCCCAAATTCCTTCTCACTTTTGTACTCCAGGTCATTTACTGTTCATTACGCCTTCTGATTTAGTCCTCTTCCTCATCCCTTCTGATTATCATTTTCTAGTCTTTGCAGTTTCTTGGAGTGTGTCGTATAGGATCAGGGAAGAGTTAAAGTTGCATGTGGATACTGCTTTGGATAACGCTAGCTTGTGCAAAGAATTATGGACCCACCATAATCTCGTCGAGTTTGGCTTAACTTTCGAGGAAGAAGATATGAGCAGCATCCTTACTCGATTGAAGAAGCACCCTGGTATTGTTAAGAGTCTGAGCAGCTCCTCTGCTCCGTCTAAGAGGTCCAGGGTTGACCTTACTTCTTCCCCTATCAAAGTTCTTCCTCTTCCTTCCAAAGGCGAGAGAGTGGTCGAAAAAGCTCATTCGAGGGATTCTGGCACTATTGTTCTTGTAATGTCCCGATCAACGTGTTCTAAGAAGCAGACTGACTTCGCTAAGCCTTACGTTAAGGAGTTCACAGGGCATATACGGGAGGAATTTGTTAATGAGTTGGAGTCCTTCAACGTTAATGACTTGGTCAACTCCTTCCAACGCTTTGTATGCCAAGCTGCTGCTGCTGCTGCTTATACAACTTTCAAGACAAGAGTTTTAAATTACGAGAAAAGACTTAGAGCTGAGAACCAGAGCTTGAAGAAAGATCTGAAGTAGGAAAATGAGGAGTCGACAAAGCTTCGAACCGAAATCTCCACATTTGAAGAGAGAGCTGCCATGGCTGAGTCAAAGGCGTTTCAACTCTAGAAGGAGCTATTCATGGTCAGAGACGTTTCAATTCTCCTTTGAAAGGACTATAGAAGCTGAAACTTCTCGTCTTTAGAGTAGGCTGGACTCCATGGGCAATTAGCTTACTGAGGAATACAACAATGGACTGACATTCTGCTACGAGTGCATCATGTCTGTCTTGGACAAAGAATATCCTGAGCTGGACATGACTAAGCTCGAGGCTGGTGTGGATACTTATATGAATGAGCAGGATGTTAGGAACCAGCAACTAATGGATCCACCTTCATACGTGGAAGTTACCGCTGTAGGACCTGAAGAAGCTGCTCTTTCCACTGAGGAGGCTCAAGTTGCTCCCTTCGCCAAGGAGGATCCTCAGGTTGCTCCCCCTTCTCAAGCCTCTGATTCAACTATTGATTTTTTTAGTTTTTTTTTTTATATATATATATGGAATTTGTAAGCCCCAGCTGTGATTGAGTTGAACAAAATAAAAGAAAGTAGATTTTTTACTTTTGCCTTCATACCTTTAATTTATTTTAAATTTTCTGAAAGATAAGTTTCCAGTAAGCTTCGATTTTTTCTTTTGCCTTTATTGAACTCCGGGACTCTAGCTTACTTTATCCGCTTTTCTCGTTTCTAAAGATGTGAACCACTCGGTTTATCCCTTATGTATTTTGATTTCTTTGCCTTATCACGAGCAGGCGGTTCCTAATCCACAAGCCTTGGTAATTTTTATGGTTTTAACTTGCTGGAGTTGATTATAGTTTTGTTTGCCTCTTTGTTTTGCCCTGAGCAGGCTTCGAGATTTCTAGTGGCTTTATTTGTGGGCCTATCTTACTCGAGCCAACCCTCTAAGAATTATGGCCTTAGCTTTATTTGTGAGCTTATCTTACTCGAGCCAACCCTGGCTTTGCTTCGCTCTTTGTCTCGCCTCGAGCAGACTTCAAGACTTCTGGTCGTAGCTTTTATTCGCAACCTTATCTTGCTCGAGCCAACCCTGGCCTTGCTTGGCTCTCTGTCTCTGGTCGTAGCTTTTATTTGAGACTTCTGGCCTTAGCTTTTATTTGCGAGCTTATCTTGCTCAAGCCAACCCTAGCTTTACTTGGCTCTTTATCTCGCCTTGACCAGACTTTGAGACTTATGGCCTTAACTTTTATTTGCGGGCTTATATTGCTTGAGCTAACCCTGGCTTTACTTGGCTCTTTGTCTTGCCTTGAGTAGGCTTTGAGACTTCTGGCCTTAGCTTTTATTTGCGAGCTTATCTTGCTCGAGCCAACCTTGACTGTACTTGGCTTTTTGTCTCGCCTAGAGCAGGCTTTGAGACTTTTGGCCTTAGCTTTTATTTGCGAGCTTATCTTGCTTAAGCTAACCTTGGCTTTATTTAGCTCTTTGTCTTGCCTTGAGTAGGCTTTGAGACTTCTGGCCTTAGCTTTTATTTGCGAGCTTATCTTGCTCAAGCCAACTCTGGCTTTGCTTGGCTCTTTGTCTCACCTTGAGCAGGCTTTGAGACTTCTGGCCTTAGCTTTTATTTGCTTTGTAAAACTTTTACTCACTTCAATTGAAATAATTCTGAAAGAGTTAATCCTTGCTTTTATTTATGAACAAAACTTTACATGTTCTAAATTAAAGAAAATTGAATAAATTATCTTACAAGGAAGCTTACTGAAAATATTTTCTCAGATGCTCTACATTCCCCGGTCTCTTGACTTTTTGTCCGTCACGATAAGGCAGATCCATGACGCCTCGGATCGCCACTGTGGGACTATATAGTGGCCCTCCCAATTTGGGCCTAACATCCCTTGACTGAGATCTTTGGTGCTTTGGTTTACCTTTCTAAGCACCCAATCCCCTACCTTAAATCGGCGGATGTGCACGTTTTGATTGTAATAACGAGCTATTTTCTGCTGGTTCTCTGTCACCTTCCTTGATGACTTTTCCCTTATCTTTTCCAGAAAATCTAGATTTGCACAAACATGCTTGTTGTTCTGCTTCTCATTGAAATGTTTCGTTCGATGTGTGCCTACCCCTATCTCTGCTGGGATTATTACTTCGTGCCCAAACGCTAGCACAAATGGCGTCTCCTCAGTAGCGGTCTTGTGCGTAGTTCTATAAGTCCATAACACGCCAGGCACATTGTCTATCCATGCTCTTTTCTGCTCTCCCAACCTGGTTTTCAAGAGTCGTTTTATGGTTTTTTTTTTTGCAGCCTCCACTTGCCCATTTTCCTGTGGATGTGATGGCGAGTAGAACTTCAACTTGCCCATTTTTTTTTTGAACCTGCTGTTGTCAAACTGTCTCCCATTATCCATAATCAGGGCATCGAAATTCCGTATCTGCAGATCACATTTCTCCAGATAAAATCCATTGTTTTGCTCTATGTAATCCTACTTAAAGCCTCCACTTCAGCGCACTTTATAAAATAGTCAATCGCCACCACTGCGTGTGTTATGGATGCTCGTCCTTTCGGTAGTGGTCCGATTAGATCAACTTCGCATTGAGCGAAAGGCCATTGCGAGCTCATCATTGTGAGGTTCTCTGGTGGCTGAACTAAGAAATTGGAGAAGGCTTGGTAACTATTGTAATTCCTGGTCTTCTCTTGTGCGACTTGGTGCATTCTAGGCTAGAAATACCCTTACCTCAGAACTTTAAAAGCTAAAGACCTTACGCCCAAGTGGTTTCCATAAATCCCTCATGTATTTTTCAGAGCACATAGTCTGCTTATTGCTCATTTAAACAGCGCAACAACGGCAAGGCGTATCCTCATCGGTACAGCACTCCGTGAATCAATGTATATCTTGTTGTTTAACACTTTAACGTCTTTACTTGCTTCTTATTTGTAATTATTGTCCATTCCTTAATGTAGGAGATAATCGGGTCCATCCAGGTGCTACTCGAGGTTACACCCATCATCTAGTCATCCTGCTCAATACTCGAGCTAGGTCTGGTCTCTACAGGGATTAATTTGGGCATCTTGGGGTCTGACACAGTGGTCATTCATGCTATCACATTTGCTCATAAGTTTTCTGTCCTCGAAATCTGTTTCACCTCCATTGCTCGAAACTTCCCTACCAATTATCTTACCTTGCAAAGGTAGGCCTCTATCTTCTCTCCTTTCGCTTGGAAGCTTTTGTTGAGATGATTTGCCACTAACTGCAAATCTGTTCAAACTTTTACCTCCTCTACCTTCACTACTAACGTAAGTTTTTGTCTGCAATGATGGCCTCATATTCAGCCTAGTTATTAGTGGCTTTAAACTCGAGGTTCAGGGCATATTGAATTTCTACACCTTCAGGGCTAATCAGAACCACTCCTGCTCCTGCCCCTTGATCCCTACACGATCCATCTACTATAACCACCCAAACTTTGCCTGGAACCTATTCTCCTACTGGTTGCTCATTATCTGTACCTCTGTCGTGATTCTATACATTCGGTCACAAAGTCTACCAGAGCTTGTGCTTTAATTACTGTCCAAGGCTGATAGCTGATGTCAAACTCACTGAGCTCTATCAACCATTCCGAGCTGCTGTTACCAACGTGAGTGCCCATTTTTTTACCTGCGGATATCTAGTCTCAGCTTCCAGCAAGGCTTTACTTGTGTAGTATACTAGGTGCTGTACCTCGGAATCTTCTCTTATTAGGATTGAGCTCGTTGCCCATTGTGATACGACCAAGTAAAGGTATAGAACTTCTCCTGCTCATGGTGTTGATAGTGACGGGGCCTTTAACAAATACTCTTCAATTGTTGAAATGCCACCTCATATTCTGGTGTCCACTCATCTTCCTCCCCTTTTTTTATCTCCGAAAGAAGACATGGCACTTGTCCGTTGCTCGGGAGATGAACCTGTTCAGGGCTGCTAGCTTACTTGTAAGACTCTGTATCTCCTTCAGAGTGCATGGGGATTTCATTTCTACTACTGCTCCTATCTTCTCAGAGTTGATCTTAATTCCTTTGTAGCTGACCATAAAGCCTAAGAACTTCCTAGAACCTACACCAAAAGCACACTTCTCTGGGTTAAGCTTCATTCTGTACCCTCTCAAGAGGCGAAGGTCTCTTCTAGATATTTGACATGCTCTTCCGTATCCTTGGACTTGGTGATCATATCATCCACGTAAAATTCCATTGTGCGCCCAATCAAAGGTTAAAAAATTTTGTTCACCAACCTCTGATATGTCGCTCCAACATTTTTTAAGCCGAAGGGCATAAATTTGTAGCAGAATAAACCTTGATTGGTGATAAAGGCTGTGCATTCCTCGTCCTGCCTGAACATGGGAATTTGGTTGTAGCTGAAAAATGCATCCATAAAGCTAAGCAGGCTGTGTCCGGCCGTAGAGTCAACCAGCTAGTCTATTTTCAACAGCGGGAAGCGATCTTTTGGGCAGGCTCTATTTAGGTCTGTGAAGTCCACGCACATTCTCCATTTTCTATTTGACTTCTTGACCAGCACCACGTTCGAGATCCACTCGAGGTAGTTAACCTCCCTTATGAATCTTGCCTTTAGTAGCTTCTCCACCTCGCTGTTCATGGCGTCATATCTTTTCTGGTTGAAGCACCTTATCCTCTGCTTTACTGGCTTCATCTCTCTACTTACCACTATTTTGTGGCACGCCACTTTCGGATCAATCCTTGGCGTGTCATCATGGGACTAGGAGAACACATCTGAATGAGCTTGCAAGAATTCGACCAGATTCTTCCTCACTTGCTCACTTATGCTCGAGCTAATCTTAACTTTCTTCTCCTAATCGTCCAGCCTTATTAGGATCTCCTCCAACTCCTCAGCAGGTTCTTGCCTTCCTTTCTTTGAATCCCCACTAGCGTCTAGCGATGTCAGCTGCATTGCTTCTTAGTCGTTGTTGTATAGTAGCTTCTTGCGACCCTCTGATCACCTTTAACAACCCCCACCACTTTGTTCATTTGATATTTCAATGCGAGGTAGTGCGTTGACATCACGAATTGATTGATTCTTATGAACGGTCTTCTTAATATCATCTGATAAGGGCTAGCCTCGTCTACGACCACGAAGTCAAGCATCATGTTCTTTTTGAAGGGCTTCGAGCCTATCGTTACTGGCAGATTCACAATTTCTAGTGGGGTCAACCTTCCCCCAACAAATTTCTTCAAAGAGGTGTTTGTGTGCTCAAGCCTTACGTCTGTTATCCCCATCTCATCCAGAGTGGACTTAAAGAGAATGTCTACTGAACTTCCCGAGTCCACCACCGGTTGAGCTCCCTATTTGCAATATTTACCTTTACAACTAGGGCATCTTCATGGGGATATAGGCCCTTCCTCATCTTTCTCCATCTACATAATCGGGACTCGCCTGGTTCTTGTCCTTTTTGCAGCAGGCATATTGAGCAGGACCTCTCGATTAGCAGATGCATATCTGCTATAGTTTTTCCTAGCTTTGTTCGAGTCTCCAGCCATCGTTGGCCCTCCCGCTATCACTTTCACAACAGGCCGCTCCTGAACAGTGCGACAATTTTGGTTGACTCCTGCACATTGCCGATCCACTACTGGCTGTCCACCATCAATAAACTCGTCTAAATACTAGTTTCTCACCAAATCCTCTACCTGGGTCTTTAGGTCACGGCACTGAGATGTCGAATGGCCGTGATCATTGTGGAATCTGTAAAATCTGCTCCGGTCCCTCATATTTTCTGGTTTAGACATTGGTGTTGGAGAACATAGCAGACCTCATTTTTCCACAATATGAAACATCTCCTTTAGCTACACCTTCAGAGGAGTATACTGCCTATAGGTAGGACTTTGGTCGATCATCTGCATAGTCCTATCCCTAGAAAAGTTGTCGCGTGTGGGGGTAACGGGCGGTCAATTCTGTCGTGGCTCTGTGCACGCCGATTCATAGGAGTATTACGGGATAAGTTTCCATCTAATTGTGGTAATCCCTCTGGTCCCTGCTCGGAGACCTGCAGAACAGAGCAAGACTAATTCGCAGTTGGGAGGTCCCCTAGTAATAGTTGTAAGGAGCAGCTCGATTTCTTACCCTTTTAGAAGTTTTTGTGCCCTGAGCAGGCCCTCCTTTCTTCTTACGCTTTGCTCTGTCGATTTGCTCGCTCCTCAACTTCATGGCCTTTTCTTCTTCAATCACGATATCAATCTTTATCTACTCATATGCATCAGAATATGAGCAAGTCAAGGGACTCCAAAAATTGTACCATGGCCTTCCCATTTTCACTCCTTTCTTTAACCCTCTCATAGCCTGGGGGCGGTTTAATGCTCCGAGATCTAAAACTGCTCAGTGCTATCTCTTAACGAACTCTCGGAGGGACTCCTCCTCTTTTTGTTTGATCTCAACCAACTCCATCATATCGTCTTCTGGAGCTACTGCCCCATGGAATTGCTCCGCAAATTTCGTGTACATTTGCTCGAAACTCTAAATACTTCCTCGCGGCAGCTTATGATACCACTCTCGAGCTCGCCCTTCCAAGGTAAGTGGGAAGGCTCTGCACCTTTGCATTACCGTTAATCCATGCATTCCGGTTATGTCATTGAAGTGTTCAATGTGCACCAGCGGGTCACTTTTCCCTTAGAACTTTAAATAGGAGAAACGAAAATCCCTTGGAATAGTGAGGCTCATGATCTCTACTGAGAGTGAGGATTCATTGTCTAGCATAATCCTCCAAATCGGGGTTTTCTCATGTCCCCAGATGTCATCAGTGGCTTGAGCCAACTTACAGACCTCCCCCTCCAACACTTCCGCGCTGTAACTTGCACACTTCCACTCTCCATCCCGCGCTGTAACTTGCACACGTTCTTACTCTGTGTTTCGCAGGTACTGTCTTAACTCTCTCTCCTCTAAGCTTGTATCCACCCTTCCAGCTGTGCTCTGCTCCCTATGCCTTTGGACCCTAGATCTCACATCTTGCCCGGTAGGGGCATTACCCTGGCTAGACTCATGAATGTCATTGCTCGCTCTCCTCTGTCTATCCCTGAGTTCCTGAAGAATGGACACCAATGTTTCCATCTGTTTCTCCATTCGGTCCATCCTTTCTTGTACCACTCTGTCCCCGGCCTCATTGGCCACCTCTCTTAGAGTCATTTACTGTTCAAGGCTCGATTCTATCGGACTATTTCCTCCTATTGTCATGTTATTTTTATGGCTCGTTACAAAGCTTAGCTTTTTGTCCACTGTCCCCACAGATGGAGCCAAAATGTTGATGCAGTTTTTCTGTCGTTCCTCGAACAGGTTTGCAGGCTATGTTTTGGGTTTCTCCACATTGAGACTTTGGTATTGACTAACTTGTGTTCAAAGAAAAAGTGTCAAAGCTCGCCGGTTATTTTTTCGGTGAAAACCCTCCGAAGCTCAAGTCAGTAATCGGGTTGACTTTTTTAAAAATACTCTCCAAGTGAAAGAAGGAAAAACACAAGTTTAAAGCTCACTCCCTTTTTCTCCTTTTTTTCCCGTATTTATCTGAGTATTCTCCCCCTCACATTACTCTCGTAACGCACGTTCTATACTCCCCATGTTCTTTTCCGTTTAGGATGGTTACCTGGTCACCATGATGAGGATTGATTGTGCGTGAGGGTTAGTCAGTTACTTGGTTGCCATGACATAAATTAATCTTGTGCGGGAGTTACTCTTTCCTTCCCAAAGAGTGCCGACCAACCGTCTTGCACTATAGGTTCAATTTGCCATACTTGGGTTGAGCTCTGCTCGAGCACTGGTCTATAGCTACTCTTGGTGCTACTAATAACATGATGAGAGCTCGCGCGATTGTTGTGGACACTCCTGCTCTTCCCAAATTTGTTCGAGCAAGGTGCGAGCACTTGACCTCGACCAGCTTTGACACCGAGCAGGAGTATCTTTGTGCTGGCGATTGGGGCTTCTGTTCTGGCTGGCCTATCCTTGAGCAGGCTTGCTCTTTGTTTCCTAAACAGCATTTGTGATTGTGAATCCGATGAGAGAAAAAGGAAAGTAAGTCAGTTGCATTGAGAGTAAGGAAGAGGACTGACAAATAGTTTCAGAATCAAAACAAAAGATGTGAAATGATGAAAGAAATCGATAGAGTTTATTATTTGATTCTTTGTTATGAGATCAAAGGGAATTAAGAATTGAAGATTGTCACTCTTTCTCTTTCTCACTAAATTCCCTATCCTCTAATCCGTCTCTCATCATTGGAGGCTTCATCAGAGTTCAATAAGTGGCGAATATTATCAAAATCATGGAAAACAGAGATAAAAATCTTTGGTTAGTTCATAAACCTAAATTTTTAGTTTTATGTTATTGTGTTGTGTATGGTTTGTGACAGTGGTGGAAGATTAAAGAATTTTGTGTTGTTATTGTTGTGGATAAGGCTAGTGTGGGTGAGGTATGCTTGGATAGGTGGCTATGGATCGACGAGAGTATGTGTCACACCTATTTTGAGTGAGGATCAGTGAAATCAACGCACTCTCATTGGACAAATCTATTCGACCAACGAGCACTTTGGACAGGTCTCTGTCGCATCGAAGTTGTTGCGACAGGCACCCTATCGCACTAAAATCTACTGTGTGCATTCTGGAATTTAATCAAATTTTAGTTTCTTGCATACCAAAATTTGGTGCGATAGGCTACCTGTTACAACAAATATCAGTGCGAAAATTTATGATTTTATCATCGAGTTTTAAAATCTTTTTAATTGTTCTAAAATTTTTAATTTTTTTAATACAATATCATAATTTTGTAAATGTTATAAATGTAACAGATACATGACGGAATTTGAGCTTGTACCGAGCATAATGCATAAACTTTATGCTGATCACTTTCCCTGGCATATCACGAGTATGAGTAAATTGAATGCAGTCATAAAGGCCATTTAGGAAAAATTAACAAAATGGCAATTGTAATTATTACAAAAAGGCATATTTGAGCATTTCTTAGAGTATTGAGGCTTTCCTTTCAACAGTATCATTGTGCATAATCTGTTGCTTAGACAAGTGGCCTGTTATGATAAAGATCAGTTATGGTTTGAAATTGGCGAGCATTTGATACGCTTATCAATTGGAAAGTAGTGTTTAGTTACAAGACTTTCCTATAGTGATGTTACTGTGCCTAAAACACCAAGAAAGGTGCATCGACTGCTTAATACTTATTTTGATATTTTGTTTCGCCAGTTAAATCTTGGGGAATTCGATGAAAAATTTGTTAACTTGGCTTTTAAGATTTTGGGTGACATTGATACAATAAAGATCGCGCTCTTTTAATTTGTAGACAGAGTACTGAATGGAAGAAAAGTTCATAGTCAGATCGATTTCTCATTGCTTAATGAAGTAGATAATATAGATCATTTTCGAAGTCGTTCATGAGTTCATTTGTTGTTGGAAATGATATACAACAGTATTGACAATGCATTGTATGGAAAAAGCGATAAATTTAAGAAGACTAGTTTTGAAAGGCCAAACTATAAAATTAAAAAGTACAAAGTCTAAGGCTTTGTATCCAGAGTTCACGTATGTTAAAATAAAATTTTAAATTATTTTATGGGATAATTAGTTTTATAATAATGAATATTTAATGATTTAATGATTTTCATTTTACTTGTTGCGGGCATGAATTTTCAAAGAAATTAGAGGACTGCCGTCAGAGTGGGTCGTGGAAAAGAAAGTTCCCCGCATCGTGTAATAGAAGCCCATCGCTTCTTCTAGAATAAACTTCGCCCAAGTTTATTCTTTGTTCAATGACAACTCTTATTTTGTAAGTAATATATATTGATTTTTTATATATTACTACTTTTCATATTACCAAATAATAATAGATAATTACACTAACCTAAAATTTGGGTTGAATTTATGGTAGATAAATATTTTACACACTTTAGAGCTGAACGCAAAGGAGAAAAAAATATTGGCAGACTGTAAAAGTCCGTAATATAAGTATCCTTTAGTTCATCATACTAGTATTAGAAACTCGAATTATTTTGGCATTTTATATGTTACTTTGTGAAGCATCAGCCATCCATCAATATGCATCCCATTGTAAGGCAAACAGAGGAGAATCAAAATATCGTGAGCGCCGCTAGCCCAACAATAGAGCAGAAAAATGTCATTAGAGATGAGCTTATTGTAGATGACCATCATGAACAGACACGTGGGTTTTAGAGGTTATAGATATGAAATTCTATGGAGTAACCCAAGCGGGCAATGAATTAGGTATTTTAAGAATTGTACAAAACTTTTCGACACCACACAATTCAATTAAGTAAGTTAAATAATTTGATAGATGTAAATTCAAGTAATAGCAAAAATAGAAAGAATAGAGTGAAGAGAAAGCAAACTCAAAAGTTTTTACGTGGTTTGACAAACCTCGCCTACATCCACACCTTTAAGCTAACCACACTTGAGGATTTCACTATCAAGCCTCCAAAGGTTTCAACTTCTTACAATTGACTTCCAAGGTGTTAATAAACCTTTACAATGGTGTTTTACTGACACACATATTTCCCAAGTATTTCCTACACTTACAATATTATAATCGTAATAGAAGATTCAAATGTTACAACAAAACTCTCATATAGAGTAGATATATAAATGATGGGTCAAATATAATTCATTGTATATGTAATAGCAAAGATGAAAGCTCAAGAGTGATTGTATGCTCATGATGGATTTCCAAAAATTAATTCAGAGAGTGAGAAAAGTGCATTTCAATTGAGTTTATATAGTGCATACTGTTAAACTAGCCGATATGCACTTTTCTGGAAAAGAGTCGGTTAGCTGCTTATATGACTATTAGAGTTATTTTCAAAAATTGAATGAAACTGGTTAACTGCTAACATTTAATTGGCTAGCTACTAACTCTTTGGAATTTGAAAAATTTAGAAAGCGTTACATCTGGTTAGTCGCTAACATGTGATTGGTTATCCACTATGTTTCTACAATGAGTATTTCAAATCTTATGAATAATCAGTTAATTGCTCGGAGAAGCCAGTTGACCGCTAACTCTCTGGAATATAGAAATCAAAGTTTTTGCGCATCCGGTTAGTCACTAAAAAGAATTCGAATAGCCGCCAACTTTTTAAAATTGATTCCCAACATATTTGAATTTGAATTTTTTTCCCAAAAATACTTCTTGAATTTATACTGTGGCCCAATATATTTAAATTTATTTTAAAGAGACTTTTTTTTTTCAGATTTTGAAAATAATCTAAGAGCTGTAAAGATTCACCATTTTATATTTTAGTCTTTGATCCTTAAAAATATTTGTTTTAATTAAATAATTTACTTTAAAACTTTGAACTTTGTTGTTTGTAAAATGAAATGATTTGTTTATGATATAAAAGGAAAATATATTGAGTTTTTAAGTTACCGAACACATATACACTAAATTATTTACATACATTAGTACCTTTATAGAAATATTCTTTCTGTGGTCTTTTGTCTATAGTCTAGCTTGGTTCCACTTGTATAAACTTTGCCTTTTAAAACATGCATAAACTTGTAAGCTATGAAATGTTTGAATTGCCCTTTTGTACACGTTGTTTGTAATAATCAAAATCAAAGATTATGTAGCCATTTAGGCCAGCAAGATCATTTCATTTTTTCATATATAAGTCATTTTAACATTCGCTTATATATATATATATACTCACACACACATTTTTTTAATAGTCGTGGACAAAGTATAATAATGACTATATCATTTGACAGATGAGTGAGATTGACTGTTCTATTTCTGAACTGTAGTCGAATTTTGAGGCAAAGTAAAAAAAAATATAAAGAATTTAGAGTAGCGATGATGGAATTTATTAGTTCGTACAGTGAATGCTCATATGATCCTTCTCTGACTATACGATCATATCCGGTAAGTAAATTTAACACCAACTATTGTGCTTTCTTAGCTTTTATTTTGATATTTGTTTAATATGTTCATCCTGGTGAATGGATAAGCCCCAGATGATTGTGGAGTGTATACTAATGTGGAGAATCAGAATGTTTTTACTCCTATGTAATTGCATAGCTTTCATGGGGATGTCAGTAGGGAGAGCGTATAGATCCTCATAGAGGCACCTATGGACATTGATAAGTTTGGCCGTCCATACAGATGGTCCTATGTCTTTAATAGTTCGTACTTGATTCTGCCATTCAAGCCAGGGAATAAAATCAATCCTCTACTTGTACTCTAACTAATGGACTATAAGATCAATGAAAGAACGGGTGTGGATATAAATCTACTCTATACAATGAGTTTGACTAGTGGTTTGTTGGTAACATCACAGTGGATAGTATAGTCCCAAACTTGCACTCATTTTTTCAAATACTTTTGGGCCACACTTCAATGGGATGGCTAGGTGATTTATTTATTTATTTTTATTTTGTGAAGTTTTGGTGATCTTGTGTATTATAATTGTGTTGCAAATTGACAGTACTTTTTTATTCTATTCATCCACAACATGTTAATGAGTATCTTTTATGATCAGCAAGAAGCAATGATAGTATCCGAATGCACTGCCTCAGCGGATCACGCATACGGACACATTTTTCTAGGTAATTAGTTTACATAATATATATTCTTTGTTTTTATTTCTTATCCTGTTAAATTTTTTTTTTTATGTATACGATGTTCTAGGTGTTCTTGAAGCAGCTATAGAACAACAGGCAATGTGTGGTCGAATCATTATAATATAGTAACAACTTTAATAACTATATTAGTGGACAAGAGTTCATCATGTCAAAACAGCCGATGGATGTCAATATGGTGAGTGAACTCTTTTTTATTTTTTTATTGTGCTGTTTTGGGCATAATTTTTTTATTGAGTTGTTTTGAGCATAAGAAAGATAGAAAATTAATGAATATTTCATGTTCAGGTAATCATCCCTGTTAATCTTAGCTGCGATCATTGGGTACTAGCCTAAGTGGACTTTCGTACCAACAAGGTCTAGATTTATGACTTGTTAGTGACATTTCGCGATGATAAAACGTACAAGATCAATTTAAGCTATTTGAAGTTATATTACCTTGACGGCTAGAATATGTTTGATTCTACGATATTCAACATGATCTATAGAGTGTTGACTCCTAGAAAGTCGTCGCAGTTAAGAGTGTACCAACAAGAACCTAGTAGTGGCGATTGGGGTATATGTTTATTGATGTTTACTATATATTTAATGTTCGGGCTCGTGCTTGATTTCAGAAGTTGTCATGGGACGTATTTTAAGAAGAAAATTGTTGTAGACATATTTAATGACAATATTAGATTATAAGCCATTGCAGTCATTCGAACGTTAATGTATGATTTTTTTTTTATCATTAATATACTTAACTACATATAATTATGCATAAAAATAGCAAAAAAAATGGGTATTACACATAATTGAAATAATAAATAACATTAAAAAAAATTCCTTACATATAATTGTGTAATACACAAAAAATATGGAATCGATGATATATAATTACTTGGAATAATGTAACAAACTTTGATTTGATGCAATAGAATTTTTATATCACTTATGGTTATATCTCGGTTCATTGCACCGCCCACATTTTATAGTCCTCCGATTTACTTGCTTACTGACAGAAGGTATTCTTAGCTCTTTACGATGACTAGGTAGTGGTGCTTCTACTGTGGATAAAATTGCATCTTTTAAATTTCCTAGTCTATTACATAGCCAACTGGCTCCACTGGTTGTCCATAAGCTATCACCAATGATAGTTTTAAAATCATAACAAAGGCTTATGTAATTCACTCGGGCAGTTAAACAAGTAGCAATTACATGTGCACAGATGAGTTGATGCATTTGGAATACTCTACATGAGCAAGTTTTGTTATGTATGTCAACTAATCCTTCCTTAATGCCACCACCCAAAACATGAAATCTCGATGTAGAGACATAGGATAAACGATCATCATTTGGCCTGAAATCTCCTCTTAGCTATTATTTCATCTGCTTAGTTTGTTAGCCAAGTACTCATCAATTCAGCCACAAGTTTTCTGTTATAAAACCATTGTTGCATTATTTTTCTAAAGTGATCAATAAAATGAGTAATTAGAGATGAGTAATCAGAAATTTTTGTGGTCCCCTTATGGAAGAATTCAAGTGTTTGCAATGTTAGTGGTAAGAATATTGTATCTCCTGCCTTCAAACTCAGACCTTCCCTAATTACATGTACCCAAATTATTCTCCAAGTTATCAATTGCATTGGAGTAGCGCATCTGTAAACCCTCAGGTTATTTTTTAAATTGTTCGTGTCTATATGCGTTTGCGGCTTTATAAAAGATAAGCTGGAAATCATCCCAAACCAATTTGCACATCTTGAATTTTTCCTTTGTGTTACCTTTGACATGGTAAAAGCAAATACCATGAGCAACATTGCGGGATACTTTAAGAATGACTCTTTTGATGGAAATGCATCGGTTGAAGATAATATAACCAAAAACCAGGCTCCTTACTTAGCGACGACTATCAGAAAACACCTTATTATGTTGTGTGTGTACATTGTCAATTCTTCTTTCTACCCAATAAATATTTTTCTTGTTCGAAGGTCTCGTTGCTTGAATATGCCACTTACATGATTCCGATGAACAATGGGCCTTGAAACGTGTAATTGTGGACGGTAGAATCTTGAAAATAAAACTTATCCCTAAAGACAACTTTGTGCAGTTCTAATATTAACTCATTCTGCTCAGTGAACACTTACCCACGCCAATATTATTTGAATTGTAATTTCTATCAAAGTTTAGAGCAAGCAAGTTTGATGACACAACTAGAGCGAGACTTATAAAGTGGTCAACTACTGTTCTCATTGAATGGGCCATTAGAGAAATAGATCAATTGTCCCTACTATTAGTAGTAATGTCGTATTAACGTTCATCCTCATTGTTAAAAGGAATATTGGAAGAACCAACCCCTATTATTAATTGGACTACTGTGGTGAGTAGCCCTTGTATTACTATGCACCTCCACACGAATATTATTTTCTTTTGTATTGTTATTATTATGCACCTCCACCATTGTTATCAATGGTGTCATTATTTTCATAAAGTGGAGAGTAATATTAATGCAACAACGTCGTCTTTAGTAACACATCTTCTTCAACATTGAGGATAAAGACAGGTTCTACAAGTGCCTCAATATATTAGCTTGGAACTTGAGGAGATATGGTAACAAATATAGGAATGCATCTACAGTTGGGTACATAAAAGGTTAAATGTAACAAAAATTGACCATTTCGATATTACATATGTCCATGGGTAGTGAACATGAAAAATAGAATGTGTTATTATAACTCAAAGTTGTCTTCATAGTGATACTATATTTATTAAGTTTTATATGCAAAATCTCATACACTCTTGTTAGAAACTTTTGAAACATACAATCTTTTCGAAGAAAAAAAGTTGTATTCTTAGCATTTACATAATCCATATGGGCATCCGCCATGTCTCCCACCAGCCATCGTAACATAGTTCAAGTAAAAATAAATCCATTAAACCTAAAATTATTAAAAAAATAAAATAATTTGATTATATAGTAGAAAAATAATCATTAAAAAATTTAAAAAAATGTATTTCAGTGTGACAGGGTGCCAGTTGCACCTTATCAGGTGCAAAATGATGCGTATTGCATCAGTTAGGTGTAACAGGTGTGCCTGATGTGCTTGCGATAGGGTGCATGTCGTATGACATCGGTGCAACTTGGTATATGTTGCACCTGTGCCTGTCGTACTGAGAGACTGGCATTTATAGCCAATTATGGCCATCGACACTGTCGCTATTGCACATAAACATAACCCTGTTGACCTATACAGTCATACGGTATTTAACCCTATTGACCTCTAACAAATTGCGTGTCATAGGTTAAATAGAAAATGCATATATTTTACAATCTCTCTAACTTGATGATCTTTAATGTTATGTTTCTTGTAAAGCTAGTATGATTAATTTATGTGTTTTTAAGTATTTAAAAGCTCAGGTTATTTTTCATGACATTTTAAATAAATTATTATTTTTAAAATATAAAGGCTTTATACTAAAAGAAAAAATAATTTTATGAAATTGGTTTGAGAACTTTGAAATCAGTAAGTATTTTTTAAAATTCTAAAATAGACTTATTTGAAAATGTTTATAATATTTTGAGCTATAATATAGTTTCTACAAGTTTTTGGGCTTTAATATAGTTTTGGAAAGGTTGGAATAAAACTATAAATTTAAGAAAGCTTTCATTGTAGTGAAACTATTTGGCACAGCCGTAAAACGGCTAATCGGCAACAAAGTTAGCGGGAATCCGACAGTGTTCAGAGAACAACATATTTTAATGAGAATTAATAGCGATCCAACAATAGAAAAATAGCTAACCAATAAGCTAACGGCTAACTCACAATGGAATTAGCAGGTAGCCGACTGGGTCCAGAGAGCAACATATTTTGATGATAATTAACGGCGATCCGAAAACT
This sequence comes from Murraya koenigii, assembly GCA_025617385.1. Lineage (NCBI taxonomy): Eukaryota > Viridiplantae > Streptophyta > Magnoliopsida > Sapindales > Rutaceae > Murraya > Murraya koenigii. Next base: position 32,093,739 of record CM046811.1, read on the forward strand.
TGAAAATGGCCAACTAATAAGTGAATGTCTAACCAATTATTTGAATTACAGCCCAATGGTAACTTGTTCTAGTCAAAATGGTGATCCGAAAATAAGTTAATGACGATCTAACAACAAGTTAACGGTGAACAGTTAAAATTCACAAAGTCTTTAATGATCAGTTTTTAACCCCTATAAAAAGGCTCTATTAGATTCAAACAATATCAATCTCAAGAGTCATATTTGAGCTTGCTACTGAGTATACAATTGTTCTTGTCCTTTAAATTTGTAATCATTTTACTGAAACACACTTTGAGCTTTCATTTGTAAACACATATTGTGCGTGAGAGAAATTATTTTGTAAATCATATTATAAAACACATATTGTGTGTGAGAGAAATTATTTTGTAAATCATATTATAAAATCAAGTTGAGTAGTTGTAAGTGTTTAGATACACTTGAGTTAAGAGATTGTGGATAATCTCTCGTTGTAAAGGTTGATTGACACATTGAAAGTAAATTGTAAGTGTTGTTGAAGCTTCAGAGGCTCACTTAGTTAAATCTTCAAGCCTAATGAGCTAGGAGGCGTGGACATAGGCACGGTTGACCAAATCATGTAACCTTGTGTTTATTCTCTCTATCCCTGATTTCTTTATTTATTTATTGCCTAAATTTATATTTATCATTGCTTAGGGAGTTAGCTTTAATTGATTTGTGTTATTAATAGCACAAGTTTTTAAATACCCAATTCACCCCTCCCTTTTAGTTGTATAGCTTGTATTTTAAACCCAACTCTACAAATGTCCCGTTGCACCTTTCTAACACTTTATTTTATAGACTAGTCAAGAGACATTTTATAAAATACCCAATAGTTATACAAAATTTCATGTGATTAGCATACCTAAGTTTTCAGCATTTGAATTCAATTTTTTAGATTCGTAAAGGATTGGTGCTAAATTTAGATGGATTCAGATATATTTGGTCGGAATTCACTTTTTTCGTCGACTTTTCCCTTCTCCTATTTGCCATTGTCGATGATGATTAAAATCGAAAAGCTGGTTACAGCTTGGTTTGGTGAAGATAAAAACTAGCTATTTTTGAAATAAAGAGAGTAAGTCGGGGCAAAAAAACTTTTGTTTGGCTAATGTTGATAAAAAAAAAAAGTTAAAAGAGTTAGTTTTAAAAATTAAAGAATTTTAGTGGTTATTTTCATAAATTTCCTATTATTTTTCGAGAAACCTCTAAAGTATCTTAATTGAAGTAATGGGCTCCCACCTAATGGGCCCAGCCACAGAGCCCTCAAAAAGATTTAAGCATACAACATAGCTTAAATCTCAACATGGGCTAACATTAATAGCTATACACCTTTTAATATACTGAATTCCTCCTACCTTTTGACAAACACATTATATTAGCTGATAGTAAGTTTGTGATAGTAACATAATCCCAAAAATTATGTTCTTGTATTACAATTTTAGTATCGTGGGTGTAATGAGTAATAAAGAAAAATATATAAATAACCTAAGTGGTAAAAGTTCAAAGGGGACCAAAGGTCCCCTATAATGAGTACTAATATTTGGACAAAATAATTTGAGAAAATACTGAGAAAATAAACACACCATATGGTATTAGAGGAAAAAGATAAAAGAATCAATTAACACTAACATTATATGATTTTATAACTTATTTTATCATTATTTCGTTAGCCTTTAGTCTTTTTAGCATTTTCCCCTTATTATTAGCTTCTATGTATGGCTTCAGACCAAATCAAACTGATTTGTCACATGTATTTGAGTTTGCAGTTCTTGAAATATATAATATTTCAGCAAAACTATATATATATATACAAGGCATATGCATGCATCAATTAATTTTCATGTTATATATTAATATGGTTAACTTTACTAGAAATTTTCATTTAATGGTTAAAGAAAAAAAAATGAAAAACCTCTTTTTGAAGCAATGTAGTAAATCATCAAAGAACATTTGGCTAGCTACCATAACCATGCATGCTCGTGATGCCATGTTTTAAAATGTACCAAAAGAAATGTTACATGGGTCTAGTGTTTTTTTTTTTTTAACTTCTTTTTCTTTGATCTTATACACTTTCAAATTGGTGGTTGGGTTGATGTATAGTTGATCCAGTTGGGGTTCATATTATTACTACTAACATTGATTCAAGAATGATTATTAAAATCTGCATATCTGAGGAGTCAGCAAGTAAATAGTTGCCTTGTGACAAAAGGAACACAAGGCTACTACAAAATCTATTGCTCATTTCGAGTCATTCTTCCCTTCCTTTACTTCTCATCATAGTATCAGCTGATGCCTTCTCACTGAGTGTTCAGCCTTCGGTGATTATTGTGCTACAAAGGTAACTAAATTCTTTCTTATTCAACTCTTTACTTCTTTAGTGTATAATTTGTTAGTTTTAATCTGTTAAATTACTATTTTTGACATCGTCTTTATTAAAGAAAATGTTAATGATTCTAGAAGTGCCTTTGAGTTGCTTAAAACATCAAAGACGTCACAGAAACAAACCCATGCTTTTATGTCAAACTTAAAATCCTTGACATTTAAGGACTTGTTATTGTAGACCTCTCGAGCAAGCGTTGTTTTTCCAACTCTTGCCATGCCTACAATGGGTATCACAAAAAAGTTTCAGTAATACTTAACACCATTTTAAGTATTCTTGCCTTATCTTTATCTCTTCCATATACAACATGTTCTGTAAGGACAATATTGAGAAAAATTAGGGACTAAACTGCTCAAAACTAAAATTATTTGGGTTTGATGATTTTTGTCAGATTGGTATAGTTAAAAATATTTGTAGACGTTGTGATCTTTTTGAAGATGTTTACACTTTATCTTTTAGGTCTTAGCTCCTACCTTTCTAAGTTTGGATTCTTTATAGTATTTTACAGCATATGGTCAACCCTAAGTAGAGACACAGTGATGAGGTGACCCGTCTTGATGTAGGTTTATTGGATTTTTTTATCCCAACCAGGTTAACCACTACTACACCATCACCTGTTATATGTTAACTTCACCAGTTGTTAATAACTGGTCTCTATCTTATGGGAGCATCATTACTCAGATTCTTCGTCACTTTTGCATTCCTCTCACCGAGCCTGTCTATATTGAGATCAAGAGACTGGAACAGGAGCTCATCTTTGCTATTGGTTTTCGGAGGCGAGGCAATAGATGGGTGAATATCCCCTCCTCCAAGAATGATGACACTCTTGTTGCTCTTGAGGATGAAGGATTCCCTAACGACATATATCACGCTAATCAGCTTTCAGATTTTCACTTAGGAGCTCGTCCTCATGCCTCTCAGCGAGTTAGAGTACAACGGGGTTGAGAAAGAGCAAAAAGAGCTTGAGATGAGGGACATGCTGATGAGTAGCCTCCAGCTTCAGACAGCTTGCTGCAACAACTTATGGGTTGTGTTGACAATCTTTCTGAGCAGCAGCAGCAGCAGCAACTTCAGTTTTAGTTCAAGACTTTCCAGATTTAGCAGCACGAGTTTTAGTTGCTCATCCTTTCTAGTTTTGGAGTTACTCAATCTGAGTCATTCTCACAGCCACTTCCTTAGTCTTCTTATGTATTTCTATATTTCACACATACATTTTATCACATTGTTTTATACATTCAAGTTCAAAATTTATTTATTTATTTTTTATAGTGAATTCTATTTGCTATTATTTACTTCTATTTTGGTTTGCATTCATGTTTCCTTATTCTTGATTATAATAATCTTTCCTTTTATCATAATTTTTAGATGGATGAGTTGATTTGATGAGTTTTTCCCTTGGAATGTATATTAGAGTTGAGTTGTTTTTTCTTTTGGGAGTGTTCTTGGTAGGTTTAAAAATTTTGGTTTTCCTTGATTTTTTAGGGAAGCTCTGCTGAAATTTTTTCTGAAAATGTTATGTGCCTTCAGTTTCTTACTTTTCTTTTTGATGATGAAAGGGGAGAAAAAAAAAGAAAATTGTGATTGCATTTACGTTCCCAAATTTTTTTTAATCAAATGATTTATTTAAGGTGAGCACATATTTAGGGAGAGTAAAAAAATTTCAAAATGTTCAAAATATTTCTTAGCATATACATTTTCATAATTATGATTTTGATGATAACAAATATGTTTTGAATTGATTAAATTTGAAGACATTTTAAATTGGTTGGTTTTCAAGTTTTTGGGTTAGCTTGAAAGAGTATTTGAAAACTTTGAAATCACCTAGTATTGCTTAAAATTCTAGAATGGATTTATTTGAAAATGTGTAAAATTTTTAGGACACAATGTAGTTTACAAGAGTTTTAGGCTTTAATATAGTTTTGGAAGGATTGAGGTAAAATTATAAATTTCATAAAGTTGTCACTATAGCGAAACTATTTGGCACTGTAGCAAAACAGCCAACAATAAAATTAGTAGGTCGCCGACAAGGTCCAGAGAGCAGCACATTTTGATGAGTATTAATGGTGATCTGAGAACTAGAAATGACTAACTGGTTAGTTAATAGTTAGTTGACAATAAAGTTAACATGTTTCGGACAAGGTCTAGAGAGAGCATCATATTTTGATGAATATTAACGGCGATCCGACAAAGTGAAAATGGCTAATTGACTATTTGAAATACAACCTAATGGTAACTTGTTCAAGTCAAAATGACAATCTGACAATAAGTTAACGGCTAACCGTTAAGACTCAAAAGTCTATAACGGTTAGTTTTCAGCTCCAACTATAAAAGGACTCATTCAAATCCAAATTAAGGTGGGATAACTGCATCTATCACTGAGCATTCAAGCACAATTCAAGCTTAAATTCTTGTAATCATTTTTATTTACACATTGAGTATTCATTTTGTAATCAATTATATTGTGTGAGAGAAGTTGATTTATAATCTTTACTTGTAAATACAAAGTTGAAATATTGTAAGTGCTATGATACACATGAGTTAAGGGATTGGGGATAATCCCTTATTGTAAAGGTCTATTGATACCATGAAATTCAAGTGTAAGCGTTGTTGAAGCCTTAGAGACATGCTCAGTAAAATCCTTAAGCCCGATGAGCTTGGAGGCATGGACATAGGCATGAGTGGCCTAATCACGTAAAAATCACGTATTTGCATCTCTCTATCACTTACTCTTTATCTTTTATTGCACTTAAGCTTTATCATTTTGTATTTAGTTGAGTTAATTGTAATGCATCTAGTATTAATTTTGTAATAATTTTTAGAATCTCAATTCATCCCCCATCTTTGGTTGTTTAGCTAGTATTTCAAACAATCCAATCACTCTTGTGGTTAATTCAGCCATGTATTGCAATTGCAAAGGAGAGCTTCTTTTCCTCGATAGCGAAAGATGCTTCAACTTCTCATTCCTCATTATTATTTTGTTATGATTGGAAGTGGCAACATTACTCTCCTCGGACTTTCTCTTAGACCAACAATCTTTCACTATAGGGCCCTTTTTTTTTTTCATTGTTGTAGTAATTCCTTCAAACTTCTTCTTTGACTTATATTAACTGTCATTGCCACAATTCTTTTATGCTCCCCCTGTTTGTAAGCTATAGGGTTGGCAAAAGTCCAGGCCGGGTCTGGGTCTAGGTCCGAACTTTTGAAAACCCGGGGTATGCTAATACCCGGCTTGGATTTATTCTAGGCCACATTTTTTTTTCCGAGCTTTTTAAGCCCAAATTATATATATAAAATTTAAATTTTTATATTTATGAATATATTTATTTTATAATTTTTAAATTTATTTTAATAAAATTAAACATGAAATATGAACTTTAAATATTTTAATTTTTAAATATATTGAATAAACGTATAAAAAAATGTAATTATTTAAAATAAAATATTTTTTTATAAAATCCGTGTTCTGGGTTTTTCAAGTAATACCTAAACCAGGCTAGGAGATTAGTACTCGGCCCGCATCACCCAGGTCTAGGCCGGCCAGGTACTTTTGCCACCTCTAGAGCTACCTTTCGGTTGATGATTTTTTGACTTACCAATATCCCTTTCAGATCCTCCATTACTATGTCATTTGAATCAATGTCTCTTTTTATCAGTAGAGTACTTCCCTTCATTCTTTTCTGAGGCCCTACACATTTTCTTGTCAATCCTTTCTTGATCGGCAAGTAAGTTTTCAAACTTCTCAATGGCTGCTTGGGTTGGCCACCTTGGACAACTATAATAAAGCTCTTAAATCTCTTAAACCGTACCGTCCAAATTGAGCCTAAGAATGGCCCAATGCCAAGAGCCAAGATGTGCTAACTTAGCCCGATTCCGAAAACTTCCACAATTCTCTAGCAATCCTAGCACACTTGTACATACATTAGAATTCTCTAGAATTTGACACATGTGTATAGAATTATCTAGGCATAGCATTCTCTATAGCTAGGCAAGCCTCCCTATAAATATGAGTTGACATTATGCATTTAAGCATCTAAGCATTTAGCAAGCATCTTAAGTATTTTTGTAAGAGTGTCGCATGGGCTTGCTGCGCAAACATGACAAGTGGTATATATATATATATTTTAATCGTAGCTCAATTACTACTTTTGAAAGGAAAATATTAAGATATTAGATATATCTTTTTTTTTTTTTTTTTTGAAATGATGGTTATAATTCATATTGCATAATTTTCAATAACTGTTGAAAAGTGATAGAAGTATAAATTGGAAATATCAAATATTGTTTGTGACCAATGCTGGCCAGTGGTTGACTTTAATTGTGTCTTTAGACCCGAAATGCTTGTAGGCGACTAAGTGCAGAAAAGCATGTCGTTTATATAGTTTGAGCTTTAAATAATTTTGTGAAACTTCTTTCTAATTTGAATGTTATTTTTTGGATTACATTATTGCGATAATTATTCTAAGAGTTGTTGTCGTAATGTCTTCACAGGTGCACTGGTTCTAAGTCTTAATTTTGTAAATTCTATTGACTTCATTCAATTTTTTGCAGCTCATAGTATAAATCATGAAAATCAGCTTTTTCGAGGCACAATTGTTGTAAATATGAGCATGAATCCATTGATAGAGGATATTTTCATTTATGGACATACGTGATCAGATTACAAGGATCAGCATGGCTAAATTGCCATTCACGTGTATTATGGCACTTAGGAATCTGAAGCCAAGTGTTTATTTACTGCAATAGTGCTAAATACTTGAAATAGAAGAAGGAATAAACTTTAGTTCAATAACAAGAATCAAATCAGTAGAGCTGAGGTGAATTTTAACACAGTTAAAATTTGAAGTAAAATTGCATAGCATCAAAACTTGCAGACCATGTGCTTACCATGCACATTTAATTAGTCATGTGATTGCCGTCTTAATTTTCAGAATATCATGCTTGCCTTTCTTACTTGAGAACATTTGTCGCACACTAAGTTTGAGTTTGTTCATTGCTTATCAAAGTTTTCAAAATTAATTGTTTGCCTTTGTTGGCAGAGAGCAAATGTTTGCCTTAGTTTCTTGGGCTACCTTGGTTTTGTTATTACGATTGTGAAATTTTTGGGCAAAAATCAGCATGTTTGACAATAAATTATAAACCTTTGGTAGCCTTTGACCAATTTTTGCTGATTTTAACTGCGACATTGGTTTATTGATTTTGACTCCGATTTGACATTGATTTTATTGGCTTTATTGAGGTTCAGTTGATTTTGTTCTGCTAGCCTTATTGAGGTCTAGCTTGACAAATTATTTTGGCCTTGTTGTCCAATGTGAATAAATTATATGATCCAATCTAGATTGAGGTCGCTATCTTGGCTTTTTTGAGGTCCAATTGATTTTGTTATGATAGCCTTATTGAGGTCTAGCTTGATAAATTGTTTAGGCTTTATTAAAGTCCAACGTGAATTAATTGTATGATCTAGTCTTATTGAGATTGAGGTCACTATATTGGCCTTATTGAGGTCCAATTGATTATGTTCTACTAGCCTTATTAAGGTCTAACTTGATAAATTATTTTGGCCTTATTGAGGTCAAACGTTAAGAAAGTGCATGATCCGATCTTATTGAGATCAAGGTTGCTATCTTGGCCTTATTTAGGTCCAATTGACTCTCTTTTGCTAGACTTGTTGCGGTATAGCTCAGTAAAATATTTTGACCTTATAGAGGTCCAATTAAAATATTTTGACATTTTAATAATACATGTAGTTGTTTGTTATTTCGCAACACTTAAGTAGTAAAACGATAATAACCCTAAGACTTAATTACAAATTTGTGTTTAATTCAATACAAATATAATTTTATCATACGGCATCAACATGACATTATCATTAGACCAACGATAGTGACGGAAATATAGTAAACTACTATTTCTACAAGTTGATGTAGTGAAGTAATATCTTTCAATAATTCATGTAGTAATTTATTATTTCGTAATATTTAAATATATTGAAAGGATAATAATCCTTTTAATTTATATATATGGTAGACGTCAAGATTACCAAAGAAAAGAAAAACAACATAATAATTGTTTGAGTTTTAACCAAGAGAATATAAACTAAAAAATAGAAAAATAGATTACTCTATTTAAAAAGTAAAATAAAAGGATTCCATTGAAATTAAAGTAAGATTAACTGAAAATTGGGGTTGACAAGAAGATGAGAGGGCTGCAAGAAGTAGTACTCTAAACAGATAAATGGCCACTGAGGCTTCGGCCGTTTTGAGTCCTCTTATGTAATTCACTCGGGCAGTTAAACAAGTAGCAATTACATGTGCACAGATGAGTTGATGCATTTGGAATACTCTACATGAGCAAGTTTTGTTATGTATGTCAACTAATCCTTCCTTAATGCCACCACCCAAAACATGAAATCTCGATGTAGAGACATAGGATAAACGATCATCATTTGGCCTGAAATCTCCTCTTAGCTATTATTTCATCTGCTTAGTTTGTTAGCCAAGTACTCATCAATTCAGCCACAAGTTTTCTGTTATAAAACCATTGTTGCATTATTTTTCTAAAGTGATCAATAAAATGAGTAATTAGAGATGAGTAATCAGAAATTTTTGTGGTCCCCTTATGGAAGAATTCAAGTTTTTGCAATGTTAGTGGTAAGAATATTGTATCTCCTGCCTTCAAACTCAGACCTTCCCTAATTACATGTACCCAAATTATTCTCCAAGTTATCAATTGCATTGGAGTAGCGCATCTGTAAACCCTCAGGTTATTTTTTAAATTGTTCGTGTCTATATGCGTTTGCGGCTTTATAAAAGATAAGCTGGAAATCATCCCAAACCAATTTGCACATCTTGAATTTTTCCTTTGTGTTACCTTTGACATGGTAAAAGCAAATACCATGAGCAACATTGCGGGATACTTTAAGAATGACTCTTTTGATGGAAATGCATCGGTTGAAGATAATATAACCAAAAACCAGGCTCCTTACTTAGCGACGACTATCAGAAAACACCTTATTATGTTGTGTGTGTACATTGTCAATTCTTCTTTCTACCCAATAAATATTTTTCTTGTTCGAAGGTCTCGTTGCTTGAATATGCCACTTACATGATTCCGATGAACAATGGGCCTTGAAACGTGTAATTGTGGACGGTAGAATCTTGAAAATAAAACTTATCCCTAAAGACAACTTTGTGCAGTTCTAATATTAACTCATTCTGCTCAGTGAACACTTACCCACGCCAATATTATTTGAATTGTAATTTCTATCAAAGTTTAGAGCAAGCAAGTTTGATGACACAACTAGAGCGAGACTTATAAAGTGGTCAACTACTGTTCTCATTGAATGGGCCATTAGAGAAATAGATCAATTGTCCCTACTATTAGTAGTAATGTCGTATTAACGTTCATCCTCATTGTTAAAAGGAATATTGGAAGAACCAACCCCTATTATTAATTGGACTACTGTGGTGAGTAGCCCTTGTATTACTATGCACCTCCACACGAATATTATTTTCTTTTGTATTGTTATTATTATGCACCTCCACCATTGTTATCAATGGTGTCATTATTTTCATAAAGTGGAGAGTAATATTAATGCAACAACGTCGTCTTTAGTAACACATCTTCTTCAACATTGAGGATAAAGACAGGTTCTACAAGTGCCTCAATATATTAGCTTGGAACTTGAGGAGATATGGTAACAAATATAGGAATGCATCTACAGTTGGGTACATAAAAGGTTAAATGTAACAAAAAATTGACCATTTCGATATTACATATGTCCATGGGTAGTGAACATGAAAAATAGAATGTGTTATTATAACTCAAAGTTGTCTTCATAGTGATACTATATTTATTAAGTTTTATATGCAAAATCTCATACACTCTTGTTAGAAACTTTTGAAACATACAATCTTTTCGAAGAAAAAAAGTTGTATTCTTAGCATTTACATAATCCATATGGGCATCCGCCATGTCTCCCACCAGCCATCGTAACATAGTTCAAGTAAAAATAAATCCATTAAACCTAAAATTATTAAAAAAATAAAATAATTTGATTATATAGTAGAAAAATAATCATTAAAAAATTTAAAAAAATGTATTTCAGTGTGACAGGGTGCCAGTTGCACCTTATCAGGTGCAAAATGATGCGTATTGCATCAGTTAGGTGTAACAGGTGTGCCTGATGTGCTTGCGATAGGGTGCATGTCGTATGACATCGGTGCAACTTGGTATATGTTGCACCTGTGCCTGTCGTACTGAGAGACTGGCATTTATAGCCAATTATGGCCATCGACACTGTCGCTATTGCACATAAACATAACCCTGTTGACCTATACAGTCATACGGTATTTAACCCTATTGACCTCTAACAAATTGCGTGTCATAGGTTAAATAGAAAATGCATATATTTTACAATCTCTCTAACTTGATGATCTTTAATGTTATGTTTCTTGTAAAGCTAGTATGATTAATTTATGTGTTTTTAAGTATTTAAAAGCTCAGGTTATTTTTCATGACATTTTAAATAAATTATTATTTTTAAAATATAAAGGCTTTATACTAAAAGAAAAAATAATTTTATGAAATTGGTTTGAGAACTTTGAAATCAGTAAGTATTTTTTAAAATTCTAAAATAGACTTATTTGAAAATGTTTATAATATTTTGAGCTATAATATAGTTTCTACAAGTTTTTGGGCTTTAATATAGTTTTGGAAAGGTTGGAATAAAACTATAAATTTAAGAAAGCTTTCATTGTAGTGAAACTATTTGGCACAGCCGTAAAACGGCTAATCGGCAACAAAGTTAGCGGGAATCCGACAGTGTTCAGAGAACAACATATTTTAATGAGAATTAATAGCGATCCAACAATAGAAAAATAGCTAACCAATAAGCTAACGGCTAACTCACAATGGAATTAGCAGGTAGCCGACTGGGTCCAGAGAGCAACATATTTTGATGATAATTAACGGCGATCCGAAAACTTGAAAATGGCCAACTAATAAGTGAATGTCTAACCAATTATTTGAATTACAGCCCAATGGTAACTTGTTCTAGTCAAAATGGTGATCCGAAAATAAGTTAATGACGATCTAACAACAAGTTAACGGTGAACAGTTAAAATTCACAAAGTCTTTAATGATCAGTTTTTAACCCCTATAAAAAGGCTCTATTAGATTCAAACAATATCAATCTCAAGAGTCATATTTGAGCTTGCTACTGAGTATACAATTGTTCTTGTCCTTTAAATTTGTAATCATTTTACTGAAACACACTTTGAGCTTTCATTTGTAAACACATATTGTGCGTGAGAGAAATTATTTTGTAAATCATATTATAAAACACATATTGTGTGTGAGAGAAATTATTTTGTAAATCATATTATAAAATCAAGTTGAGTAGTTGTAAGTGTTTAGATACACTTGAGTTAAGAGATTGTGGATAATCTCTCGTTGTAAAGGTTGATTGACACATTGAAAGTAAATTGTAAGTGTTGTTGAAGCTTCAGAGGCTCACTTAGTTAAATCTTCAAGCCTAATGAGCTAGGAGGCGTGGACATAGGCACGGTTGACCAAATCATGTAACCTTGTGTTTATTCTCTCTATCCCTGATTTCTTTATTTATTTATTGCCTAAATTTATATTTATCATTGCTTAGGGAGTTAGCTTTAATTGATTTGTGTTATTAATAGCACAAGTTTTTAAATACCCAATTCACCCCTCCCTTTTAGTTGTATAGCTTGTATTTTAAACCCAACTCTACAAATGTCCCGTTGCACCTTTCTAACACTTTATTTTATAGACTAGTCAAGAGACATTTTATAAAATACCCAATAGTTATACAAAATTTCATGTGATTAGCATACCTAAGTTTTCAGCATTTGAATTCAATTTTTTAGATTCGTAAAGGATTGGTGCTAAATTTAGATGGATTCAGATATATTTGGTCGGAATTCACTTTTTTCGTCGACTTTTCCCTTCTCCTATTTGCCATTGTCGATGATGATTAAAATCGAAAAGCTGGTTACAGCTTGGTTTGGTGAAGATAAAAACTAGCTATTTTTGAAATAAAGAGAGTAAGTCGGGGCAAAAAAACTTTTGTTTGGCTAATGTTGATAAAAAAAAAAAGTTAAAAGAGTTAGTTTTAAAAATTAAAGAATTTTAGTGGTTATTTTCATAAATTTCCTATTATTTTTCGAGAAACCTCTAAAGTATCTTAATTGAAGTAATGGGCTCCCACCTAATGGGCCCAGCCACAGAGCCCTCAAAAAGATTTAAGCATACAACATAGCTTAAATCTCAACATGGGCTAACATTAATAGCTATACACCTTTTAATATACTGAATTCCTCCTACCTTTTGACAAACACATTATATTAGCTGATAGTAAGTTTGTGATAGTAACATAATCCCAAAAATTATGTTCTTGTATTACAATTTTAGTATCGTGGGTGTAATGAGTAATAAAGAAAAATATATAAATAACCTAAGTGGTAAAAGTTCAAAGGGGACCAAAGGTCCCCTATAATGAGATACTAATATTTGGACAAAATAATTTGAGAAAATACTGAGAAAATAAACACACCATATGGTATTAGAGGAAAAAGATAAAAGAATCAATTAACACTAACATTATATGATTTTATAACTTATTTTATCATTATTTCGTTAGCCTTTAGTCTTTTTAGCATTTTCCCCTTATTATTAGCTTCTATGTATGGCTTCAGACCAAATCAAACTGATTTGTCACATGTATTTGAGTTTGCAGTTCTTGAAATATATAATATTTCAGCAAAACTATATATATATATACAAGGCATATGCATGCATCAATTAATTTTCATGTTATATATTAATATGGTTAACTTTACTAGAAATTTTCATTTAATGGTTAAAGAAAAAAAAATGAAAAACCTCTTTTTGAAGCAATGTAGTAAATCATCAAAGAACATTTGGCTAGCTACCATAACCATGCATGCTCGTGATGCCATGTTTTAAAATGTACCAAAAGAAATGTTACATGGGTCTAGTGTTTTTTTTTTTTAACTTCTTTTTCTTTGATCTTATACACTTTCAAATTGGTGGTTGGGTTGATGTATAGTTGATCCAGTTGGGGTTCATATTATTACTACTAACATTGATTCAAGAATGATTATTAAAATCTGCATATCTGAGGAGTCAGCAAGTAAATAGTTGCCTTGTGACAAAAAGGAACACAAGGCTACTACAAAATCTATTGCTCATTTCGAGTCATTCTTCCCTTCCTTTACTTCTCATCATAGTATCAGCTGATGCCTTCTCACTGAGTGTTCAGCCTTCGGTGATTATTGTGCTACAAAGGTAACTAAATTCTTTCTTATTCAACTCTTTACTTCTTTAGTGTATAATTTGTTAGTTTTAATCTGTTAAATTACTATTTTTGACATCGTCTTTATTAAAGAAAATGTTAATGATTCTAGAAGTGCCTTTGAGTTGCTTAAAACATCAAAGACGTCACAGAAACAAACCCATGCTTTTATGTCAAACTTAAAATCCTTGACATTTAAGGACTTGTTATTGTAGACCTCTCGAGCAAGCGTTGTTTTTCCAACTCTTGCCATGCCTACAATGGGTATCACAAAAAAGTTTCAGTAATACTTAACACCATTTTAAGTATTCTTGCCTTATCTTTATCTCTTCCATATACAACATGTTCTGTAAGGACAATATTGAGAAAAATTAGGGACTAAACTGCTCAAAACTAAAATTATTTGGGTTTGATGATTTTTGTCAGATTGGTATAGTTAAAAATATTTGTAGACGTTGTGATCTTTTTGAAGATGTTTACACTTTATCTTTTAGGTCTTAGCTCCTACCTTTCTAAGTTTGGATTCTTTATAGTATTTTACAGCATATGGTCAACCCTAAGTAGAGACACAGTGATGAGGTGACCCGTCTTGATGTAGGTTTATTGGATTTTTTTATCCCAACCAGGTTAACCACTACTACACCATCACCTGTTATATGTTAACTTCACCAGTTGTTAATAACTGGTCTCTATCTTATGGGAGCATCATTACTCAGATTCTTCGTCACTTTTGCATTCCTCTCACCGAGCCTGTCTATATTGAGATCAAGAGACTGGAACAGGAGCTCATCTTTGCTATTGGTTTTCGGAGGCGAGGCAATAGATGGGTGAATATCCCCTCCTCCAAGAATGATGACACTCTTGTTGCTCTTGAGGATGAAGGATTCCCTAACGACATATATCACGCTAATCAGCTTTCAGATTTTCACTTAGGAGCTCGTCCTCATGCCTCTCAGCGAGTTAGAGTACAACGGGGTTGAGAAAGAGCAAAAAGAGCTTGAGATGAGGGACATGCTGATGAGTAGCCTCCAGCTTCAGACAGCTTGCTGCAACAACTTATGGGTTGTGTTGACAATCTTTCTGAGCAGCAGCAGCAGCAGCAACTTCAGTTTTAGTTCAAGACTTTCCAGATTTAGCAGCACGAGTTTTAGTTGCTCATCCTTTCTAGTTTTGGAGTTACTCAATCTGAGTCATTCTCACAGCCACTTCCTTAGTCTTCTTATGTATTTCTATATTTCACACATACATTTTATCACATTGTTTTATACATTCAAGTTCAAAATTTATTTATTTATTTTTTTATAGTGAATTCTATTTGCTATTATTTACTTCTATTTTGGTTTGCATTCATGTTTCCTTATTCTTGATTATAATAATCTTTCCTTTTATCATAATTTTTAGATGGATGAGTTGATTTGATGAGTTTTTCCCTTGGAATGTATATTAGAGTTGAGTTGTTTTTTCTTTTGGGAGTGTTCTTGGTAGGTTTAAAAATTTTGGTTTTCCTTGATTTTTTAGGGAAGCTCTGCTGAAATTTTTTCTGAAAATGTTATGTGCCTTCAGTTTCTTACTTTTCTTTTTGATGATGAAAGGGGAGAAAAAAAAAGAAAATTGTGATTGCATTTACGTTCCCAAATTTTTTTTAATCAAATGATTTATTTAAGGTGAGCACATATTTAGGGAGAGTAAAAAAAATTTCAAAATGTTCAAAATATTTCTTAGCATATACATTTTCATAATTATGATTTTGATGATAACAAATATGTTTTGAATTGATTAAATTTGAAGACATTTTAAATTGGTTGGTTTTCAAGTTTTTGGGTTAGCTTGAAAGAGTATTTGAAAACTTTGAAATCACCTAGTATTGCTTAAAATTCTAGAATGGATTTATTTGAAAATGTGTAAAATTTTTAGGACACAATGTAGTTTACAAGAGTTTTAGGCTTTAATATAGTTTTGGAAGGATTGAGGTAAAATTATAAATTTCATAAAGTTGTCACTATAGCGAAACTATTTGGCACTGTAGCAAAACAGCCAACAATAAAATTAGTAGGTCGCCGACAAGGTCCAGAGAGCAGCACATTTTGATGAGTATTAATGGTGATCTGAGAACTAGAAATGACTAACTGGTTAGTTAATAGTTAGTTGACAATAAAGTTAACATGTTTCGGACAAGGTCTAGAGAGAGCATCATATTTTGATGAATATTAACGGCGATCCGACAAAGTGAAAATGGCTAATTGACTATTTGAAATACAACCTAATGGTAACTTGTTCAAGTCAAAATGACAATCTGACAATAAGTTAACGGCTAACCGTTAAGACTCAAAAGTCTATAACGGTTAGTTTTCAGCTCCAACTATAAAAGGACTCATTCAAATCCAAATTAAGGTGGGATAACTGCATCTATCACTGAGCATTCAAGCACAATTCAAGCTTAAATTCTTGTAATCATTTTTATTTACACATTGAGTATTCATTTTGTAATCAATTATATTGTGTGAGAGAAGTTGATTTATAATCTTTACTTGTAAATACAAAGTTGAAATATTGTAAGTGCTATGATACACATGAGTTAAGGGATTGGGGATAATCCCTTATTGTAAAGGTCTATTGATACCATGAAATTCAAGTGTAAGCGTTGTTGAAGCCTTAGAGACATGCTCAGTAAAATCCTTAAGCCCGATGAGCTTGGAGGCATGGACATAGGCATGAGTGGCCTAATCACGTAAAAATCACGTATTTGCATCTCTCTATCACTTACTCTTTATCTTTTATTGCACTTAAGCTTTATCATTTTGTATTTAGTTGAGTTAATTGTAATGCATCTAGTATTAATTTTGTAATAATTTTTAGAATCTCAATTCATCCCCCATCTTTGGTTGTTTAGCTAGTATTTCAAACAATCCAATCACTCTTGTGGTTAATTCAGCCATGTATTGCAATTGCAAAGGAGAGCTTCTTTTCCTCGATAGCGAAAGATGCTTCAACTTCTCATTCCTCATTATTATTTTGTTATGATTGGAAGTGGCAACATTACTCTCCTCGGACTTTCTCTTAGACCAACAATCTTTCACTATAGGGCCCTTTTTTTTTTTTTCGCTGTTGTAGTAATTCCCTTCAAACTTCTTCTTTGACTTATATTAACTGTCATTGCCACAATTCTTTTATGCTCCCCCTGTTTGTAAGCTATAGGGTTGGCAAAAGTCCAGGCCGGGTCTGGGTCTAGGTCCGAACTTTTGAAAACCCGGGTATGCTAATACCCGGCTTGGATTTATTCTAGGCCACATTTTTTTTTCCGAGCTTTTTAAGCCCAAATTATATATATAAAATTTAAATTTTTATATTTATGAATATATTTATTTTATAATTTTTAAATTTATTTTAATAAAATTAAACATGAAATATGAACTTTAAATATTTTAATTTTTAAATATATTGAATAAACGTATAAAAAAATGTAATTATTTAAAATAAAATATTTTTTTATAAAATCCGTGTTCTGGGTTTTTCAAGTAATACCTAAACCAGGCTAGGAGATTAGTACTCGGCCCGCATCACCCAGGTCTAGGCCGGCCAGGTACTTTTGCCACCTCTAGAGCTACCTTTCGGTTGATGATTTTTTGACTTACCAATATCCCTTTCAGATCCTCCATTACTATGTCATTTGAATCAATGTCTCTTTTTATCAGTAGAGTACTTCCCTTCATTCTTTTCTGAGGCCCTACACATTTTCTTGTCAATCCTTTCTTGATCGGCAAGTAAGTTTTCAAACTTCTCAATGGCTGCTTGGGTTGGCCACCTTGGACAACTATAATAAAGCTCTTAAATCTCTTAAACCGTACCGTCCAAATTGAGCCTAAGAATGGCCCAATGCCAAGAGCCAAGATGTGCTAACTTAGCCCGATTCCGAAAACTTCCACAATTCTCTAGCAATCCTAGCACACTTGTACATACATTAGAATTCTCTAGAATTTGACACATGTGTATAGAATTATCTAGGCATAGCATTCTCTATAGCTAGGCAAGCCTCCCTATAAATATGAGTTGACATTATGCATTTAAGCATCTAAGCATTTAGCAAGCATCTTAAGTATTTTTGTAAGAGTGTCGCATGGGCTTGCTGCGCAAACATGACAAGTGGTATATATATATATATTTTAATCGTAGCTCAATTACTACTTTTGAAAGGAAAATATTAAGATATTAGATATATCTTTTTTTTTTTTTTTCTTGAAATGATGGTTATAATTCATATTGCATAATTTTCAATAACTGTTGAAAAGTGATAGAAGTATAAATTGGAAATATCAAATATTGTTTGTGACCAATGCTGGCCAGTGGTTGACTTTAATTGTGTCTTTAGACCCGAAATGCTTGTAGGCGACTAAGTGCAGAAAAGCATGTCGTTTATATAGTTTGAGCTTTAAATAATTTTGTGAAACTTCTTTCTAATTTGAATGTTTTTTTTTGGATTACATTATTGCGATAATTATTCTAAGAGTTGTTGTCGTAATGTCTTCACAGGTGCACTGGTTCTAAGTCTTAATTTTGTAAATTCTATTGACTTCATTCAATTTTTTGCAGCTCATAGTATAAATCATGAAAATCAGCTTTTTCGAGGCACAATTGTTGTAAATATGAGCATGAATCCATTGATAGAGGATATTTTCATTTATGGACATACGTGATCAGATTACAAGGATCAGCATGGCTAAATTGCCATTCACGTGTATTATGGCACTTAGGAATCTGAAGCCAAGTGTTTATTTACTGCAATAGTGCTAAATACTTGAAATAGAAGAAGGAATAAACTTTAGTTCAATAACAAGAATCAAATCAGTAGAGCTGAGGTGAATTTTAACACAGTTAAAATTTGAAGTAAAATTGCATAGCATCAAAACTTGCAGACCATGTGCTTACCATGCACATTTAATTAGTCATGTGATTGCCGTCTTAATTTTCAGAATATCATGCTTGCCTTTCTTACTTGAGAACATTTGTCGCACACTAAGTTTGAGTTTGTTCATTGCTTATCAAAGTTTTCAAAATTAATTGTTTGCCTTTGTTGGCAGAGAGCAAATGTTTGCCTTAGTTTCTTGGGCTACCTTGGTTTTGTTATTACGATTGTGAAATTTTTGGGCAAAAATCAGCATGTTTGACAATAAATTATAAACCTTTGGTAGCCTTTGACCAATTTTTGCTGATTTTAACTGCGACATTGGTTTATTGATTTTGACTCCGATTTGACATTGATTTTATTGGCTTTATTGAGGTTCAGTTGATTTTGTTCTGCTAGCCTTATTGAGGTCTAGCTTGACAAATTATTTTGGCCTTGTTGTCCAATGTGAATAAATTATATGATCCAATCTAGATTGAGGTCGCTATCTTGGCTTTTTTGAGGTCCAATTGATTTTGTTATGATAGCCTTATTGAGGTCTAGCTTGATAAATTGTTTAGGCTTTATTAAAGTCCAACGTGAATTAATTGTATGATCTAGTCTTATTGAGATTGAGGTCACTATATTGGCCTTATTGAGGTCCAATTGATTATGTTCTACTAGCCTTATTAAGGTCTAACTTGATAAATTATTTTGGCCTTATTGAGGTCAAACGTTAAGAAAGTGCATGATCCGATCTTATTGAGATCAAGGTTGCTATCTTGGCCTTATTTAGGTCCAATTGACTCTCTTTTGCTAGACTTGTTGCGGTATAGCTCAGTAAAATATTTTGACCTTATAGAGGTCCAATTAAAATATTTTGACATTTTAATAATACATGTAGTTGTTTGTTATTTCGCAACACTTAAGTAGTAAAACGATAATAACCCTAAGACTTAATTACAAATTTGTGTTTAATTCAATACAAATATAATTTTATCATACGGCATCAACATGACATTATCATTAGACCAACGATAGTGACGGAAATATAGTAAACTACTATTTCTACAAGTTGATGTAGTGAAGTAATATCTTTCAATAATTCATGTAGTAATTTATTATTTCGTAATATTTAAATATATTGAAAGGATAATAATCCTTTTAATTTATATATATGGTAGACGTCAAGATTACCAAAGAAAAGAAAAACAACATAATAATTGTTTGAGTTTTAACCAAGAGAATATAAACTAAAAAATAGAAAAATAGATTACTCTATTTAAAAAGTAAAATAAAAGGATTCCATTGAAATTAAAGTAAGATTAACTGAAAATTGGGGTTGACAAGAAGATGAGAGGGCTGCAAGAAGTAGTACTCTAAACAGATAAATGGCCACTGAGGCTTCGGCCGTTTTGAGTCCTCTTATGGGACTCAACCAAATTCTTCTCTTATTTGTGTAATTTTCTGAACTATGTTCTGCAGACCTCCGAACAATACACTAAACAGTAAAAAAATTGAAAGTCCCTAGGAATGTTAAATTTTCTCTCCTTTTTCTTTTTCCTCATAATTTGAGTTTTTGTTAAGCTGTTAGAAGCTTCTAATTCTTGAACTGTTAGAAGCTTCGCGCATCAACAATGATATGTCAGTAGCTGCATTAAAATTGCAACGACTTCAAAGTTGCGCTGGTCCATAGTATAATAAGGATCAATGACTAGCACAGGGTGCCATGGATTTGCAGGGGCCTCCATCAGATGTTTCTTGAAACCTCTGGCCATGGGTGATGTGTTCGCAAGTCACCTGGAAAACAAAGTAAAACAAGTGCATTACTGCCGAAAGGTACATCAACTGCTGCAACTAACAATTAGAATATCAGATACCGCGACTATCATGGATTTCTTAACTCAACTAATTAAGTGCATCATTTTCTCAAGCATCGATTCTAGACGCGCATGAGCAGGGAGAACAATTACTTGATAGATGTGAGGTTTTGTGATCTTCATTAAGATGCTGATCCCAGATTTTGCTCTCAGGATACCTTCCCTTAAAAAAAGAACAGGACAAGAATACTAAGATGAAGGAGGCGCTAACAAAGCACTACCACAACATAAAGATTTTACAAAAACTTGGGAAATCAAAAATGAAAATTTACAGCATTGCAAGAAGTTTAAAAAAATCCACGAGTTCAGTTTCACTGACCAAGTAGCTACGCTTGCACCAAATAGCTGTTCTCCAGTTCCAGATTGAAACTGATCACTTCTTTCCTCTGAGAAGAAAAATATAAAACAAAATGAATCATAAAAGTCTATGATCCTAACAGTTTATTAGCTAATTGTCTGAACAATAGATTTTTTTAAAAAAAAAGCATTGAAAGTTTCAGATATGAGGTACTAAAATCAAATAACTGAAATGAAAAGAAACCGTACTAATCTCCTTTATAAGTAAATAACAAATTGTAAATCTCCAAAATGGGATTTCCGGCAAAGTAAGGACAAGATTGGGAAAAGAAAAGAAAAATTGCACTGAAAGTAAAGTGCAAATCCAAGACAACAATATTGATGAAGTTTGACTAAGCTCACAAGTTTAACCGTCAACTTGCATTGCATCTCTATGAAAAAATGTGACGAGCAAAGAAAAAAGAAACATGAAATTGGTGATTTGAAAAATATCTATATGTACATATGATCGAAACAATAAATTAAAATTTGCAACATATACCATTTCTGTTTTCTATCACCTTTCACCCATAAGACTAAGAGTTAAAAAAAATTAATGACTTAGAATTTATGAAATTAATGGATCATAAAAATCCGGAATAAGAACCGACTATTTCTCTATGGTATTAGCTATTAATTCATTTCAAACTGTAGTTAAAGTACCTCAGCTTGTGTGGCGTGACAGGGTGAGCTTCTTGTTGACGCAACAAAAAAATTGCCCAACATGCGTACAATCTGATTTACAGAAAGGAGAATGAGTTGCAATTTCAAATTAAGTCAGAGGACTAATTAGATAACTGGATAATAGAAATAAAATCAACCGACCTTGCATTTATATAGACGACCATAAGAGATGGCATGAAGTAATAGTTAATATTTTCTACTCCTCTGCTTTTGAATCTGAATCTGGATCGTGTATGAATTTGCCATCAATCTCCACGCGAGGGATGCTGGCAATCTTGGACCACTCTTTTCCGTTATTCCTTTTGCACTCTTTTTTCAGCTTTTGACAATCATCAATGATTAAGCTCAAAAGTGAGGATGGCAGGCCCCCCTCTGGAAATGATGTCAGATTGGGGCAATTTTCGATCCACAGAAATTTAAGAGAGGTAAGGCTTTGAAAACCCATTGAAGATAGGCATTTCAGTTTCCAGCATCTGTAAAGGATCAATCCACTTAGAGAGGTTGGCAACATCATTCCCATCTCCTCGTCACATTCTGTAATCCAGAGGCGTGTAAGAGACGTAAGCCTGTGCAAACCCCACTGGATGACTGCTTTGGTTAACTTTTTCATATTAACTCCAATTCTAAGAAATGCTAGATTGGTGGGAAAACCTTCGTCTGGAAACGATACAATACTTGGACATTCACTTATGGACAAACGATGAAGAGAGTTGAGCTTATGCATGTCACTGGGCAGGGCTTCAAGCTTCTCACAATCGTCTATCCAAAATTTCTGTAAATTGCGCTGGCCAGCAGGTATTGACTCCAACTTTTGACATTTGCTTATCCGGAGTTCTTCAAGCGCCTCAAGTAGCTGGATTCCAGATGATAAACTGGTCAGCTCAGGGCAACTGTATATTACAAGAAGTTTCAGTGTCACCGGTGAAGAAGACAATGAAGAAGAAGAAGAAGAAGAAGCACCCCCTTCATCATCCACCAAATGCTGCAAGTTCTTACAACTCCGTATCTTAAGCCTTTTAAGAGAAGAAGGAAGCTTGCCTCTTGCGATGAATGTTAGAGAATCGCAGCTGCCGATGTTCAAACTTTCGAGTTGTGCATTGCTGCCCATCATTTCCTCAGGTAAGGATTCTAATGATTTGCTATTTTCAATCTTAAGAGACCGCAAAATACTGGGATGAAATTTTAACCCTGGAAATGAAATAAGACTATTGCAATTTTCTACAATTGGTACCTCTTCAGGGTGGGTTAAGACATGTAACCCTTCTACTGGCTTCTTATATCTGAAATGCGAACGCTGCCACCATGACTTGATTTCTATGGAATCACCAATCACCAGAGATTCTACTCTCTCAAATCCTCCCTTTAACTGTTTTCCAAACTCGAAAATATTTGAAATTGTTACAGAATCAGCTGGACAATTATTGTAAACCATCCCTCTGCATCCACATATTTCTAATGAAATATTTGAAATAGTCATACATTTTATTAAGTTAGAGTCAATTGGAGTACTGCCGCACACTAGTCCTTTGCATTCATCAATTTCTAATCTACAGAGCATCGGAAAGTTTGAGACTGAAACTACCAACTCCGGGCATTTACTAACAACAAGTGTCTCCAAAGAAGGAAGAAGCTCTGGCCATTTTCCAGAGAGTTTGGGACATCCCACGATGGAAAGTTCATGGAGGTGCGGAAACATTCCAACGTGACCATTTTCAGTAATACTGGCGGTCTCCCAACACTCCCATTCTGGTAAATTCTCAAAATGAAGAATCTCCAATGATCGAAAAGGTGTTGAGCAGCCATCCCCATAAATCTCTGAGCTGATGGTTCTTAGATTCATCACCCCTTTGATGGTCAGGTCTTTAAGTGAACCCAACGACCCAACTGTAGGCAAGGATATGCAATTCACACAATTTTCCAACTTAAGGACTTCCATCTTGGAGAACAATGGATCTCCAATCCAAGAAGGAAATCTTTTGCCACCATATTGTCTGATTGTGAGAATTTTTATCCTTTTGTGAGGTTTGAGCATGTCGAGTACATTTTCTTCTGCTTCTTCATGTCGTGAATTGTTGAACTGCGACCCCCATTCTAACGACAATACTTCTAGATTCTGCTTCTCAGACAACCCGGCTTCTCCTGCATCCCTCGAATTTTTCGTATTCTCCAATCCCGAGATACAAAGTGCTCCACGGAGAAACTTTAAATCCTTCAAATCTTTCAAACCAGATATAGAACCACTCTTTCCCACAATAAAATTAGACAACGTCTGGAGATTCTTTAACTCCTTCATTCCCAATGGCATGTTGTCCAGTTTATTTGCGCCTCTTATATCAAGATGATGTAAATTGATCAACTTCCTCATTTTGGGTGGCAACTTGATCAGACGAGAACAACCTCTTAATATTAAAACTTGCAAGTTCAGAAACGAGCTTGTAGACTCGGGTAAACATCTGATCATAGTGCCACTAAGGTTGAGGAATGTTAGAAGTCTCAAATTGGTAATTGAATTAGGTAATCGAGTGATATAATACCCTTCTAAAGATAGCACCCTCAACTTTTTAAGCCTAGGCAGCAATTCACATAGAACCACATCACTTATGTAACAAGTATCAGTACCACCTCTTGTGACTAACGGCAAGAATGTTCGCAGATGTTCAACACCATAAAAAACCTGAAACTTGTTTTTATTATCATATTCACCACGAGGGTAAGAAGAATGGCGGACCATTTCATGCATTCTTGATAGGTTACCGGCCTCCTCTAACCTGAAAATGGTCTCTCCAGAAATCAATTTAGCAAGATCATGGACAAGGTCGTGCATTACAAATTTAGAACAATCAGCACTTGATTGTTGAAAAATTGATCTTGACACTAGATCATGGAAACAATCGCTGCCCCAATCTTCCAGTTGCTTATTGTTTCTTGACTGACGAACAATGCCTTCAACCCTCCACAAAAGCACCAGTTCCTTCTCCTCGAATTCATAATCTTTAGGAAAAATTGCACAGTAAGCAAAACATCTTTTCAAATGAGGAGGAAGATGATGGTAACTCAATCTTAACACAGGGAGAATGCCACTTTGTTGAGGTAAATCCCATATTTTGCTATTTAATATATTTTCCCATGCATCAGCTCTCTTGGAGCGCAGTAGGCCCCCAAGAGTCTTTGCTGCCAGGGGTAATCCTCCACACTTTTTAATAACTTTCTTACGAAATAGTGCTGAAATTTGAAGTGCATTAACATCTCTGCCTTCAAATGCATGCTTCACAAACAAAGACCAACAATCATCATCCGATAGAAGCTTGAGATTATAATATTGAGTAGGTCCCATTGTTAACGCAACATGCCAAAGGCGTGTAGTGAGAATTATCTTACTGTGTGGTGCAGCAGTCAGGAAGGGAGCTTTAAGGTCTTCCCACAAGCTGTAGTCCTCATTCCAAACATCGTCTAGAACTAGCAAGATTTTTTTCCCATCCACAGTTTCTTGCAATTGAACCTGCACTTCATTTAAAGTATTCGCATGACAAGCTTTGGAGGCGATTGACTCGAGAAGTGCCCTGGAAATGCTCAAGACATCAAAGTTATCGGAGACACAAACCCAAGCTTTGAGGTCGAACTTGTAGTCAACAATGGCCTTGTCATTGTAGACCTCCCGAGCAAGGGTTGTTTTTCCAACCCCAGCCATGCCGACAATGGGGATTACACGAAAGTTGGCAACACCTGGCTCATCGCTTAACACCATTTCAAGTATTTTAGCTTTATCATCATCTCTCCCATACAAAGTACGTTCTGTCGGCACACTTGAGCTGGGTGGTCTTCGCTGAGCAGCAGCAGTTGATGAAGTCTCTCCAGGAGTCAATTTCAATCCAAGTTCAATTCTTTGTTTAAACAGTTCTTCCAACCGGCCAGAGATGCTTTCAATCTTGGACCGCATACTGGAATTGAACTCAATTGTGCTTGGACTGAAACAATTGAAACAAGCTACAGGAAAGATGTTCCGAACTCTGCAAGAGGTAGGCTGATCAGGATCATCTGCCATCAACTTGCGCTCCAAAACTTGAGTACCAAACTCATCGAGAATGTCCTCAGCATCATAAGCCAAGTCTCGGAGATCATATAGCCATAACTTTACAGCCTCGTCCACCAGTTCCTTCTCCTCTGCATCGTGAAGTACTGCCTGAATCATCTTCAGCTTTTTCTCCCACTTTTTGAGCTCGGAATCAACTCCACCTCCAAGTTGACGGACAAAGTTGAGAAAGTCAGTCGAAGCCAACTTATCAAACAGAGCCTGAAAGAAAGCAGAGAGTAAGAGCTCTGCCATAGTTTTTCTTTTCCGCCAGAAAGTAACCAATACGTGCAGGAAAGATCAGCAAAAGAAGAAAATGGGAGCAAATGGGAAAGAGAGAGAGAGAGCAAGCAAAAAGAAACAGGGTTTATTGAATGGATGCCGAATAATGAAAACAGGAAGCAGAAAGCAAGTATAGCAGAGAATTGATTAGACTGAAGACCACGTAGGCTCACAGCATTCATTATTGTAAACCATGAATTGCTCTAGCTGTTGTGGACAACACCACTAACAGTCTCCAGCAATTCAAATGTTGTTGTCAATGTATAAACTTCATCGGACTAAATTGGTGAAGATTGATTGATGACTGATGAGTGATGACAATTAATTTTCTACGGCCCTTGAAGTTTTTGTTGGAAAGATAGCTAGTAAAGACAATAAGACATCAAAATCCTTGTGAATTGATTATTAGACTGAATGCCGTGTAGTCTCAACCAGCTGCCGCTGCCCTACAAAATTTGATAATCTTTTGTGGTTAACATCAATCACATAGCCTTGCTCGTGACTTCTGAACTTGACAATGGCATTTGTAAATTTATGAGCTGGCGAAATTGACTGCATTGTAAATTGTAAACCATGAATTGCTCTGCCCAGGCCCTGTATATGCTGGTAAAATGTACAGGTGAACATAAGTTTTTTGTTGGAATTTTGGAAAAAGTCAATGTATAAAACCTTTTCCCTTTTTGAGGTTAATCATTATAACTAATACCATAGTTAAGTTAATAGCCTTTGATATTAGCTTAATTTAATTTTAATTAAGTGATAAAATTTAGCATAGTATCAGGTAGAATCAGTTTGTACGTACTAAAAAAAATGGTAGAAGATCCATTAATTATCTTGTTAAATTGAAACATTAGGCTAACAATTGCTTTAAGTCAATCCAGGAGCTTCACCTTTTGCTTTTAGTAGGAACATCTATTGCTAACAGAGCTCCACACTGGAATTTATTTAAAAATTCTATATCTAGCTGCTGAACCAAGATCTTGGATTGATGGGATAATGGAAAAATTCTAAAACTTAAATCAGTTTTAACATAAAATCGGTAAAAATGAGAGGACCCATAGTGACGACCATATTGGAGAAAACATATTCTTGAGCACCTAGTTATAACATATAATTGTAAACCTGAGGGGTCAAACATAGTTCTGCTTCTAAATGTTATTGGAGATGCATCATTTTTATGTATAGTCCACAAACACAATTAGGTGATATGGAGTATCTAATATATTCTAAATTGGTACTCCGCCTCGTAAGGTTTAAGCTTAAGTAGACACCGGGATTGACCTAGATCTTCTAGGTGCAATGCCTTCCTTGCAAACATGCATGGTTATCTTTAATTAACCCATTAGAATCGTCAATTATAGAAAGTTATTTTGTAAATCTGGGTGGTGGCAATTAATGTTCGTAAGTTAATTAGGCACTGCACCCAAGAGAGCACACCCATTAGTGACTAGATCATGAACATGAAGTCAGTGCTACTAAAAGCAAGAGGTGTGCAGGAAAAGGGTAACAGTGGAGGACATTAATTAGTTTGTGAGTGATTAGAAAGAGAAAGAGGCTAATGAAGAAATCGTACAATTATACAAAAGAGCGGCTCTATTTAAAGGTGAAGCTTATTTTTTGGTTAGGCATTTGTCCGTATCATTAGATAAGCATTGGAAGTTGAATGAACGAATTAGTTACAATTTAGGTAATAGGTGAGTACATTGAATGTAAAAAAAAGGCTATAACAGAGTTTTTGTCATCGTAATGTTGATGCCAAAAATCTAGTTGCTGTTATCTCGAGTTGATCTCATGACTTCAGCATCATCATTATATTTGTTTTTCGAGAAAGCGGCTTGCCAATCACCATGAATGCCTGCAACTGCTAGTAGACTGTCGATAATTACCTGAAACCATAGAAGATGGTCAGAGGCGCCATAAGTTTTTCTGGCGTGAACCATTTGACGCTCAAGTCAGTAATCGGGTATGAGAAAACTTATGTCACTTCTTATGCAGCTTCATTCATATTTTCTTCTAGCTCTAACCAGAAGAGGATCTCTTTGTCATAGAAACAAAGCACTCGATGCTATGGAAAAGATCCATATCATCCTGATCATCATAATAATTATAATAATGATAATAATAATCATAAAAATCCCCTTTCCTCCTCCTAAATTCCCCCCTTAAATATGCATATAAATGTAGTGGGTCGGTTACATAACTAGTAGTGGGCTAGCCTCGTGCTCGGATTTTTCAGAGGGAATAAATGAGGTTAATTGAATCTTATTTTCTAGTGAATTGGTTAAATGCCTCCTCGTAACCTATCTGGTCAAGGTGATATGCTCGAAGTCGTCAGACTTACCTCTTGGTCGAGGTTATCTGCTCAAGATCATCAGATAATCACCTGGTTCGAGGTCACAGATAAATTTTCAGTCAAGATGATGTGCTCCAGCTAATCAGATAACTACTTGGTCAACATGTTCTGTTTGAGCTCACCCTATAATCGTCTGGTTATAGTAGTCTCCTCAAGTTCACTCTAACTTCTTCCTTAAACATGTATTAACAGCTACTCTAGGTAGAATGTTTTTATGCACTGCTAATGATTTAATAACTATTTTTGTAGGTCCAAAATGTTTCAGTTTATGCTCCTACTTATTATCTGGATATATCAAGAAAGACATATGGTCTGATGAGGCTACTATGAAATATTTACTCATCGGTGGGGCAAGCTCTTCTATTCTAGTTTATGGTCCAATTCATTAGGTCTTCAATATTATATTCATTTGGGTGATAAAATAGGGCGACCATAATTAGAATTTCTTGAAAGCTTGCTTTCACTTGCCTCGCCATACAAAGCTACCTGGAAGCGGCTAGTGAGCAAAATTAGGTGAGGAGATAGTTAAGCAAAGGATGAACCCGGTCAAAGCCATTTCCCACCACATTTGAACATATGGGGATTAGATGTTATCCACAAAGTCAGATCTTTGGGAGAGAAGGAAGTGAAATCCAATCTAAAAACTCCCAATCCTAAAAATGGCGGAAGATAAAATTTGATGAGGAAAAACCACTAATCCTAAATTTAAGCAAAGGTGATTTGAGCTCTTATAAAAAGCTAAAAAGGATAATGGATAAGGATTCCACATTTTGAGCACGAAAACTCTTGTCTAACATGACGAAATTTGAAGAAGAGAGCATGGCTGATCTTCTGTATCTATCATCATTCTTCTTCTTGTTCATGACTTTTTCATATAAAAAAGAAGAAGAAGACTCTCTTCTTACACCTTTTCTTCTTTTATGAATTCATTTTCTTTGTTCATTCTCATACTAAATTCACTCACTTGATTATCCTGCAAAAATCTTTGATACTGACTTGAGCGTCGAAGGCTCAACGCCGAAAAAACTTCCTATACCCTTGACTAACTTTTTGGTTGCAGGTGCTCACCAAAGCAAGGTCATGCTCTCCAAAGTTGAGTTCTTGGTCGTAGTTTTCTACTCAACTTGTAAGATAAAGGCAAGAAACCGTCTCTCCACAAAAACAAATTAAAATACTGGCGTTATAATTTGGAAGGTAGTCTACACACCAACACGATCAGATTTTGGTGTGAACCATATTGGTTTGAATTATTAGCAGAAACAAAAATTTGGCTCAAAAAGTGTGGTCCGGCATGAACCATTTTGTAGAGACAACAAAGATATGTGAAGCAATTATAGCCTAAATTATTTGGTTCGAGTAAAGAACTGTGTTAGAGGAATTAGAAACATGTTTATATAAAAAAAAAATTAGAACGAAGATTACTGTGAAATCTCGATTCTGATAAGGAGGTTATGATTATGGATCTCTATTATTCACTTCTTTTATGTAAGATAAATGTTGAAATTATTGTTTGTCTAGTATTTCAATTTAAAGCCCATCATAGGTAATTTGTAATATTTATTTGTAAGCATGGATATCTCTCATTTATTTTACACACAAGTAATTTAAACAGATCTTGAATATGCTGGAAAACTATAATTGGAAACCACAATCAAATTTAAGGAATTTTTTTTTGGCTATTATTTTTCGAGAACTACCTAAAGTTCTAGCTTAAAAAATGAAATGATATTTTATTATCTTAACTGAAGTAATGGTAGGGGTGGCAAAATAAATAAATGAATCGAATTGTAAACGAATTGGATCAAAATTCTATGGATTCGGATTCGATTCATTTATTAAACGAATATTCGGTTTGATTCGTTTAATTCGTTTAATAGAATTGATAAACGAATCGAATCGAATTCGGATTCGTTTATTATTCGTTTATCCTTTACGAATTCATAACGAATCGAATCGAATCCAGATTCGTTTACAATTCGTTTAGAAAAATATAATTAATAAACAAAATTAAGCAAAAAAAACACAAATTTAATATCCCACAACAAAATACAAATAATTCAAATCATATTATACAGTCATCCAAATACCAAATACCAAATCCTTAATATTAAAAATAACAATAATTCAAATTCAAATTATAAAGAAATGTAATTTCTTTAATTCTCTTCATTTGTCTTTGTCACCTTGAAAACAAAAATCCTACACCAAAAAGTAAATAAAATGTTATTAACATGCTGCAATATTAATAATAGTCATTGTAAAATTTCAAAAATCAAAATATATAGCAAATTTGTAGCATTTTCAAGGAAATAATAATTAAACAAGATAAAAACTTTACCTACCACACTCACACACTGTCATTTAGATCATTGGCACTTTGTGCAGATGGAGCATAATTAGTGCTCATGTTTATAATGTTTTGAGTAAGTTGGTCCACAGTGACATCCAAATTTTCTACAATAATTTTATAAAAATAAATCTTAATTAGAAACAATTGCACATAATATTATAAAGAAAAGTAAATAAATTTTATAAGCAAGTTTTACCAATCTCTCCAAACTTCCAATCTCTAGTAGTAATAATTGCTTGGACTGTCTCTGGCTTCAATACACTTCGAAATTGATCAAGAACTCGACCGCCAACACTGAAAGTTGATTCTGATGCAACAGTGGATATAGGAATGCTCAAGATATCATGAGCCATGGAAGAAATGTTAGGATAACGAAATCCATTTTCTTTCCAAAAACTTAGAATGTCCAAATCAATCTTTCTATCAATTCTTGGCTCATCTAAATAAAGCTCCAATTCAGATTTTCTAACATAAGCACTACAATCCATGTTATCAAAATCATCAAACTCCTACAAAATAATTAAGAAATAAGAATAGTCAAAATTCAAAACAAGCATGGAAATAATAAGTCTTACAATAAACAAATAAGAAAATTGTAAATATACCTTGAACATATCTATGGTCTTTTGGTTAAGTGTGCTTTGACTATTGTCATTACGTCTCGCACTTGAACCAACATCACTCATTTGAGTGAGTACGAATGTAGTGGAGGAAGATGGTGTGATCAAATTATACTCACCAAAAATTGAAAACAACTTATCTCGAACATGTTTCAACTCCTCCGAATTTTGACCATAAGCCTTGCTATAAGCAAACTCAATAAATGCTATCTTGTATCTAGGATCCAAGATGACCGCTATATCCAAAATGGTACAAAAATCAGACCAATACTTATCAAAATTTTCGATCATTTTTTGTGCCATAGTTTTCATGTACACATACTCACTACAAAATAATTGATCCAAAGCAACTTTAGCCGCAAACGCCTTCGGAAAATACAAATTTGAAGTGGGGTATTTTGAACCAGAAAAAATGCATGTGATCTCATAAAACATAGACAAGAATTTGCCAGTCTTTTCTATTTTCCCCCATTCTTCTTCAGAAGGACAATTCTTGTAATTGGAATCACTCAATTGTAAATGACGGAAAGCAATTTTGTAATACAAAACACTATCAAGCATAAGAAAAGTTGAATTCCATCTTGTAGGAACATCTTGTCTTAATCCTTTCTTGTCATCTAGAGATACTTGCTTAACACACTCTAAAAATTTCTTTTTTCTCACTTGTGACCCTTTGACATATTTCACACTCTCACGGGCTTTTTCTATTTCTTTCTCAATTTCTTTCAATCCTTGTTGAACAATTAAATTAATAATATGAGCACAACATCGAATATGAAAGAAATCTCCATCACACACCAAAGCATTCCTTAATCTCAATTGACTTTTTAACATTGCAACACAAACATCATCACTTGAAGCATTGTCCACAGTCAATGAAAATATCATTTTCTCAATACCCCATTCACACAACAATGACAATATTTTTTCAGCCAAAGCAACCCCAGTGTGTGGAGTTGGCATTTCACAAAAATTCAGCATTTTTTTCTGTAAATTCCATCCCTTATCAATGAAATGTGCAATGAGACACAAATAACCATCTATAGTTATAGAAGTCCATAAATCAGTAGTAAGACATATTCTACTAGGACCTTCTTCTAACATGCTTCGAATTTTTGTCTTTTCCCTATTATGCATTTTTAACACATCGGCTTTCGCAGTGTTCCTACAGATGTTGGGCACTTCATCACACAAATAATTCCAAATTCTTCTAATTCCCTCATATTCAACAAATTGAAATGGCAAATCATGCATAACAATGGCACAAGACAATAATTCACGAAACACATGAGCTTCAAGCTTGGGAACACGAGTTAGGGATCCATCACTACGATCTAACATCATTTGTACAGGATCACGCTTTTTAAATTTTGCACAAGTTTCATAATGTCTTCTTAGATTACCTGTACCAGAATTGCGCACAGCCACGTACTCAATGCTGCATTTTTTACACACCGCTCTCGGCTTGTTGTCCGGATACTTATCCCCCGGAACCTTACGAAACAACGAACAAACTTGTGAAGTTAGTTTCCTTTGTCGTGGTGCCTTTTGTTCTACTGGCTTTAAACCTTTTTCAATCTCTTCTTCCTGTTCAATTATGTCATTTACATCATCATCTCCAACACTAGAATCGTTAATTGTGTAGGCTGAATTACTTCGGCTTGTGTCCATTCTCTTAAAAACAAAATAATTCAAAATTATTTTAAGGGCCCTGATTAATCAAAGAAATTTATTTAAATAACAATATTAAATAAAAATCAACTATAATCTAACAATTAATCAACATGTCTAAGATACAACATCATAAATCTACAAATAAAAATACCACAACATAAATCAAACATAAAAAATAAAATAAATTCAATTACACCATTATTAAAATTCACAAATAAAATTAATACATTTAATTTAAGTAATTAAACCAAAAACCTAATTAAAATAATTGAAGTAAATCCGAATTAAAGTAATTCATAAAGTTAAGGAAGATCACAACCTACATTTATGGATAATGACAATATTTAATTTAAAAGCTAAAATAATAATAATAATAATAAAGGAAGATGATGATAGACGA
This sequence comes from Murraya koenigii, assembly GCA_025617385.1. Lineage (NCBI taxonomy): Eukaryota > Viridiplantae > Streptophyta > Magnoliopsida > Sapindales > Rutaceae > Murraya > Murraya koenigii. Next base: position 32,127,005 of record CM046811.1, read on the forward strand.
TTATGAGAGGGACAGCTCCACAAGGACCACCACCAAATGATTTGATTGAATGGTTCTGTAAATGCAATCCATGAAGCACAAAACGACACCAAAAAGGCCTCACCTTGCTAGAAATTTGCGTGCTCACCCTTTGTATTAACAGCGGCCAAAGACAGAATGAATAGACAAGGCAGTCAGCAAGTTGTCAGCGTTCGATGACAGCAAGTGCACCGAGCAAGGCGGTAGAGGCGATTGGCGTTCAACGACAGCAACACATGCTCAACTCAGGTGAGGCATCCAGCGTTCGATGACTGCAATTTTGAGGCAGACGTCGTTCAACGGTTAGGGATTTGGGGTGGCCTTCGATTTCAGTCGCTTTGAGGGGGGGGCTGGAGAACAAAGGAGGCGTGAATGGTTTAGAGAATTAGGGCTACTGGACCTGTTTTTTTTTTTTCCAATTTTAACTTATATATTTTTTAATACAAATTTATTAAATTAATAATATAATTAAAAATTAATATATTTTTAATACAAATTTATTAAATAAATAATAAACGAATCGACCTGTATTCGATTCGTTTATGACCCATTTATTAAACGAATTCTAAACGAATAAACGAATCAAAATTTTCAAACCTGTATTCGATTCGTTTAATTAACGAATCGAATCGAATCGAATTCACCCATTTATTAAACGAATCAATTTTTTCAACCCAAACCCTTTTAATTCGCATCGATTCGAATCAAATAAACGAATCCTGACCCATATTGCCACCTTTAATGCAATGGGCTCGACCAAAGAGCTCTCAAAAAAGATTTAAGCATACAACGTATTATGTGATGGTTGTATTACTAGATCTTTCTTGGCATGTCAATAACTCAATACCATGTAAATATCAAATTGTTCTCCTTAAAATCATGTACGTGAATAATCTTGTCTCTTTGGGATGATTTTGCGCTATATATCAAGAAACAACATGGGCAGTCTTCAAATTGACTCGGTATGAAAAAACAAAAAAATAATAATAACTAAAAATTTACATTCAGTGATAAATAATCTCTAACTTTATCAACTTAAACGTAAATAATATGTTTCATTTTGAAATGTTGTAAGGAATAAAAGACCATCTCAGAATAAAAGCCTATTTAATTTAATTTTTTTTTTTTGGCTTGGGTGAGGATTAGCTCAGCTGTGATTTGAATATGAGGTGAATATCATTGTTAGTGGTTAATCTCAACCATACACTAACACTAGTAGATATGTGACCTTTTAATATACTAAATTCTTCTTAGTTTTTAACAAACACATTATATTAGACTCATAGTAACATAATCCCAAAATTATGTCTTTTAAATACAATTTTAATATCACGGATGTAATGAGTAATAGAAAAAATATGAATAGTCTAAGTAATAAAGGTCAAATATTGGAATCAAATGTGTAACACCCCAAATACACCCAAGAATCTCAAGAGGAATTTGGAATGAAACCTCATAACATTAATCCTAATACTATTCCCAAAAAAAAAATTAATATTGTCCATAGTTAAAAACATAGCCTCTAAAATAAAAATAATAACAATAATCCTTCAATTAAAATTCAGCTTTAAATAATAACTAAAGTAGCAACAATTGTTTCATCAAGAAAATGCCAAAGTTTTCAGCTAACAAATCCTCTTCTCTTAACTCAAAAGACTACATCTCTAAAATCAATCTGCAAAATGTTGGAGACAATGGGTGAGCCATCAACTCAGTAAGCAAACTGATGCATAAGGTTATTAATAACTTTAAAACACATGCTAATCATTATGATGTACTATAAATCAGAAACCAGAAATCACTTTATAATCTAATACATATGTAGGATAAAACTCATAAGCAGTTAAGTCATAACATAATACTCATTTTCAGTAAATAATCATTTAAGAAATCAGTTATCAGCCAAACATTTTATTTGTTCAATTTTGCTTATACCACATAGTCTCTCTTGTACTTCTGGTGACCCAACCAATAGTTCAATAAGTCACCTATAACTCTGATGACTTGGCCAGTAGTTCAATCAGATTACCACATCCGCAATTATCATCTATAGGTGTACACAATACATCTAGCTAGTTAATAATATCAGTAACGATAACTATGAATAATGAGCCAAAACCTTAAATACAATTTCCAATATTTCAATATCAATCATTCAGTAACATTTCAATAAAACACTCTTATAAAATATTGAATTGACAAAGCTTTACAAATATTTTTAAGGAAAATAATTTATTGAAAAACAAGTATTTTAAAATTATTTTTAAAATAAATTAAAGAAAATAATTTAATTAATTTCAAAACTATAAATTGTCAATCCATTTGAACAAAATTATTCTATTTATAAATAAAAATATATATATATATATAATGGTAATAAACATTATGCATTAATTCACTTACCTTAATCTAAAGCAATCAACAATAACCCCAATCACAAGAGCTCACTCTTGGCCTATAATTATCAAGAAAAGATTCTTATCAATATTGTAGAGGATGATTTGTATCAATCGCACAATAAAACTAGCCTTTGCCCAAAGACCTTAGTCAAGAACAAACAAGTTGCATACACAATACTAAGTAGACTAATTAATCACAATGTCTCCAGCCAACAACCTCAAGTAAATCTAATGAAATCAAGAACTAAAATGAATAATGAAAAGAGCACAATCACAGTACACTCAGAGAGTTACGTGGTTCAGCCATTTGACTGGCTTACATCCATAGGTGAATCCATCATGCAGGCTTCCATTAAAGATTCAAGATGTTTTGTTTGGGCAATGCCGAGCAGACCCCCTCGAGGATAATCTAGCCAGAGCAGAAGACCTAATTGCTAGCACGAAGACACCCCTACTCGGTGTCAAAGCTGGTCGAGGTTAAGTGTTCCAAGGCTGGTTGGATCTCGATCTTCCTGTCCTGCTCAGGTAAAAGAGACCCTCGACCACAGAGTGAGACCTGGTCGCGTTACGGGAAGCACCTTGAATAAATGGAAATCGAAGCTCAAGCAAAGTTGACCTAAGCATGGCGGCCCCTACTCCAGACAAGTTGTCACAACGATCGATGACTGACAGGCACGCCGTAGGGTTTCATCACTGTTACCGATGACCGGCGCACGCCTCTACAGTGTTATCATTTTACACAAACCTACACGGCATCATCATTTGTTCATGGGAACCCATAGCCGTCTGACATCCCATACCCCCAGGTTGTGCCGTAGCTACCCATAGCTGTTAGAGAAACGTAGGCGCAATTAATGCAAGGGATGGCTCTCAATCAAAGGGGGGAGGAAAAATAGGAAGATAAATACTAGACGAGGAACAAGGTAAAGGGACTTTTTGATTCCAACTCCAATTTTTCTACCAAGACTTTGATTTTTCTATTCTTTATTTTCTTTACTTTCTTTACTTCCCAAACCCTCTCCTTTTTTCTGGTCCCTCAGATTAAGAGGGATTCCAAAAGAATCAACCCGATCACTGACTTGAGCCTCGGGGGATTTTCGCCTTAAAAACATCCGACGACCCCTGACACCGTTTCTGTGGACACAGGTCGGAAGACATCACCGCTCTGGTGAACGGAGAAAGGTAGGAACCAGCAAAGAATCCTGCTCGAACAACCTGTGAGCAGAAGGCAACAGTACTACTTGGAAGTGAGCAGAAAACTGCATCAACATTTTGGCGCCGTCTGTGGGGAGCAGTTCAAAAAGTTTGAATTCCCAGTACATTCAAGAAGCAATGTGACAATGAGAGGGAACAACAGAAGAGGAGTAAGCCTAGAAGAATTGGTGACCCTGAGGGAGGTGGCCAATGAGGCCCGAGATAGGGAAATACAAGAAAGGATGGACCGGATAGAAAAACAAATGGAGACAAGCAATGATGTTCCAGAATTCAGGAACTCAGGGACGGACAGAGGAAAGCAAGCAATGATGTTCCAAAATTCAGCTACGGGAACGCTCTCACTGGGGGAATGTAGGAGATGAAGCCCAGAGGTAAAAAAAATAGAACGTTGCTGGAAGGGAGGAGACAAACCTGGAGGAGAGAGAATCTCGATAGCACTTACAAGACACGGCACCCACTTCCCTCCCGGAAGAGTTGGAAGGGGAGGTACGCAGGCTGGGACCGGTTGTTGAGGACTTTCGGGGAAACGGGAAAGCTCCAAGTTAGAGGATCATGTTGGACAATGAGTCCCCACTTTCAACAGAAATCATGGGTATCACAATCCCCAGGGATTTTGGCTTCCCTTACTTGAAGTTTTCAGGAAAGAGTGACCCACTGGTGCATATGGAATGTTTCAACGACATTACCGGAGTGCAGAACTTGACAGCAGCCCAAAGGTATAGAGCCTTCCCACTTACTTTGGAGGGAAGGACGAGAGAATGGTACCACAAGTTACCGCGGGGGAGCATTCTGAGCTTTGAATAAATGTGTATGGAGTTCGCGGAGCAGTTCCAGGAGACGATGGCCCCCGAAGATGACATGATGGAATTGGTGGAGATAAAGCAGAATAAGGGGGAGTCCTTCCGAGAATTTGTCAAGAGATACAACCGGGCAGTCTTAGATCTCGGGGCATTCAATCACCCCCAGGCATTGAGAGGGTTGAAGGAGGGGGTGCAGATGAAAAGACCCTGGTACAACTTACGGAGCCCCTCGATCTGCTCATACTCTGATGCATACGAACAAATGAAGATGGATATAGTCATCGAGGAGGAGAAAGCCACGAAGTTAAGGAGCGAGCAGAGCAGTGGGATAAAGCAGGGGGGCCTGCTCGTGGCGCGTCTACTTCCAAAGGAATGAGGGATCGAGTTGCTCTCTATAACCCATACCAGAGGGCCCCCAAGCTTCATTTCGTAGGTTCCTAAGCTGGGACCGCAGGGATTATCGGTAATACACTGACCATCCGCCTCGTAATCCCCCCTTAAATCGGCCCATGCAGAGCCGTGGCAGAACCAACTGCCCATTGCCTCCACACTCAGGAAATTTTCCCTGGGATAGGGCGGTCCAGATGGTTGATCAGAGCCACACCTATAGACAATACACCACGCTGAAAGTGTTACTTGAGGAGATGTTTCAAGTTATAGAGGAGAGAGGGTTGTTATGTTCCCCGACACCGATGTCCAAGCCAGTAAATAGGAGGGACAGAAGCAGGTTTTGCCGATTCCACGGCGATCAAGGCCACTCGACATTGCAGTGCCGTGACTTAAAAAACCTGGTGGAAGATTTGGTTAGAAACTGGTACTTGGACGAGTTCATTGAGGGAGGACACCCGATAGTCAAGCAGCAACAAGCAGGAGATGGCCTAGCGTGTGACATGGACCACGAATCACCTGCTATGAGGGTGATAGTCGAGAAGTTCTGCTAGTCGGGAAGTTTTGCTCGCTGCGCCCTTTGTAAAGAGAGCTAGGATCCGATAAGTGCCAATCATATGGACAGAGGAGGATGAAGAGAGGGTCCTATACCCCCATGAGGATGCCTTGGTTATAAGGGCAAATGTCGCCAATAAAGAGCTCAATCGGATATTGGTGGACTTGGTGAGTTCAGTGGACATTCTCTTCAAGTCTACGCCCGACGATATGGGAATAACGGATGTGAGACTTGAGCAGACGAGCACCTCACTGAAAGGATTCGGTGGGGGAAGGCTAACCCCTTTAGGGATTGTCAACTTGCCAGTGACCATGGACTCGAAGCCCTTTGAGAAGAACATGATGTTGGATTTCGTGTTTGTGGACGAAGTAAGCCCTTACGAGGCAAGGGTACTTCTGGGCTCGGATCGACCAGGACGCATAAGAAAATACCAAGAGCTGCAAGAATTGTCAAAGCTTCGCCAACCACATAGCTCAATCGCCCGAGAACCTCACAGTAATGAACTCACCATGGCCATTTGCTCAGTGGGGAATTGACCTAATCGGACCACTACCAAAAGGGAGAGCATTTGCAATACATGCCTTGGTGGCAATTGATTATTTCACTAAATGTATTGAAGTGGAAGCTTTAAGCATTATTAAAGAAAGCAAAACCACTGACTTTATTTGGAGAAATGTGATTTACAGGTACGGGATCCCCCACGCAATGGTCACAGACAACGAAAGGCAGTTGACAACAACAAGTTCAGAGACTTCTGCAGAAATATGGGGATAGAACTGAAGTTTTGCTCGCCATCACACCCACAGGCAAATGAGCAAGTGGAGGCCGCAAACAAAACTATTAAGCGTCTCTTGAAGAGCAGACTGGGTGAGCAGAAGGGAGCTTGGGTCAAAGAGTTGCCTGGTGTGTTGTGGGCTTATAGGACCACACACAAAACCACCATGGGGGAGACACCGTTTTCCTTGGCATTCGAGCATGAAGCAATGATCCCAATAGAGATAGGGATGGGCACACATCGGACGGAGCACTTCAATGAGGAGCAGAACGACGAGTAGATGTGTGGAAATTTGGATCTGCTGGAGGAGAAAAGGGAAAGGGCAACAATAAAGATGGCAGAATACCAGCAGAGGGTAGCCCTCTACTACGACTAGAACGTGCACATCTGCTAATTCCAAGTGGGAGACTGGGTACTTGGAAGAGTAAACCAGAGCACTAAAGATCCCAGGCAAGGGGTGTTGGGCCCGAACTGGGATGGTCCTTACAGGGACTCGCAAGTAGCTAGTCCGGGGGTATACAGGCTGACTTATCCAGATGGACGAGAACTTAAAAGGCCATGGAATGCGTAGCATTTGATGAATTATTTCCAGTAAGTTCCCTTGTATTACGAGTATTAGTGTTCAGTTTCCTCCACACTAGAAATGTGTAAAATCTTGTATATGAATAAAAGCAAGAAAAATGCTTCCAAAATTAATCAATCCAATATGAGCAGATTAAAGCTTATTAAAAACGAATAAAAGCTAGAGCCGTAAGTCTCAAAGATAAGCTCACGAAGAAATGCAAAGGTCGTAAGTCTCAAAGCCTAACTTAAGGTGAGATGGTGCCAAGCATAAGCCAAGTAAAGGCTTGAGCAGAATAAGCTCATGAAGAAATGCAAAGGCCGTAAGTCTCAAAGCCTAACTTAAGGCGAGACGATGCCAAACATAAGCCAAGTGAAGACTCGAGCAGAATAAGCTCACGAAGAAATGCAAAGGCCGTGAGTCTCAAAGCCTAACTTAAGGCGAGACGGTGCCAAGCATAAGCCAATTTGAGGCTCAAGCAGAATAAGCTCACAAAGAAGTGCAAATGCCATAAGTCTCAAAGCCTAACTTAAGGCGAGACAGTGCCGAACATAAACCAAAAGTGGTTCGAGAAGGATAAGCTCGTGAAGAAAATTGAAGTCCATAGGCCTCAAACCCTGGGTTGAGACGAGATGAAGAGCCAGACACGGTCAGAACGAGTTTGAACACAACAAGCTCACTAAGAAAGATACCACGGCTTCAGATCTTAAAGTCTGTTCGGGTTAAGGTAAAACAACCAAAATTCATAAGGGGTTAGTCCAGTTGATCACATTTTGGTGAGATGAGCAGAAGCAAACCATAGTTAAAATTATATGGGAAAGGCATGAAGCCTGACTAAAAATTCACCCCATAGAGAACTTTATAACAGATTAAAAGTACAAAGGCAAAGTGAGAAATATATGTGCTTTATTTCATTGCCAAAGTTACAAAGTACAAAAAAAAGGGAGTACAACAAGGCCAATCAAGGGGCTTGGACAGTAGGGCTAGAAGTTGAGGGAGGGGCTTCAAAAGCGAGGACAGCTCGAAGATCGTCCTCGACAGCAGAAGTAGCATGGGCTTCAACAGTTTAAGGAACAGCCTCTGTGGACCTTGCAGCATCCACTTCTTCCTGAGCAGAGGGATCCCTTGGTTCCTGCGTTTGGGCATCCTACTCGTTCATGTAAGCATCCACGCCTGCATTCCTCGAGCATCCACAGCATCCACTTCTTGCCCTTCAAGCTGGAAGTGAAGTAGTACCAGCTCGCATCCTTTGGGCTACGCTTCAACTGGTAGAGATGCTTTATTTCATCTACTGTTAGCTCATCCAAATTACACCATAGCTATTAGAGAAATGCAGGCGTAATTAATGTAAAGAATGGCTCCCAAACAAAGGGGGATGGGAAAATAGGGGGATAAATACTAGACGAGGGATAAGGTAAAGGGCTTTTTAATTTCAACTCCAATTTTTCTACCAAAACTCTGATTTTCCCTTTCTTTATTTTATTTACTTCCTGAACCCTCTCCTTTTTTCTGGTCCCTCAGATTAAGAGGGATTCAAAAATAATCAACCCGATCACTGACTTGAGCGTCGGAGGGTTTTCGCTGGAAAAACACCCGGGGACCCGTGATACCATTTCTGTGAACTCAGGTCGAAAGACATCACCGCTCTGGTGAACAGAGAAAGGCAGGAAGCAGCAAGGAATCCTGCTCGAACAACTTGTGAGCAGAAGGCAACAGTACTACTTCGAAGCGAGTAGAAAATCGCATCAACATATTTGTTATAGAGACTCAAGCACAATACAATAATGATCAAGAAAGGGCTTTCTCTCACTACAATTGCTCTATGAATCTCTCTCTAATTCTCTAGCTATTCGCTTAAAAATTCAGCTTATAAAGCAAATGAATAACAAACTTAACAATCTAGAAAGCACAGGCTTCTGACACGTGTGCAAGAGTCTGTTATAATGAACTCAGTTTCAAGGAATTGGTCATGTGATGGTTTGCGTACGTTACTTAAGTTATAGCTTTCAAAACAGTGAAGCTTGATGCCATTTAATTCATTAAAATAACTGCTGCCACTCTGTGCTTTACTTAAGCTTATTACTTAGCTTAATACGCTGCTGTTTTAGATAAAGTGTTTATTTCACTATAACCAACAATTCTCCACCTTGAATCAAATACCATGTAATGATTCATTCACCAGACTTCTCATATAAGAGATTGTATATACTAACTAAGCATTTCTTGAACATAGCATAAGGAACAACTTTTGTGAGCATGTCAGAGTTTTCATCAGTATGTATTTTGACCATTTTGATCACACCCCTTGAGACTTCATTTCTTATAAAATGAAGTTTAATGTCAATATTCTTGGTTCTTTCATTGTGAGCTAGATTCTTGCACAAATGTAGTGCACTAGAACTATCACAGAAGATTGACACAGTATTTTGTTTTAGACCAAGCTCAGATGTTAAATCTTTGAGCCATATGGCTTCTTTTGCAGATTTAGAGAATGTAGTAAACTTTGCTTCAATTGTAAAAAAAGCTACAACATATTACATGCTAGTTTTGCAGTTTATTAGACAACCATTAAGCATGAACAAGTAACCTGTAAGGGATCTCCTTTTATCCAAGTCCCCTATATAATAAAAATCCATATAACCCCACATGTCTTTTCTAACACCTTGATTGTTTTCATATAACAAACCAAGCTTCAAAGTGCCCCTCAGATACCTGAGTATCCACTTTAATCATTTCCAGTGTTCCTTACCTAGTGATGATATGTATCTACTGGCAACACTCACTCATGTGAGATATCAGGCCTAATCAACACCACTACATATATAAGGCAACCAACTGCATTGGCATATGGAACATTCATTATCTTCTATTTTTGGACAGTAAAAATTGTAAAGTCTGAAATGAGTAACTAAAGGAGCTTGAACAGGCTTTGAGTTCTCCATATCAAAAGTTTCCAAGACTTTCTGAATATATTTTTCTTGTGACAAAAAAATTACTCCTTCATTTATGCTCCTGACTATATCCATCCCCAATATCTTCTTGACAAATCCCAAATTCTTCATGTCAATTGTAGTTTTAAGGATTGTCTTGAAAGCATCAATTTCTAACTTCTTTTTACAGGAAATAAGCATATCATCTACAACAAGAGTAGATATATATACATATTCAGATCCAAATCTTTGAAGTATACACAACAATCAAAGCTGCATCTTTAAAACCTATGAGTAGTCATAAACTCATCATATTTTAAATACCACTACCTAAGGGATTGCTTAAGGCCATAGAGGGATTTTCTAAGCAAATGTACATGATTCTTTTCATCAGAAGCTTCATATCCTTCAAACTGGTACATGAAAATTTCTTCTTGAAGTTCATCATGCAGGAAGGCAATCTTGACGTCAAGCTACTTTGGCTCTAAGTTTTGTGTAGTAGTTATGGCCATTAGCACTCTTATTAAAGCATATCTTATAAAAGGAGAAAACACTTCCTTGAAATCAATCTCCTCTTTTTGAGAGTATCCCTTAGCAACTAACCTGGCCTTAAACCTTCTTGGCTTAGTTGCTGTAATACTCTCATTAATCTTATATATCCACTTGCATCTTACAATCTTTCCATTCTCAGGCCTTTTTACCAACCTCCAGGTACAGTTCTTATGATGAGATTTAGTTTCCTCATCCATTGCTTCTTTTCACTCACTTGCATACTCAATGTTTACGGCCTCTTTAAAACTTTTGGTTCTTCAACAATGATTTTATATGTATAGTGAAAGGCAAATGATATCAAATCAGTATAACCATATATCTTGGGAGCTCTGGTTTGTCTTTTCTGTCTATCTCTAACCGATTGATAATCTAAGGTTTGAACTTGAGTTGATCCTTCATCTTGAAGTGTTTTTTGTTCACTTACATCACCATCTCTTTCATCTAACCCTGCAGTGTCACGTGAAGCGACTTTTGCTGGTCATTCTAACTGTGCATCAGAAGCTGGGCTTAATTTACAACTATTTTTCTGAGAATAATCCATCATTGCTTCTTTATTGAATATGACATCTCTATTTACTACACTCTTTGGTGGATCAAGTTCAGTACACCAAAGTATGTAACCTTTGGTTCCCTCTGGATATCCATAAGCAAACATCTTAGTGCCCTAGGAATAAGTTCTCCTTGGCTTATGTGAGCATAAACCTGACATCCAAACACCTTAAGATCCTTATAGTTGGCTAGTTTTATAGACAAGAGCTCAAAGGTGTTTTAAATCCCATGGCAGTAGAGTGACTCAAATTCAAAAGGTAGCAGGCAGTATTAAGTGTCTCAACCCATAGGTTTTTAGGTAGCTTCACCTATATCATCATACTCCTCACTTTATCCATGAGAGTTCTATTCATTCTCTTTACTAAACTATTCTACTAAGGAGTCATTCACACAGTCTTATGTCTGACTATGTCTTCTTTTGCATAAAAATTATCAAACAACTGGTTACTAAACTCTAACCCATTATCAATTATTAGTTTCTTCACTGTCTTACCAGTCTGTTTTTCAACCAAAACCTTTCAGTTCTTGAACTTTTCACACACCTGATCATTGTTATTAAGGATATAAATCTAGACCCTCCTTGAAAAGTCATCAATTATGGATAGAAAATACTTTTCTCCTCCTAAGGATACTTCTTTTGTAGGCCCTTTAAATCTAAATGTACATAATCCAAAATAATTCTAAAAGTATGAACTGATGACTTGAAACTGACTCTTGTAGACTTTCCTAGAACATTGTCTTATAGAACACTAAGTTTTCAATCTTATCACTTCTTAACACTCCTATTTTGAAAGTTCCTTTAGGCCTTTAATACTCATATGCCCAAGTCTTAAGTGCCAAGGTCTAGTTTTATCAACACTAGTACTAAATAACATAGAAGCCACTCTTATAACAATGTTTTCTCCTAACACATAAAGTCCATTTTTTTCTAACTCCCTTTAACAGAACTAATAAGCCCTTAATCACATTTAAAACACCATGTTAAACCTTAGATACACATCCTATCTAATCCATTATCTCTAGAGAGATCAAGTTCCTTTTTAAATCAAGAACATGCCTCACTTGTTTCAAATAAAAAAATGAACCATCATGTAATTTAAGTTTAACATTTCCTATCCTAATCACTTTACACATTGTATTTTTTCCCATCATCATTCTACCCCCATCATACTTATGATACACAGTAAAATAATCTTTAAAAGGATACATATGGAAAGAGCAACCTGAAACAAGTACTCATTTATCTTTTCGGTTGACTTTAGAAGCTATCAGTACTCCAACTAATTCATACCCTTCCTCTTCACCACTGCTGCAGCACTATTTTGATTCTTTTTATCCTTTATTTTGTTTGTGCTTTCTTTCTGGACAATCCCTCTTAAAATGCCGTTTTTTATGGCATTGAAAACATTTAAGAGTTTTGTTCTTTTCTTTTCGCTTTCCTTTTTTTTTTTTATTTTCTTATCAGTTTTACCCTTTACAATTAACCCTTTACTAGTTTTATAATCAAGATTTCCCTGTTTTTCTTGTAGCTTTCTTGCATTGAGAGCTGACTTCACCTCATCCAGTAAGAGTGTTTGCCTCCAATACATGTGTGCATCCATAAAATTCTTATAAGAATCTAGTAAAGAATTGATCAGTAGTAGAGCCTTACCCTTATCATCCAAGGCTTCATTAATTTTTGCAAGTATATCATACACTTGATTGAATTCATCAATGTGTTTGTCCAAAGATGAGCCTTCTACCATCTTCAAAGTAAACATCTATTTCTTGATATAAAGTTTGTTGGCCAATGACTTCTTCATGTACAAACCCTCAAATTTCTCCATTAAACAAGCAACTGAAGCCTTTTTGGCTATTTCTATTATGACAAAATCAGCAAGGCTAACTAACTATTCTAGAGTCTTGGATGAAGATACGTCTTTTCTTTATTTCTTGGTTAGGACTTCAAGTGCTTCACCCAAACATTGTGTTACAAGAAGGGCTTCAATTTCCACCCTCCACATGTTGAAATCATTTCTCCCATTAAATTTCTCAAAATCTACCTTTTGTGTAGCCATACTTGATTCTTGAATAAGAACTAAACTCTGATACCAATTGTAGATGATGATTTGTACCAATCATACAACAAAACCAACCTCTGCCCAGGGACCTTAATCAAGAACAAACAAGTACCATACACTTTACTAAGTAGACTAATTAATCACACTATCTCCAACTAACAACCTCAAGTAGACCTAATGAAATTAAGAACTAAAATGAGTAATGAAAAGAACACAATCATAGCACACACAGAGAGTTACGTGGTTAAACCATTTGACTGGCTTACATTGATGGGTGAATCCATCATGCACGCTTCTATTAAGGATTCAAGATGTTTGTTACAGAGACTCAAGCATAATACAACAGTGATCAAGAAATGGCTTTCTCTCACTATAATTGCTCTATGAAAATCTCTCTAATTCTGTGGCTATTCCCTCAATAACTCAGCTTATAAAGAAATGAATAACAAACTTAACAATTCAGAAAGCACGGGCTTCTGACACGTGTGCAAGAGTGTTATAATGAACTCAGTTTCAAGGAATTGGTCACATGATGGCTCACGTACGTTACTTAAGCTATATTTTCTAAAACATTGAAGCTTGATGCCGTTTAATTCATTAAAACGACCGCTGTCACTCACGTGCCTTACTTAAGCTTATTACTCAGCTTAATGCGCTGCCGTTTTAGATAAAGTGTTTATTTCCAACAAATATTTTATTCAACTCTATCCTTGATAGGAAAACCAAAAAATCTTTATACCACTAACTAACTTAAAGTATATCAATTCACCAACTAAACTCGACCATCTTATGCGAGTTGATTTCTAACAATCTATAAGTTTGTCAAAAAATCACAAAAAACTACTGTAAACATATTGGCATTCAATATACAATTTAAGAAGATTAATTACAGTTTATAAGCACCTCCAAAAACTGATTTTCCACAAAAATATCAAAATTTTGTAGTGACGATATAAACAAAAAACTTGTCATTCAAAAATATGATTCAAGTTTTGATTATCTGAGGAGACAATAGGGAATTATAAATAAAATTTATAAGTCATTTACTAATGAAAAAGTAACCCTAACTCGATTCAATATCAGCCCTCGCAAATATGGAAAACAGTTTTTAAGATTGCGGCAACCCAACTCTATGATTTTTAATGATTTATTTGTATAGAAAAAAATTACAAATTTAAACACAAGGAAACTGGACATATATAAGTATAGTAATAAAAATTCCCAGAATTTTCAGAAGTCGTTTGACTTATGAAATAAATTATAGAATTGGGAATTGCTGCTGAAAATTGAAATTTTCCAGCTCCAGTGTTCTAACTTCAAAAAATCATTACAATTTATATACAATAATTTTCTTTTTGTCATTCTATGATGCCGTGATTCAAATTACGGCATCGATACAGTTATTTAACACAAATTATGTAAATGAAACATAAAACTTATAAATCAACATTAACTATAAAATAAAACATAAATTTTAGAAATTCAACATAAAACTTGTAAATGAAATGTAAAATGAGTAAATTAATATAAACTGATAAATTGATGTATTATTAGTAACTAAAACAAAAACTTGTAGATATAACATAAAACTTGTAAATCAACATTAAGTGCAAAATAAAACATTAATGTTAGAAATTAAACATAAGCTTTGTAAATGGAAGATAACACAAGTAAATTAATATAAAACTAGTAAATTGATGTATTACTAATCAACAAAACAAAATTTGTAAGTATTACATAAAATTAGTAAATCAACATTAACTGTAAAATAAAATGTAAATTTTGGAAATGAAATAAAAGACTTGTAAATAGAAAGTAAAATAATTAATTACTATAAAACTGGTAAACTAATGTATTACTAGTAAATAAAATAAAAATTTATAAATATAACATAAAACTAGTAAATCAACATTAAGTGCAAAATAAAAAATAAATTTTAGAATTGGAACATAAGAGTTGTAAATGAAAAATAAAAAAAGTAAATTAATGTAAAACTACTAAATTAATATATTATTAGTAAAAAAAACATAAAAATAGTAGATCAACACTAATCATAAAATAAAACATAATTTTTTGAAATGGAACATAAGATTTGTAAAAAGAAAGTAAAACAAGTAAATTATTATAAAACTGGTACATTAATATATTACTGGTAAATAAAATGAAAACTTACAAATATAACATAAAATAAGTAAATCAATATTAAGTGCAAAATAAAATATAATTTTTGTAGATTATGCTCAAAAATTATGAATAAAAATTAAAATAAGTAAATTAATATAAGAGTTAATGGAAAAAAAAGTTTATAATTGTAAAATAAAAACTTATTATAATGTTTATTACCTAATATATTTATTGATTTTTTATTTAAATTGAATAATGCTAGTTTTACTTTTATTTAATGCATGTGATATTTTATTAAGGATGAAATTTATTCTCTAAATCAGATTTTGAAAAAAAATAATTTTGATATCTTTCATAGTTGTTGTAAGATTAAGTTATTTTGCATATTTCTACACTTTCTAAACAACAATCCTAAATAATCTACAAGTACAAGTAAAAAGTTTGAAACTATATGAAGTATGTATAAGACTCAAATGAGATATAATTTTATTTATATATTATATATGTGTCTAATAATATAATAATTTTTTTTTTGTTTGATCTACATCAAGATAAATAATTATACTTAATTAACTGGTGTAATAAATAGGTATTATTATAGAAAATGAAAAAACAAAGTATACAAATGTCATAGAATGAATATATAATTCATAGTTAAAGCAATTCAATAAAACTTAATCCACTTTTTTAAGATAATTTTTTATTTAATTAATGAGTAATTTTTTTCTTTATTTAATTAAAATTTTTTTTCTAAATGAATAAAATATTTTTCACTAAAATTCTATAGAAAATTTATTAATTTTTTAAATAATTAATAATCTTTCATGAATTTACTGGTTTTACTTTACATTTACTAATTTAATATTTAATTTACAATTATTTATATTTATAACGGTATTGATGCTGTAATTTTTATTATGGCATTATAGAATTTTCCTTTTCTGAATAATAAACATATGGATAGAAAGATTAAGATGTCTAGTTTAATAAATTATAAAGTTTTGTGGATGAGACTCAATGACAATAGCAGTTGCGTAATATTCAATCTATACTATTAACAATTTTTAGGACAACATAATGGCTATATTTCTGCTCGTTAACAACATAAATCTTTTCATAATTTTATCAATGTAACACACACAAAATCAAAAATAAAATTTGAAGTGCAAAGGATTATAAATTCTTACCTAAACAAAATAAAAACTCAACTTCTTTAATGGAAAAGAGAAACACAATCAAAATCTTCACATCTCCTTATTCAAACACATGAGTTTTATCTCGTGTCTGCTATTGCATTCTTTTCTTTATTAGCTTATAGGGTTGAAAAAGATACGTAAGAGGAGTATTAATAAAGCCAAGCCTTTCAATACCCTAACCCCCTTACACATTAGGGGTTTATTTTCCTTATTTAAAAAAGTATCTAATAAATTGATAAATTAGGTAAAATTAAATAAATAAAACACCAATAAATAACAAATATCATTACCCTAAAATCTATATTCTCTAAATTGGCTATATAATACAAATAAAAAAAAAAACAATGGGTATTACAAAATGTCCCCTATCATGAGCTTTGATATTTAGAGAAAAAAAATTGAGAAAATACTGACAAAATGAACTATAGCACCATATGGTGTTAGAGGAAAAAGACAAAAATATCGGTTAACTCAATAACATCATATAATTTTTATAATTCATTTTATTAGTATTTTATCAGCGTCTCTAGCATTTCCCCCTATTATTAGCTTGTGTGTATGGCTTCAAATTAAATCAAACTGATTTGTTACATGTATCCGAGTTTTCAATTCTTGAAATATATAATTTTTCAACAGAATTATATATATACATAAATAAAAATTAAGATTCTATTATACTAGTCGTAGTGGGAAGCATGACTTTCCACTTCATATCATGATATGCTTGAACATCTTATATTATTATCACAAACAGAGATCTTGATTTTACTTAGAGAATTAAGATAAAAATGTAGAGAGGTTGGTTAGAGATCATCAATGGCGGAAGGCGAGACAATGTTAGAGTACACGCCGAAGTGGGTGGTGGCCTTAGTTTGTAGTGTCATTGTTCTCTTGCCATGGAACATTTTCTCCGTTACATTGGCACACGTGCTCGGGGTTGAGTCGGCCAAAAACAGAAATACTAATCACCAATGTAAAGGTACTCTTGCTCGAGATTAAGCTGGGAAAAAGTAAGAACTTCCATTCTGCTCGAGATTAAGCTAAGCAAGAGTAGGAACATTCATTGCCAGCCAAGCAAGCTCTCACTGTGTTATAAACGGCACTAAGAGCAGGTATAAACCAATCCTCAAGCAAAACTTAAGTGCAGCAGCCTGAGCTCATAGTGGGAATCAGTTAAATGACTCTCTCCAAGAATAAGTTTGTAACTCCCTCGCACAATTAACTCTCATCATGATGGCGAAATAACTATCTCAAAACGGATGGGTAAATGAGAAGTTAAGAACGTAAGTTACGGGAATAACGGTGAGGAAAGAGCAACAAATGTGAAGAATATAAGACCCAGATAAATACCTAAAAGAAAAAAAGGTTAGACCCCTATACAGAAAATTAAATAAAAAACCACACAGAAAAAAAAGGAATGATTTTTAGAATTTTTTTCCTTTTCAAAAGAAAATTCCTAAAAGTGAAACCCCATCACTGACATCAGCGTCGGAGGGTCCTCGTTAGAAAAAGCAACCGAAAATCTCTAAAATTTTTCTATAAGTGTAGGTTACAGGACATTATTCATTTCTGGAATCAAAGAAATTCGAGTGTTAGTTAGGAAATTTGCTTGAGGAAGAAGCGACCAAATTTCAGCATCAACATTTTGGCGCTGTCTGTGGGGATCAAGTAAAAAAGCCAGTTCAATTACAAGCAATATATACAATATGACACGGGGGGTAATAGTCCGAGAGGAGCAAGTCTTAAAGAGTTAATGATCCTAAGGGATGTGGAAAATGAGGCACAGGATAGAGCAGTGTAAGGGAGGATGGACTGAATGGAAAAGCAAATGGAGACGCTGACGGCCATCCTTCAGGATCTCAGGGACAGATAAATGAGAGAAAGCTGTGACATTCCTGAGTCCAATCATAGAGCCATTCCTGTTGGGCAAGATGTGAGAGTTGGAGCCCAAGGACGAAAAGTACAAAACACAGCTGGTAGGGTGGATGTGAGTTTGGAGGAGAGGGAATTAAGACAATATTTGCTGGATATAGAACAAGAACATGCGTAAGTCACAGTACAGAATCCTTATCGTGCTAAAGAATTAGAATGAGAGGTCCGAAGGTTGGCTCAAGCCTTTGACGAGATTCAGGGGCATAAAAAAGCCCCGAGTTGAAGGATCATGTTAGACAATGAGTCCCCACTTTTAATGGAAATCGTGAATGTCACAAACCAAATGGATTTTGGTTTCCTAATTTGAAATTTTCAGGAAAAAATGATCTATTGGTGCACATTAAGCGCTTTAATGACATAACTGGAGTACAAGGCCTGACAGCGATGCAGAGATGCAGGGTCTTCTCGCTCACCTTGGAGAGGCGAGCATGAGAATGTATCCAATAGTTTCTAAAGATGATATCATGGAGCTGATTGAGATTATGAATTTTTCTAAGGATAGGACCATACATATAATCGACCAGAGTCCCACTTACAAGCAGTATACTCCTTTAAAAGTCCCACTAGAGGAGATGTTTTATGTTATAGAGGAATGTGGTTTACTATCTCCTCCATTACCAATGTCCAAACTAGCAAATAAGAGAGATAGAAATAGATTATGTAAACTTCATAATGATCACAGCCATTCGACATCTCAGTGTTGTGATTTAAAGAATCAGGTAGAAGATTTGGTGAGAAATCAATACCTGGACGAGTTCATCGATGGGAGGCACCCAATGCTGGATTAACAACATGTTGGAGATGGGCAGATTAGTTGGACAGATTGAGAACGGACCGTTGTAAGAGTGATAGCAGAAGGATCAACAATGGCAGGAGGTTCGAATACAGCCAGGAAAAACTATAGCAAAAAGGGTAAAGACCAGACAAGTGCTGATTCTTTAAATAGAGGATGATGAGGAAGGGGTTTTGTATCCCCATAAAGATGCCTTAGTTATAAAGGCTAATGTTACGAATAAGGAGCCCAGTAGGTGGACTCAAGAAGTTCGGTGGACATACTCTTTAAGTTAACTATGGACGAGATAGGAATTACTGATGTGAAGCTCGAGCAAATGAATACCTCTTTAAAGGGATTCGATGGAGGAATTTTGACTCCCTTGAGGATCGTAAATCTACTAATTACAATAGGCTTGAGGCCTTTTCAAAAAAATATAATGCTGGACTTTGTGGTGGTAGATGAAATCTGCCCATACTAAATGATATTAGAAAGGTCATTTCTAAGAATTAGGCAATCGATAATGTCAACTCATTATTTGACATTAAAATACTGAATGGATAGTATGATAGGGGTTGTAAAAGGAGACAGAGAGTTGCAATGAGCTGTTATGCAGCAGTAGCTAAGGAAGCCATGTAGGTGACGTTGCTGGATGTAAGAGGGGATTCTAAGAAGGGAAAACAAGAGCCCATCAAGAAATTGAAAGAAGTCTTGATAAGACCGGATGACCAAAAAAAGAAAGTAAAGATTGACTCCAATGTAAGCAAAGAATTGAGGAGGAGTCTGATCGAATGCTTGTGGGCACATATAGATGTGTTCGCCTGGTCCCATAATGATATGCCAGGGATTGATTCGAGGGTGGCATGTCACAAGTTAGCAATTAATAAAAAAGTGAAGCTAGTAAGGCAAAAGAGGAGGTGCTTTAACAAGGAGAGATATGACGCCATGAATAGCGGGGTGGAAAAGCTATAAAAAGTAGGATTCATAAGGGAAGTTAATTACCTCGAATGGATCTCAAATGTAATCCTGGTCAAGAAGGCAAATGGCAAGTAGAGGATATGTGTAGATTTTACAGATTTGAACAAAGCTCGCCCCAAGAACAGCTTTTTGCTACAAAAAATAGACTAATTAATTGATTCCACAGCCATACATGGCTTGCTCAGCTTTATGGATGCATTTTCTGGTTACAACTAAATCCTCGTAGATAAATAAGCTAAAGAATGTAAGTCTTTATCACCAATCAAGGCTTATTCTGCTGCAAGGTCATGCCATTTGGCCTCAAAAGTATAGGAGCAACATATCAGAGGTTGGTGAATAAGATTTATAAGCCTCTGATTAGACGAACAATAGAGGTCTATGTAGATGACATGATCACAAAGTCCAAGAATGCAAATGACCATGTCAAGTATCTGGAAGAGACTTTTGCACTCTTAAGGGATTATCAAATGAAGCTCAATTTAAAGAAGTACGTTTTTTGTGTAGGCTCTAGAAAGTTTTTGGGCTTTATAGTTAGTCACGGCGGAATTAAAGTCAACCTAGAGAAGATAAGGGCAGTTGTAAACAAGTTGGTAGCTTTCCATAGGTTCATCTCGCATACAACAGACAAATGCTATGTCTTTTTTAGGTGAAAAAAAGGAAAGAAGATAAAATAAACACTAGATTGTGTGGCAACGTTTCAACAACTAAAGGATTATTTGCTTAAGACTTATTACTATCAATGCCGCGAGCAGAAGAAGTATTGTACTTGTATTTGGCTGTGTCATAGTGAGTTATAAGTTCGATCTTAATAAGAGAGGAATTAGGGGTTCAATGTCCAGTGTACTACACAAATAAAGCTCGCCTTGAAGGGAAACCAGATATCTGCAAGTGGAGAAGTGGGCACATTTGATAATTTTTTTGATAGATCAGCCACTTAGACAAACCTTACACAAGCTAGAGACCTCTAGTTGGCTAGTGAAATGGTCGATAAAACTTAGCGAGTTTGACATTAATTATCAACCTCGAACAATAATTAAAGCACAGACTCTATCAGATTTTGTAGCTGAATGCACAGAAGCAGATAAAGGTGCAAATAACGAACAACCGATAAGAGAACAGATTGTTGGAAAGATTTGGACTATTACAGTAGATAAATCATATAAAAATCAAGGAGCAGGGGCAGGAGTAAACTCAAGTTCAAAGCTACCAACATGTTCGAACTTGAAAAATATAGAATAAATAAAAAATTATAAGGAAAATCTAAGATCAAAAAAATTTTTTTTATTCAACTAATTGAGAACCAGAGTTAACAAAGCTCCTAAATAGGAAGCAGCTTGATTGATCACCTAAGTAGTCTGGTCTATACCGAATGCAGCTTGAGAATCTCTTTCATCAGAGGAAGTAATTCCTTCAGGTCCTACAGAAGTAGCCTCTGCACATGGGTTTGGATCTTTCTGCTACTGGCCTCTGGCATCCTGCTCACTTAGGAATCTATACCAGCTTCAAGTTTAGATATATCCAGCCCAATGTATTCTTTTTCTAAAACAAACATGATGCACTCATAGCAGAATATCAACCCATTATTGTACTCATCAGCAAGTTGCTTTCCCAAAGTGTCAAGTCTACCTTAAAGGAGAATCTCTGAACATTAGCATTCAGAAGCTCATCTTTTACTATAGACAACTTCTTCTCGAGCTGAAATGCCTTTAAATCAGTCATGGTAGCTCTCTCGTCAAATGTGAAAATCTCAGTTTGAAACTGAAAAAAGTTTGAAAACAATAATAAAAATGAATAACAGAAAAGGTACCTTAAATCTGCTCAAATCAGTAATTTTTAGTCTTATCTCATTTCACTCTCAATACTAAAAATTGTGGGACTGGTGTTTAAGAAATTAAGAGCACACTTGCTCAGGATTAAGTTAGCCAAAAGTAAGAACTTCCATTCTGCTTGAGACTAAGCTAAGCAAGAGCAGGAGCATACATTGCCAGCCAAGCGAACTCTCACCGTGTTATAGGCAGTACCAAGAGATGGTATAAACCAGTCCTAAAGCAAAACTTAAGTGTGGCAGTCCAAGCCCTTAGTGGGAATCGGTTGAAAAACTCTCTCAGAGAATGGGGGTGTAACTCCTACGTATGATTAAGTCTCATCATAAAAAATTGTTAGACCTTTACTACACATAAAATCAGAAAAAAAGAGTGTGAGTCTTTGAAATTTTTTTCCTTTTTAAAAGAAAATTCCTAAAAGTAAAATTCGATTACTAACTTAAGTGTCAGAGGGTCTTCGCTAGAAAAAATATCCGGAGATCTCTAACACTTTTCAGTAAGTGCAGGTTAGAAGACATCATTCATTTCCGGAATCAAAGAAATTTGAGTGTTGGATACGGAATCGACTTGAGGGAAAAGTGGCTAGATTTTAGTATCAACATCATGTATTAATATGGTTAATTTTGCTAGAAATATATATGTATACTAAATTATGTTTTGATCAAATTTTCATGTAGTTGTTAAAGAAAAACAACAAAAAAAACTCTTTTTGAAGCATTGCAGTAAATCATTAATCACTTCACATTTAATGTGGATGACGTGGGTTAATCTAAGCCTTTCATTTGAAATTTGAAGAGGCGATTCCCTGAACAGACACAACCCCTTGTGTAACATGCCGTCTGTTGGAGTGACTAACATTCCACTTTATAAATCGCTAAGTTCATTGTTTTCCCATTTTCTTACTTCCCCACATTGCTCAAAGTTGAAGCCCACTACTTGCAAGTGAAATCCACCTCCTGGTTGCAGTCCTCGCAATTTACGCCCACGAAATCAACTTCAGGTATAAATCCCTCGACTTCTTCCCCTTGTCCTTATCATTTTTGTTTTGGTGTTTTTGTTTTCTATCTTGGTAGACTGCAGTTCCGATTTTTGAAATTTGATAGTGGTGTGTTGTGGGGGAAGCCGTTGGTTTTTAGAAAAATGTCTGCCACACAAAAACCCAGAAGAATGTCCCCTGAAGAATTTTCTTCTTCTCCCCTGAAGAATCTTTTTCTTCTAGTGACTCCCAAACTGATAAAGGGGTTGTGTAAGAAGTCTGAGCCCCTATTAAGCTGTTAACATTGCTAGTGATGTCGTCGAAGACGACGTCCTTAAAGAAACTGGACCAAATAAAAGGTAAAAAATTGGTCATAGGTCAGAGGCCGAGTTATTTGTCATTGACCACATGAGGTGTGGGACCACCCAACAAGACTTAGATAGGCTTAGGACAACCTACTATATTCCTACTAGCGTTGACCTTCGTCTTCCTAGCAAGAATAGCTCTTCCAGCAGTCCTCCTCGAGGATATGTCACCCTCTACCTCGAGTGCTTTAGGTGGGGTGTTAGGTTACACTTACAACCTTACTTTGCCAAAATTCTTTCCCAGTTGCACTTGGCACCAAGGCAACTGAATCCTAATGGGTGGAGGGTTTTATCCAGTCTATACATTCTATGGAATTGGTGTAACATGGGTGAACTAGTGGTAGATGAAATAGAAAGCCTCTACCAGCTGAAAAGCAGCCCAAAAGATACTGGCTGGTATTATTTCACATCCAGTTCCAATAAGAAAAAACCCATCACCAATCACCCCACATCTGGTGGCAATTGGAAAAGTAAGTTCTTTTTCATCGGGGAAGATTGGGGGTGAGCAACCTCTGCTTCAGAAGAAATTCCCCAAATACCTTCTCGTTTTTGCACTCCAGGTCATTTGCTGCTCATTATGTCTTTTGATTTGGTTTTTCCCCTCACCTTTTCTTACTGTTATTTTTGGTCTTTGCAGTTTCTTGGAATGTATCGTATAAGATCAAAGAAGAGCTGAAGCTCACGTGGATACTGCCTTGGACAACGCTAGCTCATGCAAAGAATTATTAACCAATAAAATCTAGTCGAGTTTGGTTTAGCGTCTGAGGAAGAAGAGATGAGCAGTATCCTCACTCGATTGAAGAAGTGCTCTGGTACTATTAAGAGTCCAAGCAACTTCTCTGCTCTACCTAAGAGGTCTATGGTTGAGCTTACTGCTTCCCTTATCAAAGTTCTTCTTCCTCCTTCTGAAGGCGAGAGAGTGGTCAAAAAAGCTCCTTCGAGGGATTTTTGGCTCTATTGTTCTTGTCGAGTATCGGTCAATGAGTTCAAAGCAGTAGACTGACTTAGCTGAGCATTATGTTAAGGAGTTTACAAGACATATGCGAGAATACTTTGTTACTGAGTTACAAAGCTTCGGCCTTAATGACCTAGCCAACTCCTTCCAGCGTTCTGTATGCCAAGCTGCTGCTGCTTCTACAGCTTTCAAGGAAAGAGTTCTCAGTTACGAGAAAAGACTTAGAGCTGAGAATCAGAGCTTGAAGAAAGATCTGGAGTAAGAAAAAGAGGATTTGGCAAAGCACCAAAAAGAAATCTCCACATTTAAAGAGAAAGCTATCATGGCTAAGTCGAAGGGGTTTCAATTCGAGAATAAGCTATCCACAGTCAGAGACGAGCTCGTAAATGCCAAGAAAGATCTTGATGTTTAGAGATTTTCCTTCAAAAAAACTATGGAAGTTGAAACTTCTTGTGTTCAAAGCAGGCTGGACTCCATGAGCAATCAACTCACTGATGAACACAACAGTGGGCTGACATTCTGCTACAAGTGCATCATGTCTGTCTTAGGCAAATAATACCTTGAGCTGGACATGGTTAAACTCGAGGCTGATGTGGATGCTTATATGAGCTAGCAGGATGTTAGAAACCAGCAGCCAAGAGATCTAACTCCAAATGTGGAAGCTGCTGCTGTAGCACCTGAAGAAGCTACTCTTTCTACTGAAGAGGATCCTCAACTTGCTCTCCCTTCTCAAGCCTCTGATCCAACTGTTGATCCATCTGCCCAAGCTCCTTAATTTTGTAGCTTTTTGTTTTATGGCATTTGTAAACTCCGGCTATGATTGAATTGAATAATAAAAAAAAACAAAGATTTTCTACTTTTGCCTTCTCTTATACCTTTAATTTATTCTAAATTTTCTCAACTCAGATAAGTTTCAGCAAGCTTTGAGATTTTTTCCTGCCTTTATTGAACTCTGAGACTTTAACTTATTGTATCTTCTTTGCTCGATGTGAACCACTCAAATTATTGTATCGCGACGTCTTTGCCTTAACATGAGTAGGCGGCTCTTAATCCATAAGCCTTGATAATTTTTTCATGGTTTTAACTTGCTGGAGTTGATTCTAGCATTGTTTGCCTCTTTGTCTCGCCCTGAGCAGGCTTTGAGAATTCTGGCCCTGTCTTTTTTTGAGAGCTTATCTTGCTTGAACCAATCCTAGCTTTACTTGGCTCTTTGTCTCATCTCGAGCAGGCTTGAAGACTTCTGGCCTTAGCTTTATTTGAGAGCTTATCTTGCTCGAGCTAATCCTAGCTTTGCTTAGCTCTTTGTCTCACCTCGAGTAAGTTTTGAGACTTCTGGACTTAGTTTTATTTGATAGCTTATCTTGCTCGAGCCAACCCTAGCTTTGCTTGGCTCTTTATCTCGCCTCGAGCGAGCTTTGAGACTTCTGGCCTTAGCTTTATTCGAGAGCTTATCTTGCTCGATCCAGCCTTGGCATTGCTTGGCTCTTTGTCTTACCTCGAGCAGTCTTTAAGACTTCTGGCCTTAGCTTTATTTGTTTTATAAAACTTTACTCACTAGAATTGAAATAATTCTAAAAGCGTTCATCCTTGCTTTTATTTATGAACAAGATTTTACATGTTCTAAATTAAAGGAAATTGAATGCATTAATATTATCTTATGAGGAAGCTTACTGAAAATATTTTCTCAGATGCTCAGCATTCTACTGTCTTCTGACTTCCTATCCATCAGGGTAAACTAATCTGTACACCCCCGGACTGGCCACCTGTGAGACCCTGTAATGCCCCTCCTAATTTGGGCCTAACACCCCCTGACTGGGATCTCTGGTGCTTTGGTCTAACCTTCTAAGCACTCAATCTCCCACCTTAAATCAATGGATGTGCACATTTTCGTTGTAATAACGAGCTATTTTCTGCTGGTACTCTGCCACCTTTCTTAACAACTTTTCCCTTCTTTCTTTGTGCAAATCTAAATTTGCGCAAATCTGCTCGTCATTCTACTTCTCATTAAAATGTTCCGTTCGATATGTGCCTACCCTTATCTCTGCTGGGATCACTGCTTCATGCCCAAAAGCTAGCACAAATGACGTCTCCCTAGTAGCTCGTCTATAAGCCCATAACACGCTAGGTAGCTCGTCTACCCACACTCCCTTCTGCTCTCCCAATCTATTTTTTTCAGCCTCCACTTGCCCATTTGCCTGTGGATGTGATGGCGAGGAGAACTTTAACTCTGTTCCCAGGTTCGTGCAAAAGTATCTGAACTTGCTGTTGTCAAACTGTCTCCTATTATCCATAATCAGAGCATGGGAAATTTTGTATCTGCAAATCACATTTCTCCAGATAAAATCATTTATTTTGCTCTCTGTAATCCTGCTCAGAGCCTCTACTTCAGTCCATTTTGTGAAATAGTCAATCGCCACCACTGTGTGTGCTGCGGATGCTCGTCCTTTCAGTAGTGGTCTGATCAGATCAACTCCCCATTGAGCGAATGGCCATGGCGAGTTCATCATCGTGAGGTTCTCTGGTGGCTAAACTAAGAAACTGGCAAAGCCTTGTCAACTTTTACAATTCCTAGTCTTCTCTTGTGTGTCTTGGTATATTATGGGCCAGAAACATCCTTGCCTCAGGACTTTAAAAGGTAAAGACCTTGCACCAGAGTGGTTTGCATAAATGCCCTCATGTATTTCTCTGAGCATATAGTCTGCTTCTTCCATATTCAAGCAGCGTAACAACAGTAGGGTGTATCTTCGTCTGTATAATACACTGTCAATCAGCGTATATCTTATTGCTTGACACTTTAACTTTCTTGCTTGCCTCTTATTAGTAGGTATTGTCCCTTCCTTAATGTAGGTGACAATCGGGTCCATCCAGGTGCTACTCAAGGTTACACCCATCACCTCGTCTTCCTGCTCAATACTCAAGCTGATTCTTGTCTCTATAAGGATTGATTTGGGCATATTGGGGTCTAACATAGTAGCCATTCACGCTATCATATCTGTTCAAAACATGATCTATCTACTATAACCACCTAAACATTGCCTGGAATATGCTCTCCTACAGCTTGCCCATTATCTGTACCCTTGTTTGATTATGTACATTCGGCTACAAAGTCTGCCAGAGCTTGTGCTTTGATTGCTGTTCGGGGCTGATAGCTAATGTCAAACTCACTGAGCTCGATCGACCATTTTACCAATCGACCTGAGGTCTCAGGTTTATGTAAGATTTGTCTAAGCGGCTAGTTTGTCAGGACCACTACTGAGTGCGCTTGAAAATAAAGCCTCAACTTCCGAGCTGCTGTTACCAAAGCGAGTGCCCATTTTTCCACCAACAGATACTGAGTTTCAGCTTCCAGCAAGGCTTTGCTTGTGTAGTATACTGGGTACTGAACCCCTGACTTCTCTCTTATTAGGACCAAGCTTATTGCCCACTATGATACCTCCAAGTACAAGTACAAAACTTCCCTGGTCGCAGTGTTGACAGCAATGGTGCCTTTAGAAAATACTCATTCAATTATTGAAATGCCACCTCACACTCTGGTGTCCACTTTGTCTTCCTTTTTTTATCTCCTGGAAGAATACATGGCACTTGTCCATTTCTTGGGATATAAACCTATTCAGGGCTGCTAGCTTGCCCGTAAAACCCTATATCTCCTACAAAGTGCATGGGGATTTTATTTCTACTACCGCCCTTATCTTTTCGGGGTTGGCCTCAATTCCTCTGTAACTGACCATAAAGCCTAAGAACTTTCCAGAACCTACTCCAAAAGCACACTTCTCTGGGTTAAACTTCATTCAGTACTCTCAAGAGCACTAAAGTCTCTTCTAGATGCTTGACATGCTCATCTGCATCCTTGAACTTAGTGATCATATCGTCCACGTAAACTTCCATTCTTTAAGCCGAAAGGCACGACCTTGTAGCATAATAAGCCCTGATTTGTGATAAAGGTTGTCCATTCTTCATCCTACCAAACATATGAATCTGGTTGTAACCAAAAAATGCATCCATGAAGCTAAGCAAGCCGTGTCTGGCCAAGGAGCCAACCAGCTGGTCTATTTTCGACAGTGGGAAACTATCTTTAGGGCAGGCTTTGTTCAGGTCTGTGAAGTCCACACACATCCTCCACTTTCCATTTGCCTTCTTGACTAGTACCACATTCGACATCCACTCGGGGTAATTAACATCCCTTATGAATCCTGCCTTTAACAGTTTCTCCACTTCGTTGTTTATGGCGTCATATCTTTCCTGGTTGAAGCACTTTCTCTGTTCATTGCTAACTTGTGGCATGCCACTTTTGGATCAATCCCTGGCATGTCATCATAGGACCAGGTGAACACATCTGAATAGGCTCGCAAGCACTAGACCAGACTCTTCCTTACTTGCTTGCTTATGTTCTAGCCGATATTAACTTTTTTCTCCTGGTCTTCGAGCCTTATCATGATCTCCTCTAACTCCTCAGTAGGCTCTTGCCTTCCTTTCTTCGAATACCCCCTAGCATCCAGCAATGTCACCTGTATTGCTTCTTTAGCCGCTGTTGACATTACTGATTGACTGATTCTCATGAACGGTCTTCCTAGTATCATTTGGTGAGGGCTAACCTCGTCCACAACCATAAAGTCAAGAATCATGTTCTTTTCAAAGGGCGTCAAACCTATAATTACTGGCAGATTCAAAATTCCTAGGGGAGTCAACCTTCCTCCACCAAATCCCTTTAAGAAGGTGTTCGTGTGCTCAAGCTTCACGTCTGCTATTCTAATCTCATCCAGAGTTGAATTGAAGAGAATGTCTACTGAGATTCCTAAGTCCACTAGAATTCTGTTAAGCTTTCTATTTGTAACATTTACCTTTACAACTAGGGCATCTTCATGCGTATATAGATTCCTCGTCTTACACCATCCACGTGATCGGGACTTGCCTAATTCTTGCTCTTTTTACGGTCTGCATGTTGAGCAGGACCTCTCGATTAACAGATACATATCTGCCATAATTTTTCCTAGCTCTGTTTGAGTCTTCTGCCATTGTTAGCCCTCTCGCTATCACTCTCACAGCAGGCCTCCTAAATAGTGCCACAATCTTGGTCATTTTCTGTACGCCGCCGATCCACCACTGGCTGTCCACCATAAATGAACTTGTCCAGATACCGGTTTCTCACCAAATCCTCTACCTGGTTCTTTAGATCACGGTACTGAGATGTTGAATGGCCATGATCATTGTGGAATCTATAATATCTGCTTCTGTCTCTCCTATTTGCTGGTTTAGACATTGGTGATGGAGAACACAGCAGACCTTGTTCTTCTATGACATGAAACAACTCATCTAGTGATACCTTCAGAGGAGTATATTGCCTATAGGTAAGACTTTGGTCAATTATCTGCATGGTCCTATCCCTAGGAAAGTTGCCCGCAAGTGGGGGTACCAGACGATCAATTTTGTCGTGGCTTTGTGCATGCCGATACATGGGGGTATTACGGGACGAGTTACCATCAAGTTGATGGTAATCCCTCTGGTCCCTGCTCGGAGACCTGCGGAACGGAGCTCGACTAGTCCGCAGTTGGGACATTCTCTGGTAATGGTTGCAAGGAGAAGCTCTGTTCCTTGCCCCTCCAGAAGTTAATGAGTCCTGAACAGGCCCTCCTTTCTCCTTACTCTTTGCTCCATCAATCTGCTTGCTCCTCAACTTCGCCACATTCTCTTCCTCAATTGTGATATCCTCTTTATCTACTCATATGCATCAGAATATGAGCGGATCAAGGAATACCACAAATTGTACCATGGCCTTCCCAGAGGAGCTACTACCCCACGGAACTGCTCTGTAAATTTCGTGCACATTTACTCGAAACTTTGGATACTTCCTCACGGCAGCTTGCGACACCACTCTCGAGCTCACCCTTCCAAGGTAAGTGGAAATGCTCTACACCTTTGCACAACCGTCAAGACCTAAACTCCGGTTATGTCATTAAGCGCTCAATGTGCACTAGCGGGTCACTCCTCCCCGAAAACTTTAAGTCGGGAAAATAGAAATTCCTAGGAATCATAACACCCATGATCTCCACTGAGGTGGGGACTCATTGAGCCGCTCTGTAAATTTCATGCACATTTACTCGAAACTTTGGATACTTCCTCACGGCAGCTTGCGACACCACTCTCGAGCTCACCCTTCCAAGGTAAGTGGAAATGCTCTACACCTTTGCACAACCGTCAAGACCTAAACTCCAGTTATGTCATTGAAGCGCTCAATGTGCACTAGCGGGTCACTCCTCCCTGAAAACTTTAAGTCAGGAAAATAGAAATTCCTAGGAATCATAACACCCATGATCTCCACTGAGAGTGGGGACTCATTGGAACTGCTCTGTAAATTTCATGCACATTTACTCGAAACTTTGGATACTTCCTCACAGCAGCTTGCGACACCACTCTCGAGCTCACCCTTCCAAGGTAAGTGGAAATGCTCTACACCTTTGCACAACCGTCAAGACCTAAACTCCAGTTATGTCATTGAAGCGCTCAATGTGCACTAGCGAGTCACTCCTCCCGAAAACTTTAAGTCGGGAAAATAGAAATTCCTAGGAATCATAACACCCATGATCTCCATCGAGAGTGGGGACTCATTGGAGCCGCTTCTGTAAATTTCATGCACATTTACTCGAAACTTTGGATACTTCCTCACGCAGACTACGACACCACTCTCGAGCTCACCCTTCCAAGGTAAGTGGAAATGCTCTACACCTTTGCACAACCGTCAAGACCTAAACTCCAGTTATGTCATTGAAGCGCTCAATGTGCACTAGCGGGTCACTCCTCCCTGAAAACTTTAAGTCAGGAAAATAGAAATTCCTAGGAATCATAACACCCATGATCTCCACTGAGAGTGGGGACTCATTGTCTAGCATAATTCTCCACCTTGGGGCTTTCTCATATCCCCGGATGTCATCAATGACTTGAGCCAACTTGCGGACCTTCCCCTCCAACTCTTCCGCGCGAGATGGATTCCGTGTTGCAACTTGCACACATTCTTGCTCTGTGTCCCACAGGTGCTGTCTTAACTCTCTCTTCTCCAGGCTTGCATCTACCCTTCCAGTTGTGGTCTGGACCCTCTGCCTTTGGGCCCCAGTTCTCACGTCCTACCCAGTGAGGGCATTCCCATGACTAGACTCGAGAATGCCACTGCCCGCTCTCCTCTGTCCATCCTTGAGTTCCTGAAGAATGGACGTCAATGTTTCCATCTGTTTCTCCATCCGGTTAATCCTTTCTTGTACCACTCTGTCCCGGGCCTCATTGGCCACCACCCTTAGAGTCATTGACTCTTCAAGGCTTGCTTCTCTTGGACTATTTCCTCCTATTGCTATGTTGTTTTTATAGCTTGTTACAAAGCTTAGCTTTTTGTTCATTTCCCCATAGACGACGCCAAAATGTTGATGCAGTTTCCTGGTCGCTCCTCGAGCAGGTTTCCCGACTAGCTTTTGTGTTTCTCCACACCGAGACTCCAGTATTGACTAACCTATGTTCAAAGAAAAAGTATCAGAGTTCGCAAGTTGTTTTTCTGGCTAAAATCCTCACGCTCAAGTCAGTAATCGGGTTAACTTTTAGAAAATTCTCTCTAAGTGAAAGAAGGAAAAACAAAGATTAGAAGCTAACTCCCTTTTTCTTTTTCCTTGTTTTTTGAATCCAACCCCTTTTTCTCCTTTTTTTCCCGATATTTATCTGGGTCTTCTCCCTTTTCTCATTACTATCGTATTGCACGTTCTTTACTCCCCACGTTCTCCTCCGTTATGGGACGGTTACTTGGTCGCCATGATGAGGATTGATTGCGCGTGGGGGTTAGACGGTTACTTAGTTGCCATGGCATGAATTAATCATGCGTGGGAGTTATTCCTTCCTTCTCTGAGAGATTCGTCCAACCGTCTTGCACTATAGGTTCAGGCTACCATACTTGGGTTTAGCTCTGCTCGAGCACTAGTCTATTCTTGCTCTTGGTACTACTCATAACATGATGAGAGCTCGCTTGATTGTTGTGGACACTCGTGCTCTTCCCAACCTTGTTTGAGCAAGGTGCGAGCGCCTGGCCCCGACCAGCTTTGACACCAAGCAGAAGTGTCCTTATGCTAGCGATCTGAGCTTCTGTTCTGGCTGGCCTATCCTCGAGCAGGCTTGCTCTTTATTTCCCAAATAAAAAGTAGTATTATCTGTTTTATGCTAAACATGTTGAAAGTTCATTTTTTAATTTCACTATATTTCACTTATTGAATCTTTTTATGCTTTTGCAGCATGCAAAAATGAGATGATGTAGAAATAAAGGAAATGAATTCTTGTGATATTGATGTTGCTATCAACATTTGAGGAGGGGAGAAATTTGTAGGAGATTTTCACTTGTAGAAGGATCTACACCCCGTGCACCAATTAACGAGAGTAATTACTCTTGATGGAAGGCGAGGATGAATGCTTTCATAAAGTGAATTGATAAAATGGCATGGAATTCTATTTTAACTGGATGGGCACGCCCTACAATTGAATATGCTACAAGAGTCAAAACTGTGAAATCTATAAAATCATGGAATACATAAGAAATTGCCATGGCTAGCTATAACTTCAAAGCTCTAAATGCAATTTGCAACGGTATAGATGAAAACCAATTCCGGTTGATCTCAAAATATGACCCTACAAAAGGTGCTTGGGAAATTCTTCAAACTACTTGTGAAAGAAACTGAATTGGTGAAACGCTCGAAACTCAATTTCTTACTACTAAGTTTGAAGATTTGAGAATGCATGATGTAGAAATTTCTTCTACAGAAATTTTGGGTTTACTATATACTAGCCTTATGGAGAATAACTTACCTAAAGCATAGATTACTTCTTATACTATAGTTGAGTTTCTTAATTATCAAATATGGTTTGCCTTCGCTTAAGGTGCAAACAGCTTTCATTTTGTAAGAACAATGTTATTTTTTTTAATAAAAATTGTACTACATACAAATAGTGCATTATGTTGCTCATTTCTCCAAACTTACAACATTGACATATTCATATTGTGTTATTAGCATAAACAAATCTAAGCATTAACCATCAAAATATCAAACAAGAGAAACACTTGTGCATTAATACAAATCTCTTGATCAGAAAGGAAAAATCAGAAAAATACAAAAGCCAACAATTTGTAAATCAATCTAAACTAACAAAAAGTACATTAACATTGGTGTTTTGAAACTAACTAAATATGAAAAGGCCCCCAAGGCCGTAGTCGGGTTGGCTGCCATAGTCGGTTCTAGATTCGTAGCGACCCGGGTTCGAGTCTTGGGGGTGGGGAGGGGGTAAAAACTCTTTGGGCTTGCCCACCCCCCTCTCCTTTTAAAATTAAAAAAATATATATATGAAAAAGAAAAAAAAAAAAACTAAACTAAAATTAATAGCATTTTGTTACATTAAATTTGTGCTACTGGAAGCTTGAGAACCTTGAAATCCATTTGAGAATCCTGTGCTATTTTGTTGAAGAAAAGCCTGAAATTTTGTTTATTGAAGTAAATCATAAAAACTTGCATGCCAAACTTGAGTCATCAATTGTGGCTGCAATAATAAGCATGAAAAAAAACTGTTAATACTAGCCAGAAAGAACAAAATTTAGCTTCTCACATGAAAGATAATTATAAACCACTTACTGAATAAGAATGATCAATCATTAATGAATGAGGATTATTACTAATCACCTGAAGCAATTGAGCATGTGCCTGTGACAATGAGCAATTTAAATTAAAAATTAATCTAGATGAAAGTAATTATTCAATATTGTTTCTATATATAACTAATTAATTAATAATATAGGCAATCACCTGGACTATTTGAGACTCATGATTTGTTAGCCTAGCTCCTTTTCTTATTTTTTATCAAGGCTACCTGCAAACTACTATTTAATCTACATCTTCCACGAGGCGACTCCTTCTTTAGACCTTTTGCTGTGATAATATTTTTGTACTCAGTTGAAGGAGATTCTTGAACTTTTTCTTGCCTACTACCATCCATTTCCAAACATAAAATATCTTCAACTAGTCTTCCCAAATCCATCGCATGGGCATTTGTTAGCTCATATACTCTTTCACTCTCAGGAGCCCTACTGGATATCTTGGTAAATATAAAACATAAAGACCTGTATCGACATGTCTGCTACAACTTATGATCCGCTTGGATTTCATACCCATGCATGTCTTTGATACATTCTGCTTTTGCTTGTTCTGTCCACCTTTTAAAATATATTGGGTAGGGTTTTCTTTAACATCCATAACATCTCTAAGAACCTTGATGATATAGATACATAAACACCCCTTATCTCAAACCTCCTGCAGCTACTAGAAAATGTGTCATCCTTCTCCATTTTCACACATCTCTTTTCAAAATCAACCACAATAATCGTACAAAGTAAATGTTCACCATCCACAGAGTCCTTTTTAATAGATAAATCAATAGCCTCTTCAAATTGATCTTGGAACTCTTGAAAAATTACCTTTGTGTAAATTTCTCTTGCTTCAGCCAACATTTTAACAGACATTTTCATATTGACCAACCTATAAAATAAGCCATACTCTGCTTTTAATATCATTTATTATTGACCATCCTTTCAAAGTGCATAAAAAATTGAGGCATATTAAGATTTGATTTCAAATAGTCTTTTAAAGTTGCATTAAAACTCTCACTAAGTTGGGTGCTCTTCATTCCGGCAGACCATGCCTGCCTAACGTATGCGTAAACCCATTTATGTCTCAACTCAAATATACCTTTCAGCCAACTATTATCATGTGGATCATATTCATCAAGCATGTTATCCCAAGCAATTAGAAACTTATTTTCATCCTCAATATTATCCATAAACACCGACAAGACGCTTTTCAGTGTACCGGTACCTTTAAA
Organism: Murraya koenigii; assembly: GCA_025617385.1. Classification (NCBI taxonomy): domain Eukaryota; kingdom Viridiplantae; phylum Streptophyta; class Magnoliopsida; order Sapindales; family Rutaceae; genus Murraya; species Murraya koenigii. The sequence goes on from CM046811.1 coordinate 32,161,816, forward strand.
CACGCCGTTCATATACTTCAAGGCATTTTGCATCATATGCTATGTGCTGAGCTTATGGTATGTATTAGGCATAACATGTAAAATAGCCTTGGCCATTGCAGCATCCTGATCTGTGAAAATTATTTTTGGAGCCTTTCTAGACATAGTCTGCAACAAAAATGTCTCAAACAGCCAAATGAAGAAATAAGCAGTCTCATCATAAATAATACTGCACCAAAGGTAACGATCTCTCGGTGATGATTCAATCCAAGAAAGACTGCAAATGGCTGATTCTCTTTATTAATTTTGTAAGTAGTATCGAAACTTAAAACATCACCAAATTGACCATAATCAATAATATTTTGGCATCGGCTCAAAATGTAACACCCCACCCCCCCACCCCGAAGGGCTAATCTACTACCAACTCATATAAATGTTAATATCTCTTTGCAATCAATTGCAACTCAAGCCTCAAATATAACATTAAATTGCAGCGGAAGAATTCTAAATTTCTGCCAAACCACCTATAATCCTCAATCACAAGTTCTTCTCTTTACTCAACTCAAATCAATCCTTATTTTTGGAAATTGAATCACAATAAACTATAATGAGTGTAAAGCTCAATAAACAAACTAATTTTTTATATACCAAAATATGTACATACTTATATATAATGCAAATGAATAACATGACATAATCCTTCGAAAACATTGTAAAACAAATTCATAAAAATATTTTTCTATCACTTTCAAACTTTCACATTTTCTTTTAACAAAATACATATCCTACATGTGGCACTTTGTGCTGTGCATGGCACTCCGCGGCACTTTGGCCCTCGAGAGATGACCCACATGTAGTCTCAAGAGGTGGCTCCTAATGCAATATCTCATAAAGTAGAAATTTAATTTGCTAAAATCCACTTCCTCATTCATAGAAAACTTAATGCATTTTTGTTCTTATGCCGATGAACTATCACACACACAAATGCCCATGAACATAATTACGCTCAACACGCAACAACACATCACATAAACACATAGACAGGAACATGTAAATCAATATCCTTACTTATAAAAATAGGCTATTCAAACATGTCAAACATATATATTGTTTATTGTGATTCATTTAGAAGTCTAATTTACTTACCTTTTAGCATCCACATGTAACAAAAGCGTGTTGATATCATTGGCCTAAAGATTATTAATAAAATTCTCATAAGATATAATCTCTCATAAGATATAACCAAGCTCGAATCATAAATTTCAATATCTCAAATTTTTCATTTTAAACATCTCCTAAACTCAACTTCAAATACTCTGAATATTCAATCCCCAAAACAGAATAGCCCATGTTCTTTGGTTTTTAATAAATTATTACCTAATCGGAAAAAATCCCAAATTTCATAGAGCATATTCTGACATACTGAAAATTCATTGGTAAAAATTCCATAGCTTAATTCTTTCAAAAACTATTGAAAATAATTTATGTTTCACACATCATCAAATCTGTCAAATAGATTTCTGTTTCGAACATACTTTAAAAATACAAAAAAAAAAAATTACTGTTTTACATAAAATCATGAAAATTTTTAGAACCACACTAAACATATATATAAATCACTACTCTAAATTTCATAATTTTGAAGAAGTCCAGCCATGGTAAAATAATTTTGTAATTCATGTTCTTCACGGAAATTAGAAATTTCTAGGTTTTCAGACTTAGAATGAAAAATTCATAACAAATTGAGTTCAAATCCGATTTCATCAAAAAAAATTCCCAAAAGTTCTTGAAGATGTCTAGTTTAACATATTCAAAATTCAGAATCAAATCAATTTGTAAAAATTATTATGATTTTCGAAATAACTCACTATTAGCATATTTTTTGTAAAATCTTAAGTTTAACTTCTGCTACAAATATCTAATCATGCTTCTCCATAATAAATTACCAAAATGAAGAATTTAAATTTACTTCCAAATCTTCTCTCAATACAATATTCAACTCAAATGACAAAACTTGATCTTAAGTGTTGCTCTTAGGCGAACAAGAAGAAGACTTTCTTCCTCTTTCTTTTTTTTTTTTTCTTTTCTCTCTTTTCTATCCATCTTTTTTTCATTGTCTCTCTCTCTCTCACTCTATCGTGTTTTTTTTTTTAATAATACTCCACATCCCAAATTTTTTATCCCAAATAACTATGTAAATAATGTAGGATTCATCAATTAGTTGATAGAATTAAAGTGAATTAATTATATTATCTTACCAACCAATTAATGAATGTCATATCATTTGAAATAAAAAATTTAGAACATGTAGCATTATTGTTTTTTTGTTCTATCGATCTCTCTCTTTCTCTTGTATTGGGAAAGTAAGACATCTTTTTTCTTTTTTATACTATGGTTACAAAGATACTAACGAGTAGAAAGGACTAAAATACTTTTAATGAAATATCAATTCTCAAGGAGAAGTGGGGTGTTACAGAAAATATATCCGTGATTTACTCTTTATTATCTAGCTGTATATAGGGAAAAAATGAAGGATTTCTTAAATGTTGTTCAGAAAAATAATTTAAAAGATACCCTGCTTCTCTATATGCCATTTTCTCTTGTCTTCTCGTTCTAAGGTAATTCTTCTAAGCGAGTCTAATGTATCCAAGTGACTCTCTTCAACCCATTAGCTCAAAAGTAGACTTAAGTGAAATTCTGGATTAATCTTCCAAATTTACTTCCATCACTTCTGAACTGGATATTCTTCTTTGAGAAGTAGCGTGTTGATGCTGATATCTGGTCACTTTTACCTTGAGCAAGTTCTCAATCTCGAGTCTCTCTAATCGCTGAAGTGGTGATGTCCTCTAACCGGTGTTCACAGAAAAAATGTCAGAGATCACTGAGAATTTTTCCAGCGAAGAGCCTCTGATGCTCAAGTCAGTAATTAGGCTAACTCTTAGAAAATTCTCTTTCAAAGAAAGAAGGAAAAACACAAGATAAAGGCTCACTGCCTTTTTTTTCTGTTTGTTTTCTCTCTTTTCTTATTCTCTTTCTCTTTAAAAGTCCAACCCCATTTTCTCCTTTTTCTGAGGTATTTATTTGGGTTTTCTGTTCCTCGTCATTATTCTCGTAGCTCACGTTCTCAACTTCCCACATTCCCATCTGTTATGGGACGGTTGTTTGGTTGTCAAAATAAGAATTGATTGTGCGTGGGAGTTACACCCCCATTTTTCAGAGAGAGTCGTCTAACCGGTTCTCACTGTGGCTTTAGTTGCTACACTCATGTCTGCTCGAGGATAGTTTATTCCTGCTCTCAGTGCCGGCTGTAACATGATGAGAACTCGCTCTGTCGGCAGTGATTTTTCTGCTCTTCCTTAGCCTAGGCTCGAGCAGAATGTGAGTTCCTGCTTTTGGCTGGCTTAATCTCGAGTAAGAGTGTCTTTATGTTGGCGGTTAGTGCCTCCATTTTGGCCGACTCGACCTTGAGTAGGTATGCTCTTTATTTCCCAAACATAGCATATGAGTGTACTCCTCCATTACGAGAGGGTGATTGTGTAATACTACGAAATGATAAATACAAAATTTGTTCTTATTCCTATATAATTTAACACAAAATTAAGCACCACAACCAATTCTCGTCTCTACTCTAGGTTTTACAGTCAAATGATCTCATTTATCCTTTGATCTCAAACCTGTTTTAGCACAAACAAATTGCCTAGAGGTGATTTCACCTACCTAAGGTCTTTTTACCCTACTTTTTACCCACACATTGTAGAAAGCATATCCTGATTCATCAAAATCAATCTCCATCTCATATCTAGTCTTCCAATCCAATTCGCTTAAATGGCTAATGATTCAGAAAAAGAAGAGTTCATAAGAGAATAAATTGATAGAAGTGGGAATTGAAAAGTGTAGCGGGAAAAAATCAGTCATGATAGAAATTTTTAAGTAATTAAAACACACGTTTTATGGGTAGTTAAATAAAAATAATTAATTGGAACAAATCTTGGCCATTGAGTTTAATAATGCCACATGTCAATGGATCTTCAAAATGTCAGATAGTGATCATATCAAGGGAGGATCTGAATCCCACTGAAATCCTATTTATAGATAAGGTTTTTTTACTTAAGTGAAAAATGTTTATAATATTTTTATTTAAATAAAAAAATTATTATTAAAATTTTAAAAATGTAACTCACTATTAATGTGACATTCGTAAATTTTATTATTATTATTATTATTATTATTATTATTATTATTATTATTATTATTATTATTATTATTATTATTATTATTATTATTATTATCATCATTATTATTATTATTATTATTATTATTATTATTATTATTATTATTATTATTATTTTATATGATATAATATTTTAGGCTATGATATTTAAGGGCGTTTTATTTTTTTTTAATTTCAAAATATTTGGCCCCCTTTTATTTACTAATTTATTAAATGCTTTATTAAAAAAGGGAATAAATTTTTTATTAAGGGTATTAAAAGGCCTAGCCTTCTAAGGAAGAAAAACTCACATTATTTTATTCTTTAAAAACCCTAGTGGCTAACTAAAAGAAAAAAATAATACAGTAGCAAACATAATAATAAACTCACTTTTTTTAATAGGAAGAAGAGAAGATTTGATTTTGTTTCTAATTTTCATTAAAGAAGTTCTTGAGTTTTGATTTAGTTTTGAAGGTATGTAAGTATTTATAATCTCTTGAACTTCTAGTTCTATTTATGATTTTAAATGATTGACTGTATGACTCTGTGTGTCTTATGTTGATAAAATTATGAAAGTATGGTCAGTTATTGATTTATGTTGTTATTGAGTTGAAGTAGTGCTATTATGTTATCTTAAAAACTGTAAACAGTGTAAATTAAATGTTATACGATTGCCAATTTTATTAGGTCTCATGCATGAAACTTTGTACTTTAATAAACTAGGCATCTTTATTTTTCTATACATATGTTTATTGTTCAAAACACATTGTATATTAATTGCAATGATTTTTTGAAATTGAACATTGTTCAAAAATTCTGATTTCCAATACACAGAAACTAGGCAGTTGTCAATTCTATATTTATTTTGCAACTTAAACGACTTCCAAAAATTTTGGGAATTTTTACCACGTACATATGTATGCCTAGTTTCTATGTATTTAAATTCATAATATTTATCCTTATATTAAAATAATTAAAAATCATAGAGTTGGGCTACTGCAATTTTGGAAAATGATTTCCTGGATTACGAAGGCTGATATTAAAGTCAGTTTGGGTTACTTTTTAATCACTAAATGCCTTAAAAATTTAATTCTAATTATTTATTGTTTCTTCTAATGTCAAAACTTGAATTATTAATTTTGAACATGTGTAATTAAAATTATGAATTTTTGAATCAAAAAACCTCTATTTATACACCACTAGACAGTTTTAATATTTTTGTGAAAATTAGTTTTTGGAAATATCTTTTAACTCTGATTAATTTTGTGAATTTTTTTATTGAATGCTAACATGCTTACAAATAGCTCTTTGTAATATTTTTAACTTTTTCTTGTTATGTCCTAACTCAGACCTAACAAGATATTATCCGCTTTAAGCCTTAACAAGACCCGCACAATTTTGTTTCTGGGGCGACTATACACCCCGAAATGCGTGTTGCTAATTAAAGTGTGGATCATCCCTTATGAACCTAGTATCTCTCTTATGCTTTGTTGATGCGGGATTTGTCTAGGGTGTTACATACACCCCTCCTTAGGGACTCAGTGTCCTCGCTGAGGTTTGCCCCACCACCACTCAAGAGGACACGCGAAGCCACTCAGATACCATCTGTCATGACCCAATCCAAACCTATCAATATATTGTCCGTTTTAGTCCTTAACAAGGCCCGTAGGTTTTGTTTCTAAGGTTCCGATACATCCCAAAATATATCTTGCCAATTAAGATGTAGATAACCTCTTATAAACCCAGCATCTCTCCTGTGCTTTGTGGGTGTGGGATTTGCCTAGGGAGTTATATACACTTCTTTTGCCCACCATCGCTTAAGAGGACATGCAGAGCCATTCTGATACCATTTGTCATGACCAAACCCAAACCTAGCAAAATATTGTCCACATTGGGCCTTAACGAGGCCCGCACAGTTTTGTTTATGAGGCACCCTTCTATCCCAAAATGCATCTTTCCAATTAAAGTGTAGATCACCATTTATAAACCCAGCATCTCTCCCTGCTTTGTCGATGTGGGATTTGCCTAGGGTGTTACATACACCTTCCCCCCCCCCCCCTTAGAGACACGGCATCTTTGCTAAGGTTTGCTCCACTATAGTTTAACAAGACACTTGGACCTTCTCTAATACCATTTGTAATACCCCGCCTCGAACTCCGAGGGTGAATCTAACTACAAATCATACATAAACTTAAATAGCTCATTATAATCGATAACAATTCAATCTTCAAATATAATATATAAACAACGAAATGATTTAAAATCTTGTCAAACCATCTACAATCCTCAATCACAAGTTTTTCTCTTCACTCAACACAAATTAATCTTAACTTCTGGAAAGTGAATCATAATAAACAATGCAAAACTCAGTAAGCAAACTAGTTTTTCATATATCAAAATACATACATACTTATATATAATGCAAATGGATTGTATGACTTATTGTAGATAAGTTAAATTTTGGCACACTAAGTACTTATTTCATAATAAAATTAATAGAAAAATAATGGTAATTTATACAATTAATCTTTTAGGCAATAAAAAAATTTAATAAAAAGAATTTATTAAATTATACTTACTACTAAGAGATGATCTATAACTCTAACTAATTTAATTTCATAGTTTTACTGAAATTAAGTCTCTTATTTTTAATTTTATTTTATTTTCTTAGATAAATTATAATAAACAAATTAAATCATTTTCTTGTGAATCAACCCTGGACTCACTAGGTTATATTATAACAAGACTCTCTTATTATTAGGAGTTATAAAACACTTTTAAATTGTTCCAATTCCCAATATTCAAAAGAGGATAATAAAACTATCTATTTATTTAAAGCAAGAATTTGTTTTGTTTCATCTTATGTATCTAGATTGATTTATCTTTTAAAAAAATAAAAATAAAATTGATGCATGGTGGTTGTTGAGTATTTAATCAAATATTGTATTTAGTATTGCACATAAATTCAATTTCATTTAGTAATATCATATCAATGACATATTTTCCTATCATTATTGCATTTCTTGGTTTAGATATTATTAATGTTATTAGCTATTATTTATTAATTTGTTTGCATACATGTCATATGAGTTTTTACATGTAGACTGAACTAGAATTCAAACCGAAATCCGAGCCATTGGTTGAACCGAAAAATCAATTTGTTCATTTGAACCGCTAAAAGAACTGATACCCAAAAACCGAAGCTGAACCAAAAAACTGAAACCAAACTAAACTAAACCGAACTATCAGTACCAATTTGGTTTTTATTTTTTTTTAAAGACTGAATGGTTTTTTTTAATTTTAGACCCAAACCAAATCGGACCGAACCAATGCCCACCTCTAGTTGGAAATGCTCTGATACTCTCTGTCATGCACTAACCCCGACCTAGCAAAATATTGTCTGGTTTTGGCCTAAATAAGGCCCGTACGATTTTGTTTCTAAAGGGCCTAGACATTTCAAAATGCATCTTGTCAATTAAAGTGTGGATCACTCCTTATAAACTCAGCATCTCTCCCATGCTTTGTCGATATGGTATTTATTTAGGGTGTTACTTCTCTCTTGACCCCAAACCTAGCAAGATATTGTTTGCTTTAGGCCTTAACAAGGCCTGCATGATTTTGTTTTTAGGGCATACATTCATGACAAAATTCTTCTTGCCAATTAAGATATGGGCACCCTTTATAAACCTAGTATCTCTACCGTGTTTTTTCAATGTGCGATTTCTCTAGAGTGTTATATATACCCCTTTTCGGGACTCAGTGTCCTCACTGATATTTACCTCACCATCGCTTAAGAGGACATGCGAAGTCACTCTAATACCATATGTCGTGACCTAACCCAAACCTGACAAGATAATGTCTGCTTTGGGCCTTAACAAGGCCTCTATTACTTTGTTTCTTAGGCCCTCATACATCCCAAAACGCATCTTACTAATTAAAGCGTAGATCACCCTTTATCAACCTAGCATTAGATCACCCTTTATCAACCTAGCATCTCTTGTGTGCTTTATTGATGTGACTTTTGCCTTATGTCATGACCTACCTCAGACCTAGTAAGATATTATCAGCAGCTTTTGGCCTTAATAAGGCCCACACAATTTTTTTTATAAGGAGACCATACATTTCAAATGCATATTGCCAATTAAAGTGTGAATCACCTCTTATAAACTCAGCATTTCTCTTGTGTTTAGTCGATGTGGGATTTGCTTAGGTTGTTATATACACCCCAACTGCGAAGCTACTCTGATATTATCTGTCATAACCAACCTAGAACTGGCAAGATATTGTCTGCATTAGGCTTTAATAAGGCCTGTACAGTTTTGTTTTTAGAGCACCTATACACCCCAAAACGTGTCCTACCAATTAAGATATGTATCACTCTTTATAAACCCAATATCTCTCACGTTCTTTGACGATGTGGGATTTACCTAGATATTATATTTCTGACATATTTATAACTTGTCAAAAATCAACTCCTATAACACGGTCGAGTGATTTTGGTGAATTGATATGCTTATGTTAGAGTTAATGGTTTAAGGATATTCAGATTTCCAATCAAGGTCATAATTAAATGATTTTCTATCAAGGTCATAATTGAATGATTTTCTATCAAGGTTAAAATTGAATATTATATTGATGAAAATCTTGTCTTGATAATTATAAGCCAAGAGTGAGTTCAAGTGATTGGGATTATTGTTGATTGCTTCAAATCAAGATAAGTGAATTCCTACATAATATTTATTGTATGTATATATGTAAATATGTATGAACAGATTTTATATGGATTATCAATTTATGATTTTAAAGTAATTATGCCATTATACTTTATTATAATAAGTTATATTTTCATTAAAAACTTATTTAAAATGTTCTCTTAAATTTGTTTTAATAATGACTTTAAAATACTTAGTTGTTCTATAAAGTTTTCTCCTTGAAAATATTTGTAAAGCTTTGCCAATCCAATGTCTTATAAGAGCATTTTATCAAAATATTACTGAATGATTAATTTTGAAAGACTGAAAACTGTATTTAAAGTTTTGGTTCACTGTCTGTAGTTGCCGTTATTAATATGACCAAACAGCTAACTGCATTATGTACACTTATTGGCGATTAGTAACATGTCCCAAAAAGACAACTCAATCAAGCCAAAACTTGTATTTTTTAAACTTTGTATAGAGCTTCTTCTCTCGAAGTGTTTGAAGAACCACTATCAAATGTTCCTCATGCTCCTCCATGGTTTTAGAGTACACCAAAATATCATCAATGAAAATAATCACAAATCAATCAAGATAAGGTTGAAAGACTCTATTCATCAAGTCCATAAAAGTTACAGGAGCATTTCTTAACCCAAAGAGCATAACTAGGAACTCGTAATGCCCGTAGCGAGTTCTGAAAGCTGTCTTCAGTACATCTTCAACTTTTACCTTAAGCTGATGATACCCAAAATGTAAATCGATCTTAAAAAATACTATTGCATCCTGCAATTGATCAAAAATGTCATCAATGTAGGGAAGAGGGTATATGTTCTTAATAGTGACTAAATTCAACTGTTGGTAGTTAATACATAACCACATATAACCATATCTCTTCTTTACAAACAACACTGGAATTCCCCACAATGATACACCAAGGCAGATAAAACCTTTATGAAGAAGTTCTTGTAGTTGAACTTTTAGTTTCTTTAACTCAATTGGTGTCATTCAGTAAGGTGCTTTTGAAATAAGTGCAGTGCCAAGCTCAAGGTCAATTGAGGATTCGATCTCTCAATCATAAGGTAAGCCAAGCAAATCCTCTGGAAACATATCAGAAAACTCCCTCAGCATAAAGATGGGAAAACTCACCATTTCTATCCACCATTATAGAAGCTAGAAACCTCTCTTTTTACTAACATCTTCCTAACTTTGAATACAAATATCAGACCCCCGCTATTACTACATTTGCCCTAGAACCGAAATACTAGTTCTCTAGGAATTTTAAATACATTAGTACGTAGGGCACTAGCAATTCTTCGCTGATTAACGGTAGCATTAGTACCCCTAGTTCGAAGACAAGTTAATTAGGGATTCGTTTTATTTTCATCACCATCACAGGATAGGGTTCTTCTAGCATTATGTAAACATTTTTAGGAGGCATTTTTCTATTGGTTACCAAAATTATACATGTAAAGAGAGTCCGTAAAAAAATATTCATTCAAAATACTTAGTAAAAATCATGTAGACAAACAAATTGAAATATTAAAAAAAATCTAGGACATTTCACAAATAAGCAATAATAGTGCAACATTTCAATCATTCACACAAACTTATCAAGAAATCATAATTTTCCAACATATTTAAAATCTGCTTCCAACTAGACCAAATCATTACTTAGGCATTAATCTACATATTAACTTAGCTGCATAAGGACTATAATCTTAATCTATAAATTTTTAACCTTAACTTCTACAAAATCCTAATCCTTTTCTCTGATACCAAAAAATGTAACACCCCAAATTCACCCATGAAAACATAAGAGAAATTTGGAATGATACCTCACATCATCATACTTGTTACTATAATTTAAAAAAATTATATATAAACATAACAAATAACCATTTGAAAAAAAAAATCTATAAATCCAAAATTGAACTAGAGTAATCCCTAATGTTCTCAACAAAAAATTATGTCTTCTAACACCAAAAGCCATATATCTAATCGGTTTGCAAAATGTTGGAGACAAGGAGTGAGCCGTTAACTAATACATTCACAATATTAGAAACTATTAATCATAAACAATTAAACATCATAATAATCATTTTATCATTTGAGATAAGTGATGGATTCCTAAAATCAAAACTTCCTGAAAACATGTAAACATAAAATATAATTAGTTAATGCCTCAAAGTTCTTATCATATTTGAATCCAGCTTACATAAATTTTTCATAAGTAACACTTAATCTTCTCCTTAATCATTTAGACCTTTTGATAGAATCCTTCGGAAAACATTTATTTTTAAAAAAAAATTCTTGAAAAGATTCATTAAAAACACATTTAAAAGATACTTTTGATTTAAGTAACTATTTTATATTAAATATTTCTTAAAAGTGATTTTACATTCTGAAATTCATTTATTACAAAAAAAGAACCAATTCCATTCTTTCATAATCCTTATATCCAAAATAAATTTTATTACATAGTATATCATGCATGAATTTGCTTACATCAAATTATAATAACAAAAATGAAAACCTCATTAACTATCACAAGCTAATCACGTCCTATAATCATAATGAAAACATTCTTATCAATAACATATCAATTCTTACCTCAAGCGTCCTTAATCCATAAATACTTATATTAACATAACACTCCACTATACTAAACATAAACTTGACCATCCTACACTTGCTGATCTTAACACAACTTATACATATGTCAAAATTTCATGAAAATTTACTAAATTGTTGTGCATAGATATGGCATTACATATAAAATTTCACAAAAATCAACCCAAGTGATGAACATCTCCAAAAAACTGACTTTTAACCAAAACTACAAAACTGTCCAGCCTTAATCAAAATAGAGGTCTACAACTTTGAAATTCACAAAATGTTCATTAGGACTTAGAAAATTAGATTTTCTTATTTTAATGACAGTAGATATACCCAAAAAAGATATACATAAAATTCAGAATTTATAGACTTATGAAACTAATTTGAAAGTACTATTATTTTGGGTATAACAAATCTGTCCAGAATTTTTAAATCTGCTCTTAACCAATTCAAAAATTCGTATCTTTGGTTACACATAATGAAAAACAGAAATTCCAGTTTTAATAAACAGAGGAAACAATAAGGAATTTATATTAAAATTATTAAGGCATTTAACAATAAAAAAATAACTCAAACTGACTCCATATTCAGCCTCTAAAATTCTGAAAAACAATCTCCAAAACAGCAGTGCCAAACATTATTATTTTTATTGATTTTTCTAATAAAAGGATAAAAATAACTAGATAAATTGTATAGAAAATAGATATACAAAAATATTGTACTAAAATTTCCTGTAATTTATAGAAGCTATTTGAGTTACCGAAATAAATTTTAGAAGTGAGAATTACCGCTGAAAATTGAAATTTCCTAGGCCTCAGTATTGTAACTTCGAAAAATCATAAAAAAATCATGCTTTAAGAGCTTTTGAACATAGAACATATTAACAAAAAGCTCAGGAAATCTAGTTTAAAACCATATAATTAATTTTACATGATTCCAGCTAAATCAAAAGATATTCAGTATAGTATCCACACTGCTCACAGCATCTCTAGATTACTAAAAACATATTCACATCATTTTCAAGAGTTAATCATGTGGTAATAATTATCAATCCACCAACAAGTATAAAGAAAGCATGTTCATGGATTAAACAAACAATATCTCAAGAGTTTAGCCTCCTTCTTACAAAAGCAAAGCCAACCCAAAGCAAAGTCACAGACCCCAAGCATTCTTCTTCGCAAAATAAAGAAGAAAACACCACCTCTTTTCCCTTCCTCTTCCTTTCAATGAAAATGCTTTCTCCTCTCATGTTTCTTTATTTATTTATTTTTTTTTTTGGAAACCGTAGAAGTGTAAAGAGAGAAAAGAGTTTTTGACTTTTAACATGAAAAAAAAAAAAAAGAAAGAAATTTGTGGATAAGATAAAGTAACTATTCCCCCTTTTTTTAACTCTACTTTGGTCAAACTTGTATAAAAATAACTTTGTTTTAAAATAAAATAAAAATAGTGAAAAGGTAAATAAAATCAAATAATGGGTATTACAAGCACAGCCTGCCCAGGATTTGCAGGGTCATTAAGCCTCTATTAGATGTTTCTTGAAACCTCTGGCCATGGGTGATGTGTTCACAAGTCACCTGGAAAAGGTACCTCAGCTACTGCAACTAACAACATATATATCATACAGTAGCTTGTTCCAAATTCTAATGAGTACAATTAGAATATCAGATATGCAACTATCATGGCTTTCTTACCTCAAATAATTAAGAGCATCATTTTCTCAAGCATCAAGACGTGCATTAGCAGGGAGAACATTTACTTGATAGATGTGAGATTTGGTGATCTTCATTAATATGCTGATCCCAGATTTAGCTCTCAGGATACCTTCCCTTAAAAGACGAACAGGACAACAAGACTAAGATGAAGGAGGCGCTAACAGAGCAGTACCACAACATAAAGATTTTACAAAATCTTGGGAAATCAAAAATGAAAATTTACAGCATTGCAAGATGTTTCAAAAAATCCTCAAGTTCAGTTTCACTTACCAAGTTGGTATGCTTGCATCAAATTGCTGTTCTCCATTTCCGGATTGAAACTGATCACTTCGTCCCTCTGAGAAGAAAAATAGAAAACAAAATGAATCGTAAAAGTCTATGATCCTAACTGTTTATTTGTCTATTATCTGAACAATAGATTAAAAAGAAAAAAGAAAATAAAAAACATTGAAAGTTTCAGATACAAGGTACTAAAATCAAATAACTGAAGTTAATGAAAAGAAACCGTTCTAATCTCCTTTAGAAGTAAACAATAAATTGTAAATACCAAAATGGGATTTCCAGCAAAGTAAGGACAAGATTGGGGAAAAAAAGGAAAAAGAAATTGCATTGAAAATAAAGTGCAAATCCAAGACAACAATATTGATGAAGTTCGGCTAAGCTCACAAGTTTAACCGTCAACTTGCATTGCATCTCTATGAAAAAATGTAACGAGCAAAGAAAAAGAACATGAAATTGGTGATTTGAAAAATATCTATATGTACATATGGTCGAAACAATAAATTAAAATTTGCAACAAATACCATTTCTTTTTTCTTCTGGAAACGATACAATACTTGGACATTCCCTTGGGTATAAATCTTGAAGAGAGTTGAGTTTGTGCATCTGACTTGGCAGGGCTTCAAGCTTCTCGCAATCGGCTCTCAAAATGTCCTGTAAATTGCTTAGGCCATCGGGTATTGATTCTAACTTTTGACATTCACGTATCCTGAGTTCTTCAAGCGCCTCAAGTAGCTGGATTCCAGATGATAAACTGGTCAGCTTAGGGCATCTGTAAATTAGAAGATGTTTCAGTGTCATCGGTGAGGAAGACAATGAGGAAGAAGAAGCACCATCTACATCATCCACCAAACGCCGCAAGTTCTTACAACTCTCTATCTCAAGCCTTTTAAGAGGTGAAGGAAGCTTGCCTCTTGCGATGAATGTTAGAGAATCACAATTGTTGATGTACAAACTTTCGAGCTGTGCATTGTTGCCCATCATTTCCTCAGGTAAAGATTTTAATGCTTTGTTATTTTCAATCCTAAGAGGCCGCAAAATACTGGGATGAAATTTTAACTCTGGAAGTAAAACACGACTAGTACAATTTTCGTAAATTGATACCTCTTCAAGGTAGGTTAAGACATATGCAACCCTTCTACTAGCTTCTCATAATATCTGCACGTTAATATATTCATTTTGATGATAACAAAACACAAATTAATTTTATATCATTAACATTAATAATGGTTTGAAATATTATGATTTCACATTCATAAGCAAAGTAATTTTTTTTATAAGTAGCTAAATCTTTGACAAGCGGCTTCTAGCCTAAGAAAATCGACAGACCGAATTATAAGAAGAAAGTTTTCGGGAACTAAACGGCTTCATGCTTAAACCAACATAAAAATTGGTTACAAGAAAAATGTTCACTGAAAGTAAATGGCTTTCTGCTTAAGCTAACCTAAAAACCGATTACAAGAAAAGTGCTCACTGGAACTAAACGGCCTCCTACTTAAGCTAACCTGAAAACCGGTTACAAGAGATGTACTCACTAGAATCAAACAACTTCTTTCTTAAGGTAGCCTGAAAATCGGATACAATAAGAAGGGGCTCTGGAACTAAATGGCTTCTAGCTTAAGACAAATGGCAAACCAGTTATTCAAGACATGCTATCTGGACCTAAACGGCAAACATGATATTCATAAACTGAAACTGATATTTGAAATGTCAAGTGGCAACTCTAACGATAATATTAAACGGTAAGTCGATTACTGCAAATTGAAAATTGGTTATGAAACAAAAGTCAATAAAAACTATTTTTCTACTCCAACTATAAAAAAAATATTCAAATTTAAATCAAGGTTCAACAACAACAAGTATCATTGAGCATTTCTCTGCAATCTAAGCCTAATTGTTGATTTATTTTATTCATTTATTCACACAATTAAGCTTTCATTTGTATTTTGTTGTGCAAATTTTATTGAACTCGCAAGCGCACGAATCTATTGAAGTATAGATTAATAGTGACGAGTGTCGATCCCACGAGGTGGTGGATTTTAATTATGTAGAATTATTATTATTCTTTAATGTGCTTGTTGTAAAATTTCATAATTCATTTTATCCTAAGATTCAAATTAAAATGCTGGGAATAATTTAGGACTTGATCAATGAAATAAAGTGCTTGGGTTTTAGGATTCACACTCAACATTTCACCATGGGCTTAATATTTTTTTTTTTTAGTTCCAATTAATTTATGAGGGGGGTATTTCCACTCCTCATAAACCTAACTCTAATAAATATGTCATCAAGCGCTCATTATGCCAGGAAGAATAATCTTATGTTAAATGTGGTATCAAGAACACGTTGTGCCAGGTAATAATAGTGTAATTATTGACAAGGTGGCAAGACTATCCACTAATTAACCTAGATGAATTTTATGTCAACAATGAGTCAAGACCTACCATATAAATTAGAATGAGGTTTTTCTCTAATAAATCTAGTGTAAAGCGCTCACTGTGCCAAATAGTAATAATCTTACACTAGGGAGTTGGTATACCTGTGCAATATCTAGACAAAATTATTACTATCAGTCTACGATAAGTCAAAACAATTTAAATAAATTAGAGAAAGTAAAAATAAGCTTACCAAATTAAGCCCATAGATTATGTTAAGGCTTCACCTTTAACCCAAGCTTAAAAATAAATTAGCTACTCATTTTATAACTAGGGGTAAAATAGAAATTTTACTAAAAATACATAGAAAATACAAGATGGAGAAGGAATTACATAAAATAGAGCCCAAAAATGGATTCAGGGCGTCAAATTAGGGGGGGAGCCCCCTATTTATAGATACAACAAGTAAATCATGTCCATCGGATGAAAACAATTCGGACACCCAAGATTGCGCGCCACGTGGCACTCTCTGATTAGTTGGAACACGTCACAGGGCTGTCATTCTGTGTATATTCATGTACGGCAGCGCAATTTTCAGTCCACTAATATTCTGCCACATCATCGGTCAATGTAAAATTCAACAAACATAATCCAGTGCATTGCATGTATTGTAAGCTTATTTTTCGGTCCAATAGACTTCTACCACATCATCTGTCAATGCCACATCATCGGTCAATGACACGTCAGCAGTCAATGCTACGTCAGCAGTCAACGCCACCCCATCCATCAATGCCACGTCAATGGGGCCCACTAAAATCTTAAAATTATCATCTTGCCCTCTATGTCTTTCATAAGGTTTTTAGCTGTTCTAAGTTCAAAAATGTTGTCTGTTTTGCTTCCAACTTCTCATTTACTGAGAAGTTACTAAAATACCCCTAAAATTCATAAAGTATTAAAAATACACATAAATATAGGCAATTAAATATAAAGGGACTTAAAATACATAAATGTGGAGATGTTAGTGAGACTTTAGGGTGTAAAATTATGATTTTACCCTTTATAAATATACACTCTCTAGGACTCAACACACCCCCCAACCAGCTTATTACTAGTCCCTAGCAAATTAAGCGATAAAAAAATTTAACCATTTTTTTTTTGGACTAAGAAGATGCATTTCTAAATTCACTAAATTCCATATTCAGCTATCTTCGACTCAAAAATTAAGCCAAAGTTAGTTTCTACAAAAAAATTAGTAAAAACTTCCCCAAGATTAAGACATTCCACAATCATCAACTATTCCCTCCCCCGAACTAGAATGAAACATTGTCCTTAATATTTTAAAGGAAATAGTAGGGTTTAGAAGACATCACCTGAGTGCTGCAACAAAAAATGAAAGAAAAATTTATAAATGGAGAGTTAAATCTAATTTATGCTTCTTACTGCTGCTGTTACCATCATTAGTCGACCAATCCAATAACAAGGTCCTAGGATCTGGCTCTAGTCTATAAGCTTATAAAAGATCAAGTAACTCGTTAGCAGTAGGGGCACAAATAAAAAATTTTTTTATTGTGAAATGAATGAAATGATTTTTTCTTGCATGGTTAAGAATGCAAGTAAGCCATCAAAAAAGTTATTAACATTTGGCAAATCGATGGGTTTTTTATGAATGTTCAGATTGGTCCAAGATGCAAATGTAAATAATGCCTTTAAACTTGTAAAATGTCCTGGCAAGAAAATGAAAGCTTCAGCATTTCGTAGCATTTCAGATAGTCTTTCTTGTATGGTGGGGACAACTAACTCATCTCCAATTAGTGGGCTGGGCTTGCTTACAAGAGGTTTTAAGCCTTTCGGAATGAAGTCTAGCACCTAGCTTCCTCTATTGTAGGCAGCTTCTGCAATAAGCTTTGATAACCCTCGATCATCTCCTCCATATACTAAATGTATTTTTCTCTCTGCTAGGACTCGACCAAGATCGATGGCTGCCTCAACAAACTCTTTATACTTTCCATAATGAAACCCAGAAACTACACAAATGGTCTTAAATTGTCTACTTGAAGGTGCTGCCATTGAGATAACCATAAAAAAAAAACAACTTGTGAATGTTTAACAAAATAATCTCATATTTAAAGATCTTGGTAACAACCATAATAATACACAGCTGTAAAGGAAGTGGTGCATTTTTCAAATGACGCGTAAAGTTCGTGGCTTTAAAGTCAAAAGCAAAAAGTGAACAACAGGAAAAGATAACACAATAATGCAAATGATAAAAGAACAGTAAATAAAATGGATATGTACTGGTAGTTGTGATTGTGGCTCACATCTTCCTTTGGTTTTATGTCCAAAAACGGCTTGAATGCCCTCTATGGGTCGAGGATAGGCTTCCCATCCAGTTTTCTTATAAACTGGTAAACAGGGTCGTTTATAGTCAGATTCCAGAGACTATATCTCGCATGTTCTTTCTGGAATAATGGCCATAGCTAGAGAATTGCTCTATGTGCGTATCCACTAGGATGCGTTTCAAGAGACAAAAGGATATTATCCAATGACTCTTTATTCAAGCCATCCCTAATGAATTGAATCTTGTCTTCCCTGTTATCAGACACCATTCTTAAAGTACACTTCTCTTTATTGCATTCCATTTTAGGACACTTATGACAAGCAATTAGAAGCAGTCGAGCTCTTCATTTTATTGAGTAATTTCCTTTACCACAACTAGGCATATATGCAATAAATTTGGGGGTAACTCAACTGCCAATCGTACTTTGGCTTCAATTAACCATCGGATATCAGAAGGGATGTTATTTCTCATAAGTAATCGCATGCATTCGGACCAAGCTTTATAGATTGTAAGGAGAGCATTCTGAGGAAGTGAAGGAAATCGTTTATGAAGCTTTTCTAAAATTATGTTTTTATCCATTTCGTCTCCTCAGAATATCAATTATTATGGGAAACTGAAGTAACCGACTTTGATTGTCACGAAGTACCGTTATCCGCCATTTAACCGACGTAACAAATTAAAACATACTTAAATAAAATAAAACCTGCGAAATCAAGTAACATGTGAAAGCAAACAAAATAAAAACACACAACGGAAAGAAAAAAATGCGTATAAGCAAACAACTACTTACAAACGTCCTCTTGTTGAATTTACCACAAGTTCAAATTGGATTTCATAGATACCACCTTCGATTTCCTTGAGCTGTCTTTCTAAGTGGGATACTAATGCTGGTGGTCGAAGATTCCAAACATGATGTGATTGACAAACTTGGAGCAAGCAGTTTAGATGACGCTTCACACGTAGAAGTCGCTTAAGTTAGACGAAGAGGATCTGTCTGATTGAGGTATTCATGATAAGTAACGAAAGAAAATATGACTGGTAATCAAATACACTTTAACAGAAAATAAATAATTTCGAACAAAAGAATAATAAAATTAAATTAAATTAAATCACCGAGAAAAAATGGAAAGATCTCAATTCAAATCTGGTAGGTCACTCAAATTGATTTCAGTATCTTCGTAATGTGGTTGGTACTCTAGATATGGCTTTAATCTTTGACCATTAACTTTGAAAATTATACCGTTCTTTGGATCCTTAATTTCAATTGCTCTATGTGGAAAAATAGTATGAACAATAAAGAGGCCAGACCATCAAGAGTGTAACTTACCTGGAAACAGATGCAATCTAGAATTAAATAAAAGCACTTTCTGACCTGGAGTAAAAGATTTTCTCATGATTTGCTTGTTATGAAAGACTTTCATTCGCTGTTTGTAAATCTTAGCATTTTCGTATGCTTCATTGCGAATTTCCTCAAGTTCTGCCAGCTGTAATCTTCTTTCTATGCCAGCTTGCTGCATGTCAAAACTAAATTTCTTGATGGCCAATATGCACGATGCTCGAGTTCAATAGGTAGGTGACAAGCTTTCCCATACACCAGCCTATAGGGTGACATCCCAATCGGGGTTTTAAAAGCTGTTCGATATGCCCATAATGCATCATTGAGTCTCAATGACCAATCTTTTCTGTCTGACCTCACTGTCTTTTCTAATATGTGCTTTATTTCCCTGTTGGAAATCTCAACTTAGCTACTAATTTGTGGATGATAAGGTGTGGCCACTTTGTGAGTAATAGAATACTTTGCCAAAAGAGCTTTGAATGATTTGTTACAAAAGTGGGTACCACCATCACTGATTATTGCTCGAGGAAATCCAAAGCGTGAAACAATGTTGCTTTTTAAAAACCCAATTACTACCTTATGGTCATTGGTTCGGCACGTAATGGCCTCTACCCACTTAGATACGTAATCGACAGCAACCAATATGTACTGATGTCCAAAAGAATGAGGAAATGGTCCTATGAAATTGATGCCCCACACATTAAAAATTTTGACTACCAGAATAGGATTTAAGGGCATCGTATTCCTTCGTGTAATGCTTCTCATATGCTGACATCTGTCACATGAAGAAAAAAAAGTGTAAGCATCTCAAAATAAAGTTGGCAAGTAGAAACCACATTGTAAAACTTTAGTAGTTGTTTTATTAGCACTAAAATGGCCTCCACATGCTTGTTCATGCCAGAATGAAAGGATGTTTTGAAATTCATTTTCTGGGACACATCGTCTGACAATTTAATCAGCACAATACTTGAACAGATAAGGATTATCTTAAAAGAAATTATTTATTTCTACAAAAAATTTGGCTTTGTCCTCCTTGGTCCAATGCTCTAGAAGTTGGCCTGTAACAAGATAATTAACTATATCAGCATACCATGGTAATACTTCCACATTCATTAATTGTTCATCTAGAAATGATTCATTTAATGGTAATAGATCTGTAATTGTATTAAAATTGAGGCGAGAGAGATGATCTGCCACCACATTTTCTGTGCCTTTCTTATCTTTGAACTCAAGGTCAAATTCCTGCAAAAGTAACACCCAGCGAATTAGTCTAGCTTTTGCATCTTTCTTTGAAAGAAGATATTTAAGAGCAGTGTAATCCGTGAACACAATTATTTTATATCCAATGAGATAAGATTGAAATTTTTCTAAAGCAAACACTACTGCTAGCATTTTTTTTCAGTGGTTCAGTAGTTCAACTGTGCATCATTCAATGTCATACTAGCGTAGTAAACGACATGGGGAATTCGATCAACTCTTTGTCCTAATACTGCTCCTACTGCATAATCAGATGCATCACACATGAGCTCAAAAGGTAAGTTCCAATTTAGGGGCTGAATACTGGGTGATGATGTCAACAATCGCTTTAGTTTCTCAAATGCCTCAAGACATAAATCATCAAATACAAAAGGTACATCCTTAGCAAGTAGATTGCATAAGGGTCTACAAACTTTGCTAAAATCTTTAATGAAACATCTATAAAAGCCAGCATGCCCAAGGAAAGATCTTACTTCTCTGCTGTTTTAGGTGAAGGAAGATTAGAAATGAGATTCACCTTGGCTTTGTCAACCTCAATACCTTTGCTTGAAATGATGTGACCGATAACAATACCTTGTTTTACCATAAAAGGACACTTCTCCTAATTCAAGACCAAATTCTTTTCTATACATCTCTGCAAAACTAGTGTTAGATGATGTAAACATTAATCAAATGAATTGCCAAAAACAGAAAAGTCATCCATAAAGACTTCAAGGAAGCGTTCAGCCATATCAGAAAAAATACTTAACATGCATCATTGAAATGTGGCAGGTGCATTACATAATCCAAATAACATTCTCCTATATGCAAAAGTGCAAAAAGGGCAAGTGAAAAAGGTCTTCTCTTGATCTTTTGGTGCTATGGGGATCTGGTTATATCCGGAGTAGCCATCTAAAAAGCAATAAAATTCATGACCTGCTAATCTATCAAGCATTTGATCAATAAATGGTAAAGGAAAATGGTCTTTACGTGTGACAGAATTCAACTTTCTATAATCAATGCATACACACCACCCTGTAGTTACTCTAGTGGGTATCAATTCATTATCAGCCTTGGTAACTACCGTGACTCCTGACTTTTTTGTAACAACTTACACAAGACTGACCCATGAGCTATCAGAAATAGGGTAAATGATAGCTGCATCTAATAGTTTGAGGACTTCTGTTCTAACAACTTCTTTCATGTTAGGGTTCAACCGACATTGCATTTCCCTAGTAGATTTAGCATTTTCATCAAGATGAATGTAATGCATGCAGTTCACTGGGTTTATACCTTTTATATCGGCTAGGGTCCATCCTAATGTTTCCTTGTGTTTTCTTAAAACTTCTAACAACTTACTTTTTTATTTGTCATTTAAGGAGGACGAAATGATTATGGGTAGAGTGCTTTCTTCTCCTAAGAATGCATATTCCAAATTATTGGGTAGCGATTTGAGCTCGAGTTTTGGTGGTGATTCAGATGATGGGTTGAGTTTCTTCCCTGATGGTGCTAGTTGTTCAATTCTTGACTTCCATTTGTTGGTGTCTATGGATAGTACTGAATCAAGTGAGGCATTGACCTCATCGACTGATCTGTCAATATCAAAATTCAAACCAAAGTGAGTTAAACATATTTGTAAAGGGTCATTACCAAGGTTAAGAGGAAAAGTATAATCAACTAATTCTTTTATTAAATCCACATTAACAATTTCATCAATCCACATTAACAATTTCATCATCTGTATTTTGAGGTTGTTTGGCAATATTAAAGATACTCAACTCTATAGTCATGTTGCCAAAGGACAACTTCATATTTCCGGCCCTGCATTGAATGTGAGCATCAGCAGTTGCCAAGAAAGGTCTTCCTAGGATAATAGGGATATGCTTCTTTAAATATTGCACTGGTTGAGTGTCAATCACAATGAAATCGACAGGAAAATAAAATTTATCTACCTAGATAAGCACGTCCTCCACAATACCAAGAGGTATTTTCATAGACCAATTTGCAAGTTGTAACACAACTGAGGTTGGGTGTAATTATCTCAATCTAAGTTTTATAAATACTGAGTACGGCAAAAGATTTACACTAGCTCCTAAATCCAACAGAGCATTCTCAAATGTATGGTTCCCAATACTACATGAGATAGTAGGAGATCTTGGGACTTTAAATTTTGGAGGAATTTTTTGTTGGAGTATAGAACTAATGTTTTCAGTTAAAAATGCCTTCTTTTGAACATGAATGCTTCTTTTTTTAGTGCAAAGGTCTTTAAGAAACTTAACATAAGATGGCACTTGCTTTAGAGCATCAAGCAAGGGAATGTTACCACTTACCTATTTAAATATCTACATAATCTCACCTATGAAATTTTCCTTTTTTGCTTTAGCTAACCTCTGAGGGAATGGAGCTTTGGGGACATATTCTCATGAGCTACCTTCTTATTTTTTCTTTGATGATGAATCCTCAGAGTGTAAAGGTACAACTTGAGTTGTCTCTGGCATCTTCACTTTATTGCCGACTTGTTTACCTTTTCATAAGGTCATGACAGCTTTGACTTCTTCATGATGATAGGGTGAACTGGTACTTACTTCATGTACTCCTTTAGGATTTGGCACTGGCTGACTTGGGAACTTACCTTTCTCAACGGTCATTGTTAAGTTTTGAACTGAAGAAGCTAGTTGACCTACCATCCTTTCTAAGTTTGAAATCGACTGGGCTTATGAATTGAAGCCTGCTCTCATCTCATTTTGCAGTTCATTAATGGTGCGATTTTATTGATCTATTGTGGAGTGAGTAAAATTCTTAAAATTTTGGAATGCTTCCTCCCATGGTTTGGGTTGCGAGTAGTTCTGGTTCTGATTGTATGGTCTGAATGATTGTTGAGGAGCCTGAGGAGTTGGTTGCGCTGATAGAGCTAGAGTTGCTGCTCTGTTCTGTTAGAATCCTTGAGACCATGAAAAGTTAAGATAGTCTCGCCACCCAAGATTATAAGTATTGGAGTAAGGATTGTAGTTTGGCTGCTTTCCCATCACACCAATTGCATTGGCTTGATCTGGGTATGAGTCATGATCAAGTTGATTATAGACATGTGGCTCTATTGATTTTGCAGCTGTCAAAGATGCTATTTGGCGAGAAAGACCTTCAACTATTTCTTTGACCTCCTTGATTTCTGATCTTGACTCACCAACATGAACTTCATTCACTCCTTTGATTTTTCTCACATTTCTAAATAATCTGCTTCGCTGTTAGGAATTATCTACTTGTCGCTGAAAGAAATCCCAAATCTCTAATGCACTTTTCGACATCAACTCTCCTCCACTTGTCGCCATTAGCCATTCCTGCACATGTGACAATAGTCTCTCCAAAAAGTATTGGCATTAATGCCATTTCTCGTACCCATGATGTGGACACTTCAATAGTAGCCCATTGAATCGCTCCCATACTTTAAAAAAATTGCTATTCTTCTTTTTGGGTAAACTCTAAGATTTCCCTGCAAATAGCATTGGTTTTATGCACTGGGAATTATTTACTTTAAAATTTATTAACCATTTGTTCCCATGATGTAATACTATTAGTAGGCAATGTATTGGACCAAGAACGAGCTCTATCTTTTAAAGAAAATGGAAACAACCTATCATCATCTGAAAAATTCTCATATTTAAAAGTTTGACAAATAGCATGAAAATCATTCAAATGATTGTATGGATCTTCATTTTCTAGGCCATAGAATGATGGAAGACAATTTAGCACACTAGGTTTTAGCTCAAAACTCCTAGCAGCTACATTTGGGTATCTTATGCATGATGTGCTCAAATTAGCTAAGGGACTAAAGTAGTCCTTAAATGGCCTCTCCTGTGGTGCTTGTGGTTGTTGTTGGAAATCCATTTCAATTTTATCCACAATTTCCACTTGTGATGTAATGTGTTTACGTGTGCGACGTGCTTTTTCTAGCTCGAGGTTTATAGGTTCTAAATTATGTGATAGTGACCTTTGACCATGCATGCAAAGAACACGTATAAAAGCAGAATTGAAAATAAAGAGAAGAGAAATTATAGTACTAATCTTATCACGCTTGTTACAACTTTGTTAGAAAATACACTCAAGTGCTATGAATGTGCAATAAGAAAAAAAAATGAAATAAAATAAATTAACTAAAATTGAAATAAACTGAAATTAAAATAAATTACTCGGCGGTTAAACCGGCCATATATCTTTAATAAGATCAATGTAAAGTTACAAAGAAAAATAAAATGAGAATTAAATTACAAAAATTAAAAGAAAATAAATTAACTTAGAATAAATCAATTGAAAATAAGATAACTTATAGGCAGTTAAACGAGCCATATAAAAAGAAAATTAAAAGGAAATAAAAATACAAAAAGATATTTACACAAGAAAATTAATTCTACAAATTGAAATGACTTACCTCCTCGGCAACGGCGCCAAAAACTTATTGTCCAAATTTTATTGAACTCGCAAGCGTACGAATCTATTGAAGTATAGATTAATAGTGACGAGTGTCGATCCCACGAGGAGGCGGATTTTAATTATGTAGAATTATTATTATTCTTTAATGTGCTTGTTGTAAAATTTCATAATTCATTTTATCCTAAGATTGAAATTAAAATGCTGGAAATAATTTAGGACTTGATCAATGAAATAAAGTGCTTGTGTTTTAAGATTCACACTCAACATTTCACCATAGGCTTAATATTCTTTTTTTTAGTTCTAATTAATTTATGAGGGGGGTATTTCCACTCCTCATAAACCTAACTCTAATAAATATGTCATCAAGCGCTCATTGTGCTAGGAAGAATAATCTTATGTTAAATGTGGTATCAAGAACACATTGTGCCATGTAATAATAGTATAATTGTCGACAAGGTGGCAAGACTATCCACTAATTAACCTAAATGAATTTTATGTCAATAATGAATCAAGACCTACCATATAAATTAGGGAGGTTTTTCTCTAATAAATCTAGTGTAAAGTGCTCATCATGCCAAATAGTAATAATCTTGTACTAAGGAGTTGGTATACTAGTGCAATATCTAGACAAGATTATTACTATCTGTCTACGATAAGTCAAAATAATTTAAATAAATTAGAGAAAGTAAAAATAAACTTACCAAATTAAGCCCATAGATTATGTTGAGGCTTCATCTTTAACCCAAGCTTAAAAATAAATTAGCTACTCATTTTATAAATAGGGGTAAAATGGGAATTTTATTAAAAAAAATACATAGAAAATACAAGATGGAGAAGGAATTACAGAAAATAGAGCCCAAAAATAGATTCAAGGGTGTCAAATTAGGGGGAGAGCCCCCTATTTATAGATACAACAAGTAAATCATGACCATCAGATGAAAACAATTTGGACGCCCAGGATTGCGCCATGTGGCACTCTCTAATTAGTTGGAACACGTCACCAGGCTGTCATTCCATGTATATGCATGTACAGTACGTGCAATTTTCGGTCCACTAATATTCTGCCACGTCATCGGTCAATGTAAAAGTCAACAAACATAATTCAGTGCATTGCATGTATTGTAAGCTTATTTTTCGGTCCAATAGACTTCTGCCACATCATCGGTCAACGACACATCAGCAGTCAATGATGATGTTAGTGAGACTTTGGGGTGTAAAATTATGATTTTACCCTTTATAAATATATTATCTCTAGGACTCAACATATTTAAATAGATTGTGTGAAAGAAATCATTTTGCAAACCTTATTGTAAAATCGAGATTGAAGGGTTGTTTGTTTTTATTTTGAAGTTTTAATTTGACTTAATTCAAGATGTTTTGATATTTTGATTTGTTTTGTTTTGTATATAAGTCTTATTGTAAGACATTTTTATCTGAATGAAAAAAGTAAAATTTCCTGACTTTTATCTAAATGAAAAATTATTATTTTTTCTCACAAATAACCTCATTAAATGTATTTATTTCCAACGTAGCTATTAGATGTTATATTAGAATTTCAGTTGATCTTAAATTATACTTTGTATTAAATATTTAATGCACATTCAATTTGAATTTTAAACAAATTCTTTTATTATTAAATAACAACTTTTTATGTATAAATATTATGTTAAATTGTAAAAAAAAAATGTTATCAAAACTATTTTTCATAAATTATGTATCAAATACTTACCTTATAAACATTTATAATATGTAAAAACTATTGTACTAGAAAATATTGTAAATATCTACTTATTTAAACTTCAAGTATATATAACATTTTTCAAGGTCATAAGTGTAAAAATATTATAATTAAGATGTTTTAAGCTTATAAAAACAAACAACTTACCACTTATATTCAAATGACAAAGAATAAAAAATAAACATATTTTTCAGTTATATGTATTCAGACCCATTCAGACTTCAGTAACATTCAGACCCTAAGTGACTGTAAGTGTTGGGATACACTTAGATTAAGAGATTGAGGAAAAATCTCTTGTTGTAATGTCCACTGACACCTTGGAAGTCAAGTATAAGCGTTGTTGAACTTAGTAAAATCCTCAAGCCCAGTGAACTTGGAAGCATGGACGTAGGCACGATTGGTAAAACCATATAAAAATTGAGTGTTTGCATTTCTTTATCCCTTACTTTTAAAATCTACTACACTTTAGCTTTGTCTTTGTGAAGTTGATAGATTTGATTAAAGTGTATTTAATTTTAATTAACAATATTTTTTTATAATCCTCAAGCCCAGTGAATTTGGAAGTATGGACGTAGGCACGATTGGCAAAACCATATAAAAATTGCATGTTTGCATTTCTTTATCCCTTACTTTTTAAATCTACTACACTTTAGCTTTGTCTTTGTGAAGTTGATAGATTTGATTAAAGTGTATTTAATTTTAATTAACAATATTTTTTTATAATCTTAATTCACTCCCCTCTTAGTTCGTTTAGTTAGTATCTCATTGCACTCTGAACGCTGCCACTATGACTGGATATCAATGGAATCACCACTAGAGATTCTACTTCCTCAAATCCTCTCTAACTATTTTCCAAACTCGAAAATATTTGAAATTGTTATAGAATCAGCTAGACAATTATTGTAAACCATCCCTCTGCATCCACATATTTCTAATGGAATATTTGAAATAGTCATAAATTTTATTAAGTTAGAGTCAATTGGAGTACTGCCGCACACTAGTCCTTTGCATTCATCAATTTCTAATCTACAGAGTATCGGAAAGTTTAAGACTGAAACTACCAACTACATGCATTTACTAACAACAGGTGTCTCCAAAGAAGAAAGAAGCTCATACCATTTTCCTGAGAGTTTGGGACACGCCACGATGGAGAGTTCATGGAGGTGTGGAAATATTCCAATGTGCTCATGTTCAGTAATACTGTCACTCTCCCAACACTCCCATTCTGGCAAATTCTCAAAATGAAGAATCTCCAATGATTGAAAAGGCGTTGAGCAGCCGTCCCCATAAATCTTTGAGCCGATGGTTTTTAGATTCATCATTCCTTTGATGGTCATGTCTTTAAGTGAACCCAACGACCTAAGTGTAGGCAAGGATATGCAATTCTCACAGTTTTCCAACTTAAGGACCTCCATCTTGGAGAACAATGGATCTCCAATCTAGGAAGGAAATCTTTTTGAAATAACCCACCCCATTCCCAGAGGCGAGCCTATCTCAAGCAGCTGAACTCAAACATTAAAAATTTTATTAATGAGAATTCTACCGAAATTTCGGCAGAATCTCCCCTAAATATATAACATTCACAAACCTGCAATTATAACACAAGCACTCTCAAAATAATTTATTATGCATCAAACTGCTTCAACCAGTCTCATTTAGTAAAATATCCAATATTACACTCAAAACAATTTCTAGGTATCAAAAGGATATTATACCATAAGTCAGGTCAAACTATATACACGTTTCCTAATTCTTATGTCACATCCCTAGTATAATTCCAAAATGGGACGATTATATACACTAACCAAAAAAAAAGATTATCTATATCCTCAGACACTCTCACATGGCCAAAAACGACTCCAAATATGTACAGCTGCTGGGTCAACTGTTGTACCTGTAATCTCCTTTGGAAAAAAATATAATAAAATAGAATGAGCATAAAACTCAGTGAGCTCAATGAGTGGATAGTAGTTTTTGAAATATAAAATACTTACAAAAATAAATGCATCGCTTGTATAATTAATTTGCTCAATTAATTATGTTAATGTAAATAACTCATTGCATTTCGATCATATACTGAACATAAATATAATTGATACTATCACGAAATCAACAAAAAACATCTCATATTGAAATATCAAATACTAAATAATACAACTATCTTTAAACAAATATCCGGGGGAATAATCTCATCATATCCGGACCTCAACGGACGGCAATAATGTACTATCTGAGTGCCATCTCATACTTATCATCATAATTCATATCTGAATCTCAAGGGACGTGCAATGATACGCTATCTGGCGACATCGTGTCCGGACCACCCGGTTTTAAATCCCATCATATCTCAATATATGTCTGCATGCATATGCCCCCAAAGGGCGAAAGTGCCAAACATACGGCCCAAAGCCTTTATTTCTGCTCAGACGGTCCCCAAATGCCTACTATCTCATCTCATCTCATCTTATATTATCTGGAGGGAATAGGTATTTGCTTCATGATTTTTCATAACTTATATACACATATATAAAATTAAAATCATGCTCAAAATCCATATATAAACACTTTAAATCATGCTCAAAATCAATCATATACACTTTAAATCATGCTCGAAATCCATAAATAAACACTTTAAATCATGCTCAAAATAAATCATCTATTTTACAAATTCAAAGTCGATACGGAACATAAATGAATATACATAGCTTAACAAAATATTCATACGTATAAAACCTTTCTTTCGGAGAACCATTAAATGAAAATAATTAAAATACTTATTTCACGAACAAGCTTTTCTATATAAAAAAAAAAAACATACACAATTAAGTTTAATATATTCCACTCACAGTGATAAAGCTCAGACTTGGCTATCGCCTAAGTTCGCAGGTATATTTTCGCTCGCAGATCTACCTATTTTAAAGAAACAATATAATTAATTCCTATATTTATAATTCAAACTAATATCACAAAAATAAAACTTAAAATAAACATTCGTCCAGACATCTCAACTCTCAAGTCTCTTAACTTACCGCATTAACCAGGTATTCGTAATTTACTAATAAAATCTGAAATTATTAGTAAATCATTTACTAAAAACCCTCAAATTCATAATTTACTAATTTATTCTCAACATCATAAAATTATCAATTCATCCTCGATTCAAATTGAAAAAACATCCTCAAAGCTAGAAATTACGAAATTACCCTCTATATGAAAAATTACCAAAATACCCCTACAGTCAACGTTGACCGCAATTCACCCAATGGTGATGGGGAAGCTCAGACTAGACACTTCTCATCGAGTTGAGTTCAATGGTGCCGGTGGTGAGCTCCCACACATGGCGGTGGCGTCGGATCGAGTTCTTAAAGCCGTAAATCTTCCAACGGCTGATCAACGACAAAACGATCTCCCCAGTGGCTTTGGATGGTCAGAAATGATAGAGGGCAAGGTGGAGAACAAAACCCAAGTGGTGGCGTCGCCAAAATCTGGCGAAAACAAGGCCAAATCGTGACGGGTTTGTGCAAGAGCTTCGCACTCCCAATCGGTAGCGTTCTCGATGTTTCTGGCCTGCGGGGATAGCAAGAGAACGTTCGCTGGGTTGTGAGCTTCGATTTGATACCAAGCTCGTCCGGTGGGGTGGTCGGAAAAGGGAGTTACAGCCAGGTCAAGTTGGCAGGTTGGGTCAGGTCAAATGGGTACTCTCTCTCTCTCCCTCTCTCTCAATTTGCTCTAAATTTCCACCCGTTTTCATCTCCTTAAACACACACAAAATATCAAATAGACCCCCTCTTGTTTTAATTATTAATATATATAATAAAAAAATGCATATGTTACACTTTTGCCACTATATCATCTGATTGTGAGAACTTTTATCTTTTTGTAAGGTTGGAGCATGTCGAGTACATTTTCTTCTGCTACATCTCATGAATTGTTGAACTGTAACCACCATTCTAACGACAATACTTCTAGATTTTGCTTCTCAGATAACATGGCTTCTCTTGCATCCTGCAAATTTTTCATATTCTCCAATCCTGAGATACAAAGTGCTCACAGAGAAACTTTAAATCCTTCAAACCTTTCAAACCAGATATTGAACCATTCTTTCCCACAATAAAATTAGACAAGGTCTAGAGATTCTCCAACTCCTTTATTGCGAACAGCATCCTGTCCAATTTTTTTGCACCTTTTATATCAAGATGATGTAAATTGATCAACTTCCTCATTTTGGATGGCAACTTGATCAGACGAGACTAACCTCTTAATATTAAAATTTGCAAGTTTAGAAACGTGCTTGTAGACTCGGATAAACATATGATCTTAGTGCCACTGAAGTTGAGGTACGTTAAAAGTCTCAAATTGCTAATTGAATTAAGTAATCGAGTGATATAATATCCTTCTAAAGATAGCACCTCAACTTTTTAAACCTAGGCGGAAAATCACATAGAACCATATCACTTGTATAACCACAATAAGCGCCACCTCTTACAGCTATCGGCAAGAATGTTTGCAGATGATCCTTTCCAATAAAAACAAGTTTCTATTATCCTAAAAACTTGAAACTTGAAACTTGAAACTTGTTCTTATTATCCTAAAAACTACGAGAGTAAGAAGAAAGGCAGACCATTTCTTGCATTTTTGATAAGTTACTGGCCTCCTCTAACCTGAAAATGGTCTCTCCAGAAATTGATTGAGCAAGATCATGAACAAGGTCATGCATTATAAGTTTAGAACAATCAGCACTTGATTGTTGAAAAAATTGATCTTTACACTAGATCATGGAAATCTCGATGCCCCAATCTTCCATTTGCTTATTGTTTTTTGACTGAAAAATAATGCCTTCACCCAACCACAAAAGCACTAGTTCCTTCTCCTCTAAATCATAATCTTTAGGAAAATTTACACAATAAGCAAAGCATCTTTTCAAATGAGAAGGAAGATGATGATAACTCAATCTTAACACAGAGAGAATGCCACTTGTTGGGGTAAATCCCATAATTTTCTATTTAATATGTCTTCCCATGCATCATCTCGCTTTGAGAGCAGTTTGCCCCCAAGAGTCTTTGCTGCCAGGTTTAATCCTCCACACTTTTTAATAACTTTCTTACGAAATAGTGCTGAATTTTGAAGTGCATTAATAACATCTCTGCCTTCAAATGCATGCTTTATAAACAAAGACCAACAATTATCATCTGATAGAAGCTTGAGATAATGTTGGGTAAGTCTCATTTTTTATGCAACATGCCAAAGGCGTGTAGTGAGAATTATCTTACTGTATGGTGCAGTAGCCAGGAAGGGAGCTTTAAGCTTTGAAGGTCGAACTTGTAATCAACAAAGGCATTGTCATTTTAGACCTCCCCCAGCCATGCCGACAATGGGTATTATATGAAAGTTAGCTACACCTGGCTCATCGTTCAACACCATTTCAAGTATTTTAGCTTTATCATCATCTCTTCCATACACAGCAAGTTCTGTCGGCACACTTGAGCTGGGTGGACTTGCTGAGCAGCAGCAGATGATGAAGTCCCTTCAGGAGTCAATTACAATCCAAGTTCAATTCTTTGTTTAAACAGTTCTTCCAACTGGGCAGACATGCCTTCGATATTTGACCGCATACTGGAATTGAACTCAATTGTGCTTGGACTGAAACAATTGAAACATGCTACAGGAAAGATGTTCTGAACTCTGCTAGATGTAAACTGATCAAGATCATCTGCCTAAAGGGAATAAAACTAGGTTTTTCAATTTTCAATTAAAACCTTTTAGGACCGATCTCATACAACATATAATAATTAAGTAATCTAGAAATTCATACCTTGATGTTTTGAGAAGATGAACAATTGAAAGTTGTAGATCCGTTTCCAAACGATCTTCCAGGCTATGACTTAAGTTTGATCAACACTGGACGTGTGGACGTCTGTTTCACCACTCCTCAATTGTAACTGACTCTTCAATTGTAACTGTCTCCTCTTAGATGTCTTCTTTATTTTTCTTAAAATTCCTGGGATTCCCCTCTCTCTTAAAAGAATAATGTCCCTTTTATAATATCTTATGAAAATCCCTTGTATGTTAGGATTAGGATTTCTATTTAAAATAGAATTCCTCTTTTAACTATCTCTCCACTTACGTAAAAGTGAAAAGAATGTGTAACTAACTAGGAGACCACCTTATAAAATATTACAAGCCCTCATTTACACTTGAATATAACATACTAGACCTTAACAAATATTATAATTATGATTTTCATCTAATATGCCAGTTTTTCTTGCTTTTGGGTCCAATGATAGTGTTTTCAATTAAATGAGCTAACCCGAGGATCATTTGGGAACATACAATAGTGGCTACAATAATTAAATTTGTAATTAAACAAATATAATTATTTAATTCCAATTCTGCTCCACTATAAGATTGGAACTGACCTCCATAATTGTATGCTCGAATATAATTCGCCCAAGCCACATTGATTTCTTTACTGTACAATTCTTTGTACCACATCGTTAATTTAAATTGATATCTCAACTGTCCAATCAATTTAATTACATCTTGCTCCTTGATACTTACTAGTTTTCTCTAATAATCATTTTCAACATACTTATTTATGTTGAGACACTCTGGCCAGAGAATTCTATGATCAAGTACTGAAAACCCATCAAGAGATGTGTCGTACAAATTCTATATTGTTAATCTATAATTTCAATACTTGTAATTGCTCCCACCAAGATACCGGGTAATCTAGACTACAAGTGTATGTCATTCTCATTGGTAACTCAAATGAAATAACAACTACAATCATGAAATCATAACTAACTCAAGATTAAGATTACAATAAATCAATGCCTATGAGATTTAATAAGTCTGACAGTTATTACTAGGTTAATTAAATCTCATATATGATCCAGTTCAATGTAGACATACTACATCAATAAATTCATACATGATTAAGACAAATCACTCAATAAATTTATTACAGTTTATACATAAATAAAGTGCTCAACTTTATTTATCAACTACGAACTTATTTTATTTAATCTTAGGATAACTAGTATTTATGTCTTTTGCGAATCCACATAGTGATCGCATAAATACATATTGTTGATGCAGTTTTTCACGCGTGCCTCAACAGTGCTTCGAACCTTCCAACAGTACCTCCAAACAGCTCGAGCGGGAACGCCTGAATCTTCTGCTCGCGGATTCAAACAGTACCCGATCCTTCTGCTCGCGATAAGTTCGAGCAGGATTGCCTCCTTTGTCCGGGTCCGCTGTCTTCTTCGGAACAGTGATTTCCCGGACCTGCGCTCACAGAAAACCGGGTCAGGGGTCGCCGGGCGTTTCCCGGCGAAAACCCTCCGACGCTCAAGTCAGTGATCGGGTTTCTCTTTTTGGTATCTCCCTTAGTGAGGGAGACCGGAAAGATGAAAGGGGTATTATATCGCCCCCCCTTTTTTGGATAAGTCTGATGTTTTTCAGAAAATCAGAAAATCAGAAATGAGAAAATAAGAATCAGAAGAACCTGTTTTAGCTTACAGATCCTTGGTCAATGAAAATTGCTAACCCTCTGAGAGTTAAAATCTTCAACCCTTGTAACGTTCCCCTTCGTTTCCTTTTATACTCCATTTTTCCCGCTCTTTCCATTTCCAGGCTGTCCACTCCCACGTTAGTGGTATCTGGGTCCCTCTGACAACTGTGATTGGCGGAATATTCCCTAGGGATGAGCGGCTGTCCCCTTAACCCGATTCACGTGGACAGATCACCATGTCGGGCAAGTGCGCTAGGAATGATGACACCATGGAGGCGTGTGCCGGCCACCGGCAACAGTATCATCACCAAGCCATGTGGGGCCCTGGCAGACATTAAAAGGTGTGCCAAGATTCTGAGAAAGCGGGTCGGGTTGCCATGAGTCGGGTCTTGCCAGCTGTGCTCGTGGATGTCTGCGAGCAGGAAAGATGTGCTCGGCTCTCGACCTTGACCAGCTTTGACCTGATGGACGTCCTCGAGCAGGTAAAGATGTGCTCAGCACTCGACCTTGACCAGCTTTGACCTGATGTACGAACTCGAGCAGGTGAAGGAGTGCTCAGCTCTCGACCTTGACCAGCTTTGACCTGATGGACGACCTCGAACAGGTGATGGAGTGCTCGGCTCTCGACCTTGACCAGCTTTGACCTGATGGACGACCTCGAGCAGGTGATGGAGTGCTCGGCACTCGACCTTGACTAGCTTTGACCTGCCTTTGACCAGAAGGCTGTTCGAGCCAGACCGTCTTCGGGGTGCCCTACTCGAGCTAGAAGGGCTTCGAGGGGTCCGTCTGATATTTACCCAAACACATATAATATGATTAAATGAACTCAAAATATTAATGCAATTCAAGATATCTTAATAAATACTTGAAATATTTTATTAATCAGAAAATCAATATGCTTTAAAGATCACATAATCCCAACACTGCCATCATCTAGTGCTCCAAAACTTAGGTACCAAACTCATCAAGAATATCCTCATCATCATAAGCCAAGTCTCGGAGATTTTCTAGCCACAACTTCATAGCCTCGTCCACCAGTTCCTTCTCCTCTGCATCGCGAAGTACTGCCTGAATCATCTTCAGCTTTTTCTCCCACTTTTCGTGCCCGGAATCAACTCCGCCTCCAAGTTGACGGACAAAGTTGAGAAAATCAGTGGAAGCCAACTTGTCAAACAGAGCCTGAAAGAAAGCAGAGTAAGAGCTCTCCCACAACAACAATGGTTTTGCTCATTCACCGGAAAGCAAGGAGGCAGAATCGTTACAAGAACAAAATGATAATTGATAGGAAGCAAAATGAAACTGAGAATCGGGAAGTACATGTCAATAAAGATTGGAAAGAAACTGAGAGTTGACTCCCACCAGCTAGCTGACAAAATTGGAGTTTATTTAAAGATTCTGTATCTACTTGCACAACCAAGATCTTGGTTTGATGGGATATAACGGAGATATTATAAATTTAAGTTGGCTTTAACATAAAATGGGTAAATGTGAGATGATGTGTAGTGAAGACCATGTAAAATATATAGGTTGAGTTGGTTTGTTAAATTTTTAACTTGTACTATTTGCGATTGGGTTGAGCTACCAACCCGTATATATATATAATATAACATAACATAATATAATATAATATAAATTTTGATATTTTATATAAAAATTTAAAAAATATAAAAATATAAAACAACAATGAAGTCCTCTTAATTAATCAAAGTCGTATTATTTTTGTAGTTTTTGTTGTTTGGATTTTAATTTTTTTGTGTTAAACAAGACTTTAAATTAAACTCTTTTTCTTTGTTAACTGTGAACTAATAATTTAATTGTTGAACGTTGAAATATTGAATTTATTATAAGGTTTATAATTTT
The DNA here is from genome assembly GCA_025617385.1 of Murraya koenigii. Taxonomy (NCBI): domain Eukaryota; kingdom Viridiplantae; phylum Streptophyta; class Magnoliopsida; order Sapindales; family Rutaceae; genus Murraya; species Murraya koenigii. The sequence goes on from CM046811.1 coordinate 32,198,127, forward strand.
TTTACTTTTTTAGTTTATTTATTTATTTTTACAATTTTTTTATTTTTATACAGTATTAAATTAAATATGAAAATGAGACTTTTTCAAAAACCTAACCCAATCAATGCAATTGCAGTTTTATCTGTTAGGTTGGGTTGAGATCTAGAGTGATATTACTGGCACCCCCTCAACATCCTTATGAAACCCACTTTTAGAATAACAGCATTTTCAAAACATGAAATTACGTAAAAATACAAATACAAAATTAAGTAAGCCCCAATCCATATATTTTCTTTTTAGCTCGTCATAGTTCACACCCACACATCATAAACTCTTTATTTTCAGCATCTAATATATATTGGATTCATTTTTTTTTAACAGTTCCAAAATGATTTTGAAATAATTAAGAGAAAATTGTGCAAGTAGTTTATCAAATTTTTAATAAAAAATAAAATAAATTCTATCAAATCTATTGAATTTTCTTCACCAAGTGGGCAATTATTTTATTTACCAAAAATATAATAAGAAATTAAAGGCAAAAAATTTCCCAATAAATTAATTGATTTGGTTTGAAAAATTAGTAACAAAAGAATTAAAATTTGATTTTAATTAAATTTATGTTGTCATTTTATGTAATTTTAACTAAAAATAAAGTTAGAAACATAAAAATGGGGTTTTAAGTGAGTTTAAAGGAGGTGCCAATAGCACCATTCTAAAATTTATAACGGTTAGGTTGGGTTGAAATTTTTTAACCCACATTACATAGCGGTTGGGTTGAGTTATATATCAATCCAACGCACATTATAACAAGTTGGATTGGGAAGTTGGATTGAGTTGGGTTGAGTTGAGTTAAAATTTTTTTAACTCACATTATATACCAACCTGACCTGTGTTCACCCTTAAAAGAAACCATAAACTTGAGCACCTAGTTATAACATAAAATTGTAAACCCGAGGGGTCAAACATAGTTCTACCTCTATATGCTATTGCAGATGCATCATTTTCATGTATAGTCCACAAACACAATCTAATGTATTGTAAATTGGTACTCCATCTCGTAAGGTTTAAGCTTAATTAGACACCGGAAGTGACCTCTTTTAGGGTGCATGGTTATCTTTAACCCATTAGAGTCATCAACATATAAAAAATTATTTTATACGTAAATGTGGGTGGTGGCAATTAATGTTCGCAAGTTAATTAGGAACTGCACCAAAAAGAGCTATTTGCGGTGTCTACTAAAGCGGAAACCTTACCAAGCACACCCACTAGTGGACTAGATCATGAACATGAAGTCAGGGGGGTTGCTACTAAAAGCAAGAGGTGTGCAGGAAAAGGGCGGCAGTGGAAGACATTAATTAGTTTGTGAGTGACTAGAAAGAGAAATAAGCTAAAGAAGAAATCATAAAATTTTATAAAAGAGTGGCTCTACTTGGTTAGGCATTTGACGATATGATTAGATAAGCAATGGAAGTTGGATGAATGAATTAGTTACCATTTAGGTCATTAGTGAAAATACAGTATATTAAGTTATCAATATTATATTAGTGTAAATTACCTGCAGAAACTAAAATTCGATCGGCTCAAAAAGTGCGGTGTAGCATGAACCATTTTGTAGAGACATCAAAGATATGTGAAGCAATTATAGCCTGACTCACTTGTGTTCAAGTAAAGAACTGTGTTAGATGAATTAGTGAAAGAAAACAGAACTTTTGTGTTTGGCAAGCTTGAAAATGAAAGAAGGTAAAGGCAAGTTTAGAGAAGAATTTGTGAAATGGAAACTTATAGAAGATGTTTGGATAATACCGAGCAGAGCCCCTCGAGGTCATCCCAGCCCGAGCAGAATACTTGACCGCTGGCACGAAGACGCCCTCGCTAGGTATCAAAACTGATCAAGGTCAAGTGCTCCAAGCCGGTCGAGCTCCGACCCTCTTTTCTGCTCGAGGTCTTCGAGCCTCCAAGCAGGACCCAGTCACACCATTAAAAACACGGAGGGGAGGCAAAACTCGAGCAGAGCCGGCTCAAGACAGGTTGACCCCTCCTCCCGAAAACTTAACACGACGATCGACGCCTGGCAGATACCCCACGCTGTAGGGTTTCGTCATTATTACCGATGGCCGACGCACGCCCCCACAGTGTCATCATTTCATACACGCGTGCATGGCACTATCATTGGGCCGCGAGAACCCATACCCGCCTGACATCCCACATCCCCAGGGTGTGCCGCTGTAACCCCAGCTTTCAGAGGGGCCCAGACACCATTAATGCGGAGGACGGCTGTCCCGGCAGCAGAAGGGCGGGAAAACAGGAGGTTAAATATCAGCCGAGGGATAAGGTTAAAGGGTTCTTCTTCTTCCTTTTCGCCTTTTCTCTTCTGAAATCTTTTAGATTCTCCCTCTATCACTTTTACCCTTAAATCACCTCATTTCTTCGGTCTCTCCAACAAAGAGGGATACAAAAAGAATCAACCTGATTACTGACTTGAGCGTCAGAGGGTTTTTGCCTAAAAACCACCCGGTAACCCCTGACATTGTTCTTTGTGAGCGCAGGCCGAAGGAAACCATTGTTGCAGTGAACGGAGGAGAACGAGGATTAGCAAGGAATCCTGCTCGAACATACTGCGAGCAGAGGGCCATAGCTTTACTTAGGACCAAGCAGAAAAACTACATCAACATTTTGGCGCCGTCTATAGGGATTAGTTCAAAAAGCCTGACTTCCCGATACGTTAAAAAAAAAACAGCACAACAATAAGAGGAAATAACAGGAGAGGAGTAAGCCCAGAGGAGTCGGTGACTTTAAGGGAGGTGGCCAATGAGGCCCGAGATAGGGAAATCCAGGAGAGGATGGATCGAATGGAGAGACAAATAGAGACACTGACATCAATCCTGCAGGAACTCAGGGAGAGACAGAGGAAAGCAAGCAATGACATCCCTAAGTCCAGCTACGGGAACGCCCCCGCCCGAGAGCATGTGGGATATGAAGCCCAGAGGCCAAAAACACCAAATGTTACAGGGAGGGAGGAGACGAACCTGGAGGAAAGAGAATCCCGTCAACACTTACAAGATATGGCACCTACCTCCCGCGCGGAGGAATTATTGGAGGGGGAAGTGCGCAGGTTGGCGCAGGTTGTAGAGGGCCTCTAGGGAAACGGGAAAGCCCCGAGTTGGAGGATAATGCTGGACAGTGAGTCCCCACTCTCAGCGGAGATCATGGGCATCACAATCCCTCGAGATTTTTCTTTCCAGATTTGAAATTCTCGGGGAAGAGCGACCCGTTGGTTCAACGACATGACCGGAGTACAGGGCCTGACGGTAGCCCAACGATGCAGGGCCTTCCCACTTACTCTGGAAGGGAGGGTGAGAGAATGGTACCGCAGACTACCGCGGGGAAGCATTCTGAGCTTCGAATAGATGTGCAGGGAATTTGCGGAGCAGTTCCGAGGCACGGTGGCCCCCGAAAATGACATGGTAGTGCTGGCGGAGATAAAACAGAGGGAGGGGGAGTCCCTCCGGGAGTTTGTCAAAAGATACCAGCGGTCATTCCTGGATCTTGGGGCATTCAATCACCCCCAGGCTCTGAGGGGGCTAAAGGATAGGATCAGGATTGGGAGACCATGGTACAACTTACGAAGCCCCTCGATTCGTTCGTATTCTGATGCATACGAGCAGGTGAAGATAGACATGGTTATTGAGGAGGAAAAGGCTGCGAAACTGAAAAGTGAACAGGACAGTGGAGCGAAACGGAAAGAAAAAGGAGGGTCTGCTCGGGGAACACCGACTTCCAGAGTAATAAGGCAACGGGTTGCTCCTTATAACCCCTACCAAAGAGCTCCCCAGCCATGAGTGGCTCCCGGTCCACCTCACGGGTCCCCCATCCCGCAACCTACCTGCAAGCCGACCCATGCCGAACAATAGCAAAGCCGACCGCCCATTACCCCCAAACACGGGAAGCTTCCCTCAGGATAAGGCGGTACAGGTGGTTGAACAAAGTCCCGCCTACAGACAGTACACCTCATTGAAGGTGCCGCTCGAGGAAATATTCTAAGTGGCAGAGGAACCGGGGCTGTTGAGCCCCCCGAAACGAATGTCTAAATAGGCCGAATGAAGAGACAGGGGGTGGTTTTACCGATTCCACAGTGACCACGGCCACTCGACGTCACAGTGCCAGGATTTGAAGAACCAGGTGGAAGACTTGGTTAGAAACTGATATTTAGACGAGTTTATTGAAGGGGGCCATCCAGTAGTCGAGTAGGAGCCAGAGGAAAATAACCGAGCCTGTGGCATGGACCTTGAGCCGCCAGCTATGAGGGTGATATTAGGGGGACCCACAATGGCAAGAAATTATAACAGGGCTCGAAAGAACTATTGCAGATAAGCCTCTGCTGGCCGAGACGTCCTACTCACTGTGCCTGCTGTAAAAAAGGCTAAGGTAGGGCAAGTGCCCATCATATGGACGGATGAAGACGAGGAGGGGGTGTTATACCCCCACGAGGATGCCTTGGTTGTGAAGGCAAATGTTGCCAATAAGGAGATCGACGGAATACTAGTGGATTAGAGAAGTTCGGTGGACATTCTCTTCAAGTTCACACTCGATGATTTAGGAATAGCGGATGTAAGCCTCGAGCAAACGACACCTCCCTGAAAGGGTTTGAGGGAAGAAGGTTGACCCCTCTGGGAATCATCAAACTGGCTGTGACTATGGGTTTGAGGCCATTTGAAAAGAACATGATGCTAGATTCCGTGGTGGTGGATGATGTCAGCCCCTACCAAGCAATACTAGGAAGGCCCTTCATGAGGATCAGCTAGTCGGTGTTATCCACCCATTACTCAGCCTTGAAGTATCGAGTGAATGGAGCCGTAGGGGTTGTCAAGGGTATTCAGAAGGTCGCGAGAAGCTGCTATGCTGTGGCAACAAAGGAAACAATGCAAATAACATCGTTGGACTTGAGGGGAGAGTGTTATACCCCCACGAGGATGCCTTGGTTGTGAAGGCAAATGTTGCCAATAAGGAGATCGACGGAATACTAGTGGATTCGAGAAGTTCGGTGGACATTCTCTTCAAGTTCACACTCGATGATTTAGGAATAGCGGATGTAAGCCTCGAGCAAACGACACCTCCCTGAAAGGGTTTGGGGGAAGAAGGTTGACCCCTCTGGGAATCATCAAACTGGCTGTGACTATGGGTTTGAGGCCATTTGAAAAGAACATGATGCTAGATTCCGTGGTGGTGGATGATGTCAGCCCCTACCAAGCAATACTAGGAAGGCCCTTCATGAGGATCAGCTAGTCGGTGTTATCCACCCATTACTCAGCCTTGAAGTATCGAGTGAATGGAGCCGTAGGGGTTGTCAAGGGCATTCAAAAGGTCGCGAGAAGCTGCTATACTGTGGCAGTAAAGGAAACAATACAAATAACATCGTTGGACTTGAGGGGAGAGTCGAAGAATGGGAGACAGGAGCCCATTGAGGAGCTAGAAGAAATCAGGATAAGACCGAACGACCATGAGAAGAAGGTTTGGATTGGCTCAGGCATTAGCGGGCAGTTAAGGGAAAATCTGACCGAGTGTTTGCGAGCATACTCTGGTGTATTCGCCTGGACACATGAGGATATGAGGCCATGAACTGCGAGGTAGAAAAATTACTGAAAGCAAGATTCATAAGGGAAGTCACCTACCCTGAATGGATCTCGAATGTAGTGTTGGTAAAAAAGGGAAGTGGGAAGTGGAGAATGTGTGTGGACTTCACAGATGTGAATAAAGTTTGTCCGAAAGACAGCTTCCAATTGCCAAAAATAGACCAACTGGTGGATCCACAGCAGGATACGGCCTGCTCAGCTTCATAGATGCCTTCTCAGGCTACAACCAAATTCCTATGTACCGGCCGGACGAGGAATGCATGGCCTTTATCACCAACCAGGGCCTATTTTGCTACAAGGTAATGCCCTTTAGCCTGAAAAACGCAGGGGCAACCTACCAGAGACTAATGAACAAGATTTTCAAGCCACTAATCGGCCACACGATGGAAGTTTATGTGGACGATATGATCACTAAGTCCAAGGACGCGGAGGAACATGTGAAGCATTTGGAGGGAACCTTCGCGCTCCTAAGAAAATATCGGATGAAACTTAATCCAGAGAAGTGTTCCTTTAGAGTTGGTTTGGGAAAATTCTTGGGTTTCATGGTCAGTTATAAAGTAATCGAGGCCAATCCAGAGAAGATAAAAGCAGTGGTAGAGATTAGGTCCCCGCGCACTCTCAAGGAGATACAGAGTCTCACTGGAAAATTGGCATCCCTCAACAGATTCATCTCCAGAGCTATAGATAAGTGCCGCGTCTTCTTCCAGGAAATGAGAAAAGGGAGAAAGACAAAGTGGACACCAGAATGTAAGGCGGCGTTCCAACAGCTGAAGGAATATTTACTGAAGGCCCCGCTGCTGTCAACACTGCGAACAGGGGAAGTTCTGTATTTATATTTGGCTATGTCACAATGGGCAACAAGCTCAGTTTTGGTAAGGGAAGAGTCGGGGTGCAGAACCCCGCATACTACATGAGCAGAGCTTTGTTGGGAGCAGAGACTCGGTATCCGATAATGGAGAAGTGGGCACTGGCCCTAGTAACAGCAGCCCGGAAGTTGAGACCTTACTTCCAAGCACACTCGGTGATAATTTTAACGAACCAGTCGCTTAGGTAGATTTTGCACAAGGCGGAGACTTCCGGCAAGTTGGTGAAATGGTCAATAAATTCAGTGAATTCGACATAAGCTACCAAACCCGAACGATAATATGGGTGCAATCCTTAGCAGACTTCGCGGTCAAGTTCACGGAGAGGAACAAAAAAGCGGACATCGAGCATCTAGCAGGTCCCTCTGCCTCAAGCAATGCATGGATAGTCACAGTGGATGGGTCATGTGGGGATCAAGGAGTAGGAGCAGGGGTTGTGCTTTTCAGTCCTGAAGGGGTGGAGGTGCAATACGCCGTAAAGCTCGAATTTGAGGCAACCAACAACTAAGCCGAGTACGAGGCTGTAATAGCAGGATTGAAGCTCGCCCTGGTAGTAAAAATGGAAGAGGTAAAACTTCAGACAAACTCTCAGCTAGTAGCAAATCACCTCAACGAAAGCTTCCAAGCAAAAGGTGAGAAGATGGAGGCCTATCTTCTGAAAGTAAAGCAGCTGATAAAGAAATTCTGAATGGTCGAAGTGGAACAGATCTCGAGGGGGAAGAACTTTTGAGCTGACATGATAGCGCGAATGGCTGCTATATCCGACCCCAAAATGCCGAAGTCTATCTTGTTGGAAATCAGAACCTGCTCGAGCATCAAGCAGGAGGACGAGCTAATAAGCTTAACATCGAGCAGTACCTTGATGGACCCAATTGTCTCTTATCTCAAGGAAGGGACGTTGGCTACCGATAAGAAGCAGGCAAGGAAGCTAAAGTGTCAAGCGGCCAGGTACACGTTGATCGATGGGGTATTATACAAGCGATGATACACTCTCCCACTGCTACGCTGTGTAGACAAAGAGGAAGCTGATTATGTCCTCCGGGAAATACACAAAGGGATTTGCGGGAACTACTCCGGTGCGAGGTCTCTGGCTTTCAAAGCCTTAAGGGAAGGGTACTTCTGGCCCCAGATGCACCAAGATGCGCAAGAAAGGACCAAGAGCTGCAAGAATTGTCAAAGTTTATCCAATTACATGGCCCAGCCACCCGAGAACCTCACAGTGACAAACTCACCTTGGCCGTTTACTCAATGGGGGATCGACTTAATCGAGCCGCTACCAGAAGGGAGAGCGTCTACAACACACGTCGTGGTGGCAATTGATTATTTCACCAAATGGGTCAAAATGGAAGCTTTGAGCAGTATTACATAAAGCAGAACCGTTGACTTCATTTGGAAAAATGTGATTTACAGGTACGGGATCCCCCACGCACTGGTTACAGACAACGGGAGGCAGTTTGACAACCACAAGTTCAGGGACTTCTGCATGAACATGGGAATAGAGCTACAGTTCTGCTCGCCATCACACCCGCAGGCCAACGGGCAAGTGGAAGCTGCAAACAAGATTATAAAGTGCCTACTGAAGACCAGACTCAGCGAACAAAAGGGAGCTTGGGTTGACGAACTACCTGGCGTATTGTGGACTTATAGGACCACGCATAGAACCGCCACGGGGGAAACCCTCTTTTTCTTGGCATTTGAGCATGAAGCAGTGGTCCCTGCCGAAATAGGGATGGGGACACATCAAATGGAACACTTCAACGAAGAGCAAAACGATGAGCAGATGTGCGCAAATTTAGACTTGCTGGAAGAAAAAAGGGAAAGGTCCGCAATGAAAATAGTGGAATACCAGCAGAGGGTGGCCCGCTATTACAACCGGAACGTACACATCCGTCAATTTCAGGTGGGAGATTGGGTGCTTAGAAAGGTGAATCAGAATATCAAGGACCCCAGGCAAGGGGTGTTGGGCCCGAACTGGGAAGGCCCATATAGGGTCTCTCAAATAGCCGATTCGGGAGCGTACAGGCTGACCTACCCAAATGGACGGGAAGTCAAGAGGCCGTGAAACGCGCAGCATTTAACGAAGTATTTCCAGTAAGTCTTCTTGTAACGTGAGCCGTGATACTTGGTTTTATTTGACTTTTTCTAAAATATAAAGGGTGTAAAACCTTGTACATGAATAAATGTGAAGACAAACACTTCTAATAATAAGTCAATATGAGCAAGTTGGAGCCTATAAGGAACGCAAAGGCCAGAAGTCTCAAAGCCTAACTTAAGGCGAGACGGTGCCAAGCGTGAGCCAAAAGCAGGCTCGAGCAGAATAAGCTCGCAAAAGAACGCAAAGGTCAGAAGTCTCTAAGCCTAACTTAAGGAGAGACGGTGCCAAGCGTGAGCCAAAAGCAGGCTCGAGTAGAATAAGCTCGCAAAAGAGCAAAGGCCAGAAGTCTCTAAGCCTAACTTAAGGCGAGACGGTGCCAAGCGTAAGCCAAAAGCAGGCTCGAGCAGAACAAGCTGGTAAAAGAAAGCAAAGGCCAGAAGTCTCTAAGCCTAACTTAAGGCAAGATGATGCCAAGCGTGAGCCAAGAGAAGGCTCGAGCAGAATAAGCTTGCAAAAGAACGCAAAGGCCAGAAGTCTCAAAGCCTAACCTAAGGCGAGACGGTGCCAAGCGTGAGCCAAAAGTAGTCTCGAGCAGAATAATCTCGCAAAAGAACACAAAGGCCAGAAGTCTCTAAGCCTAACTTAAGGCGAGACAGTGCCAAGCGTGAGCCAAGAGAAGGCTCGAACAAAATAAGCTCGTAAAAGAACACAAATGAAGGCTCAAGAAAAATGGGCTCGAAGAAGCAAAGCAAGAGCATAAAATATGTTAAAGGTTGCTTAGTAAAGGCCTGAAGTATACCTCATAGAAAATTGCAAGACAAAAAAAAAATTGTAAACACAAGGGCAAGTTAACAAATACATTTTTTCAATTTATTCAACAAATAGTACAAGGGCAAAAAAAAAGAAACTCAGGAGGCTGGAGCTTTCGGGCTAGCAGTGGGGGCAGGGGCCTCGGAGGACGGAGCACCTTCGGTGACGGCAGCAGCAGCGGAGGAGGTCTTGGCAGCAGGAGGAGCGGCTACTCCTGATCCTGCATGGTCCTGAGTTAGAGGGTCCCTTGGCTCTTGATTTTGGGCATCCTGCTCGAGCATGTAAGCATCCACGCCCGCCTCGAGCTTGGACATATCCAAGTCAGGATATTCCTTGCCCAAAACGGACATGAGGCATTCATAGCTGAAGCTCACCCTGTTGTTGTATTCCACAGCAAGCCGGCCTTCCAGGGAGTCTACTTTGCCTTAAAGACAGGAAACCTCTTCCTCCAAGGTCCTCTCGAAGGAAAACCTCTACACGTCTAAGTCCTTTCAAGAGTTCACCAACTCGTCCCAGACCACAGACAGCTCCTTCTCAAGTTGGAGTGCTTTGGACTCAGACAAAGCTGCCTTCTCCTCGAAGGTAGAGATCTCAGTGCGAAGCTTTGCTGCCTCTTCATCCTTCTGCTCAAGAATCTATCTTAGAGTCCAGAGTATTGGTCTTGAAGGCAGTGACAGCAGCCGTAACATGGGATGAGAGGCGGTGGAGCATACTAGCCAAATCACTAGCATTGGAAGCCTCCAATCCCTCCAAGAATTTCTCCTCCATATGCCTGGAAAAATCCCTGACATTGGGGTCGGCAACGTCAGGCTTTTACTACTCCTGGGAACGTCCTGCTCGAGACCGGGCTAGAACGACAGACCTCGACCATCTTCGGGTCGCCTTTTCTACTGACTGCTCAGTCTCTCTAACAGGAGGAGCAACCCTGATGGGCGAGGCTGGAGTATCAACCCTAGACCTCTTGGGTGGAGCAGAGGAGCTGCTCGAATGATCCGCTGTGCTGAAGGGCCTCTTCAGCCGAGAGAGAATATCGCTCATTTCCTCCTGAGAAGCGAGGCCGAACTCGATGAGATTATGAATTGAGAGTAGCTCCCGGCACGAGCTCGCATTGTCAAGGGCAGTATTGACACGCGATTGAAGCTCCTCCCAATCCGATGAGACGCGCTTCAAGATACTACAACGACAGCCAGGAAAGAGTGGTGAGAAAAATGCGAGCAGGAAAATAAAAGTGAAAAATGCAATGAACAGCAGACGACCTGGGGTGCAAAAATGAGAGGGAATTGGGGGAACCCCCTCAGCGGTAGAGGCTACTCGCCCCCAGTCTCCTCCGTTAAAAAAGAACTTGCCCTTCCAGTTGCCACTAGAGGTGGGGAGGTCAATGACTAGTTTCTTGCCTTTCAGACTAGAGGTGAGATAATACCAGCCTGTGTCCTTTGGACTGCTCTTCAATTGGTAGAGATGCTTTATCTCCTCTACCGATGGCTCACCCAAATTACACCACCTCCACAAAATATACAACCCAAACAGAACCCTCCAACCATTGGGGTTTAACTGACCTGGGGCTAAACGTAGTCTGGATAGAACCCGACGAAATAGGGTTAAAGAGGCCACCTAATGCCCCACTTGAAACACTCCAAATAAAGGGTGATGTACCCTCGGGGAGGGCAGCTGGGCATGTCACCTTTACTGGGAACACGTAGGTCCACACTGGCCGGAATATGATACATGTCCCTAAGCTGGTCTAGATCTGGGTGTGAAGTCTCACACCTCATATAGTCAATTACAAACCACCCAGCCTCTGACCTCAGACCAACCCTCTCCCCTTATTGCGGCTCACTATAACCATCCTATTTGACTTGGAGTCACTCGAAGAAGATGATTCTTCAGACGAAATTCGACAGGGTTGTTGTGTATCTGACATATTTCTTATGGACACAATCTACCAAATGGGAACCAAAAACTCATAAGATGAAAAACAAAACGAGAACGAGAACGAGAACGAGAAGAAGGAGAAAAGTTCATACCTGATGAAAGATCGGACGGCAGCAACGACAGAAAAGGAAGTAAGAAATATTTACAGGCGACTGATTTTGGTGTTAGCAGAGATTGGAAGCAAGAAGCACAGTGAAGAAATTGAGGGTTTTTAAAGGAGAAAGCACGTCTTGTCAACAGACGGCAAGCTACTCAAGGGACGCGACTGTTCAAGTAACCGCCTCTTCAAAATTCAAACAAGCGGCCCAGATCCACCCACGCATCCTGCATTAAATATGAAGTGACGAAAAAGGTGGATAGCTCAGCATAAGAAGATAAAAAGGCGGGGAAGCCAGCTCAAACAAGAATTTTCTAGTCTTATATCACTTCACTCCAAAAAACTAAAAACTGGGGGACTAGTGTTTGGGTAATACCGAGCAAAGCCCCTCAAGGTCATCCCAGCCCGAGCAGAAGACTTGACCACTGGCACGAAGACGCCCTCACTAGGTATCAAAGCTGATCAAGGTCAAGTGATCCAAGGCCAGTCGAGTTCCGACCCTCTTTTTCTACTCGAGGTCTTCGAGCCTCCAAGCAGAATCCAGTCACACTATCAAAAACACGGAGGGGAGGCAAAACTCGAGCAGAGCTGGCTCAAGAAAGGTTGACCCCTCCTCCTGAAAACTTAACATGATGATCGATGCCTGGTAGACAACCCACGCTGTAGGGTTTCATCACTGTTATCGATGGTCGGCGCACACCCCCACAGTGTCATCATTTCATACACGCGTGCACGGCACTATCATTGGGCCGCGGGAACCCATACCCGCCTGACATCCCACATCCCCAGGGTGTGCCAAGTTAACCCCAGCTATCAGAGGGGCCCAGACACCATTAATGTGGAGGACGACTGTCCCGGCAGGAGAAGGACGGGAAAACAGGAGGATAAATATCAACCGAAGGATAAGGTTAAGGGGTTCTTCTTCTTCCTTTTTGCCTTTTCTCTTCTGAAATCTTTTAGATTCTCTCTCTATCACATTTACCCTTAAATCACCTCATTTCTCCGGTCTCTCCAACAAAGAGGGATACAAAAAGAATCAACCCGATTACTGACTTGAGCGTCGGAGGGTTTTCACCTGAAAAACACTTGGCAACCCCTGACATTGTTCTTTGTGAGCGTAGGTCGAAGGAAACTATTATTCTAATGAATGGAGGAGAACGGGGATTAGCAAGGAATCCTGCTCAAACATACTGTGAGCAGAGGGCCATAGCTTTACTTAAAACCGAGAAGAAAAACTGCATCAACAGAAGATTCTAGTTGTAATTGAATCTTTCGAATCACTTTATGAAAAATGATTAAAGTTACATTTATATAGTCAGCTACTGAATTAGTTACATATTCTATTTTCTAATTATACAAGTGTGATTAAGCTAAAAACAAATAGAGCTGAGTAACTTACTTTGGCCAACTCAGCAGCTTGGTGAGCTAATTCTTTATTGCTGTCACACATTATTAGCATACTTCGTAGTGCATATAATAGTTGAATCACTAACAACACCTCTCAAGCTGAAATGTCCAGGATGGACATTCGGCTTGCTGCGCAAGTAACTAAACTGTTTAAATGTGAAAGCCTTGGTCAACACATCTGCTGTTTGATCCTCACTTGGCACATAACACACCTTATCTCGAATAAAATGAATATCAAGCTCAACATGTTTAGTTTTGGCGTGATAAACAGGATTATATGCCAAGGATATGGCTCCTCGATTGTCATACTACATGACTGGAGTTGTACTCAGCTGAATGTGTAGCTCATTAAGTAAAGATTGTATCCAGATGACCTTTGAAGCTGCATAAGCTAAGGCTTGATATTCAACCTCTGTGCTGGATCGTGAAACTACTCCTTTATTCTTGGAAGACCATGAGACCAGATTTGCACCAAGATAAACTGCAAACCAGCCACTGACTTCCTGTCATCCTTATCACAAGCCCAATCTGAATCTGTAAAGCAATGTATCTGCATAGCTCTTTTGTTATAAAACTGAAGCCCAAAATGCAGAGTACCTTTCAAGTACTTCAAAAATCATTTGTAAGCTTCCTAGTGTTGAATTCTTAGGTTACACAAAAATTGATTTAGTTTATTAACTGAAAAGGAAATTTCTGGTCTGGTAAGAGTAACATACTGTAAAGCACCAATGACACTTCTGTATTGTGAAACATTACTGATTATATCCCCTGAATCTTTTGTAAAGTAATTACTAATTGACATAGGAGTAGCCTCTGGACTGCAACTGACGGTATCATGCTTGGCTAAGATATATGCAATGTACTTTACTTGTGACTAATGAATTCCATTTTCAAATTTTATGACCTCAATTCTGAGAAAATAATGCTGCTCTTCTAAGTCCTTTAAAGCAAATGTTTGATGCATGTCTTGAATATCTTATTGTACCGCTTCTGTACTTGAACCAAGACTAATAGCACATGTCCACTATTCCACATATAAAAGAGAGAATTATCAGCTTTTGAATTATGAAAATGCCATTGAGAGATCATGGCAGTCTTGAATTTGTTAACTTGCATATGTGATGAGTTTTGCTAGGATCAAAAAATCCTTCAAGATGGGCCATGTATACATTCTCTGTCAATATCCCATTTAGAAATGCATTGTTCACATCTACTTGTCTTATAGTCCACTGATGTTGAACTACAAGACTAGGAACAATTCTAACTATTGAAGCTTTAATAACAAGATTGAAAGTTACAGTGTTATCAATCCCATATGTTTGATAGAATCCCTTAACAATAAGCCTAGCTTTGTATCTTGAGATGGATCCATCTGAGTTATATTTTATCCTAAACACCCACTTATTGCCAATGATTTTGACAGGAGTAGTAGGTAATACCAGGTCCCAAGTATGATTAGTCTGAAGAGCTTGATACTCTTCTAACATTGCTTTAAACCATATTGGATCAGCGAGTGCTGGAGAAGCAGAAGTGGATTCTAATGGTTGGGTAAAAAGAGTTGTCAAATAAGACTTAGGTTTATAAATGCCATTTTTAGATCTAGTAACCATAGGGTGACCAACAGGTAGGGGTGCAAGAAGTTGATGTGGTGGTGAGATAGGTGGTTGTGAGGAGCCTGAAGAAGACTCAGATAAGAAAGGCTCAGAAGAAGAATTTGAAATTATATGATTATTAGAAGGAGAAACAGATGATGTTGGAGAATGAGAAGAAATACTTGGATAGATGTTGCTAAGGTATTTGAAGTTGAGTTAAAAAAAAATCTGTAACTCTATGATAGAAGAAGTTTGAACAGAATTATAAGAAGGTGACAAGGAACAGCTTTCTGTTATGGAGGAGAAATCCAATCCATAAACATAAGGAAAAGAATTTTTATCAAAAACAACATGATTAGAAATATTTTTTTTTCCTGATGAATGTAGACATTAATAGCTAATAACTAAAGTTTCACATAACATACCCAATTATAAATTTAATCAATGTATATGAATAAATAAAATTTAAATGTGAGATACAGAAATTCGTTAAAAATAAAAAAAAAATAGCATTCAATTTTAACTCACTGCACCAGTAATAATTATCATTTCATATTCTCATTCAACATAAGTTTTAAGAATTAAGATCTTTATTTCATTAGCATTCATCCAACGTGATTCCTACAATAATGATTAAAATTAATATTTTCTAAGGAATAATACTTTTTAAATACTAATCCGAACAAAATTATAATAATGAAATAATCCATACTTTAAGTTAAAGAATAATAGTTCATACAAAGTTATAATAAATATATAATAATCCATGTATTATTATATATTTTTATTTAGTTTAGGTTATGGCTTTAGTTAAAGCTTAGGCATGTTGTAACTTGCGCACATGTTTATACTTTATAATTATTTACTTTGTATATTTTTATATTTAAATACTTTTTTAATTAAAATTAAATTAAAAATATTTGAAAAAAAAAAGTGCAGGTTTGGCTGATATCCATACTGGTATCCGTTAGATTTTTAGCTAATACAAACTCACTCGCAACTTAGTGCCGGTTTCAATTTATAATATCAAATCTGCCCGCAACTTGCAAAATTACGCGCAGCAAATAGGTTTTGGCCAGTGGGTTTGGGCAGATTTGCAGATTTGCTGGTTTGTGAGTACTATTGCCATCTCTGCTATAATGAATGAATATGCATTTGCCTGTTGTAAAATCAAATTTGTGTTTATTATATGGTCTGAGAGATGGAAAGCAAACACAGCCAAAGGTGCTTAGGAACAAATAATATGGCTTATGATTGAAAATCTTTTAAAAAGGGGAAATGTTGTTTAACACAAGAGTATGAAGTATGTTAATCAAATAAACAGTAGTATAGAATGCATTCCACCAGAAGTACAGAGGTAAGTTTGCTTGTGCTAGTAGTGTGAGACCAATGTCAACCATATGTCTGTGTTTCCTCTTAATTTTTTGATTTTGATGATGGATATAAGGGAAAGGATGTTGAAAATGAACTCCTCAAATAGTGAATAATGAAGAAAAAGTTCTGAACTCCTCCCCCTCTCCTCTTCCTCCTCTTCCAAAATCAGTTTGGACTGTTTTTACCTTTAGCTGCAGATGATTTTCAACGAATTGTTTGAAAGTGGTGAAAACTTATAGAGTATCAGATTTTGCACTTAATGGAAATATCTAAGTGAATCTACTATAGTCATCTAAAATGGAAAGATAGTAAGTGTATCCCTGCGTGGAAG
The DNA here is from genome assembly GCA_025617385.1 of Murraya koenigii. Lineage (NCBI taxonomy): Eukaryota > Viridiplantae > Streptophyta > Magnoliopsida > Sapindales > Rutaceae > Murraya > Murraya koenigii. The sequence goes on from CM046811.1 coordinate 32,214,237, forward strand.
AAACATGAGAGGGACCTCAAAGATCTACATAAAGTAGTTCCAAGGGTTTTGATGTTGTGGTAACAACAGAATTAAAATGCTGCAAATAATTTTTCCTAAATTGACAGGCATTACAAAAATTCAAATGATCAGCTTTATTAAAACCAGAAAAGTACATTTTTTAGAGTAAACACAGTAGGATGTCCAAGTCTTTCATTGAGAAGATTTACATCAACTGATTGCATTGTAACAGCAGACAAGCATGATTTCTTATTAAGTTTAGACAAACTGAGAATATCATATTTTTCAGAAGGAAAAACATAACATGAAGTAAAAAGTGATTCAGGCTTATTTAAAGAAAGATCACTGAGAAAAGATGATGCAACGGCAACAGAATCTTAGACTCTATACTAGCCACCTTTAGTATATTGATTAAAGCATATTGATTTTCTAATTAATAAAATATTTCAAGTATTTATTCATATATTTTGAATTGCATTAATATTTTGAGTAAAGTCCATTTAATCATATTATATGTATTTATGCGATCACTATGTGGATTCGCAGAAGACATAAATACAAGTTATCTTATGATTAAATAAATTAAGTTCGCAGTTGATAAATAAAGTTGAGCACTTTATTTAGGTATAGACTGTAATAAATTTATTGAGTGATTTGTCTTAATCATGTATGAATTTATTGATGTAGTATGTCTACATTGAACTGGATCACATATGAGATTTAATTAACCTAGTAATAACTGTCAGACTTATTAAATCTCATAGGCATTGATTTACTGTAATCTTAATCTTCAGTTAGTTATGATTTCATGATTGTGGTTGTTATTTCATTTGAGTTACCAATGGGCATGACATACACATGTAGTCTAGATTACCCGGTATCTTGGTGGGAGCAATTACAAGTATTGAAATTATAGATTAACAATATAGAATTTGTACGACACATCTCTTGATGGATTTTCAGTACTTGATCATAGAATTTTCTGGCAAGAGTGTCTCAACATAAATAAGTATGTTGATAATGATCATTAGAGAAAACCAGTAAGTATCAAGGAAAAAGATGTAATTAAATTGGTTGGACAGTTGAGATATCAATTTGAATTAACGATGTGGTACAAAGGATTGTGCAGTAAAGAAATCAATGTGGCTTGGGCAAATTATATTCGAGCATACAATTATAGAGGTCAATTCCAATCTTATAGTGGAGTAGAATTGGAATTAAATAATTATATTTGTTTAATTACAAATTTAATTATTGTAGCCACTATTGTATATTCCCAAATGATCCCCGGATTAGCTCATTTAATTGACAACACCATCACTGGACCCAAAAGTAAGAAAAACTGGCATATTAGATGAAAATCATAATTATAATATTTGTTAAGGCCTAGTATGTTATATTTAAGTGTAAATTGGGGCTTGTAATATTTTATAAGGTAGTTTCCTAGTTAGTTACACATTCCTTCCACTTTTAGGTAAGTGGAGAGATAGTTAAAAGAGGAATTCTATTTTAAATAGAAATCCTAATCCCAACATACTAGGGTTTTTCATAAGATATTATAAAAGGGGCTTTATTCTCTTAAATTGAAAAACAAGAGAATCCCAAGGATTTGAAGAAAAATACAGAAGACATCTAAGAGGAGCCAGTTGCAATTGGGGAGTGGTGAAACAGACGCCCACACGTCCAGTGTTGATCAAACTTGAGTCATAGCCTGGAAGATCGTTTGGAGGCGGATTTACAACTCTCAATTGTTCATCTTCTCAAAACATCAAGGTATAAATTTCTAGATTACTTAATTCTTATATGTTGTATGAGATCGGTCCTAAAAGGTTTTAATTGAAAAATTGAAAAACCTAGTTTTATTCCCTTCAGTTATGATTATGGATCTTTATTACTCATTTCTTTTATGTAAGATAATGGTTGAAGTTATTTGTAATAGTAATATTACAAATTTTATCGACTTAATATGTTTGCCAGATCTTTCTTGGCATGTCAATAATCCAATACTATCGAAATGAGAAGTGTCCAAAATATCAAATTGTTTTCTCCTCAAAATCATGTGCATGAATTTTTTTTTTTTTTCTGATGATATCACACTATATATCAAGAAACAACGTGTGGCAGCCTCCAAATTGACTTGGTAAGAACAAAAATAATAATAAATAAATAACTAAAAACTGACATTAAGTGATAAATAATCTCTAACTTTTATCGACTTAAACGTATTTAAGCTTCATTTTCACATGCTATAAGGAATAAAAGCCAATTTTTTTAATTTTTTTTTTTTAATTTTTGGCATGGGTGGTGTCTAGCTCAAATGTAGTTTAGGTATGAGGTGAATATCATTATTATAAATAAAATAAAAAGTAGTTAAATCTCAACTATATATTAATACTAATAGACTCATGACCTTTTAAGATACTAAATTCTTTTCATAAACTTTTAAGATACTAAATTCTTCTTACCTTTTGAGAAACACATTATATTAGACTGATAGTAAATTTGTAATAGTAATATTACAATTTTAATATCGTGGATGTAATGAGTAATAAAAAATAGATTTAATATATATATATAACCTAGGTAAAAGAACAAACATTGGGGATCAAGTGTCCACTATTATGAGCATTGATATTTGGGGAAAAAAATCTGAAAAAACACTGACAAAATGAAATATAACACGTTATGGTATTGGACGAAAAAGACAAAATAATCAAATAATCCTATGACATTAAATAGATTTATAGTTTATTTTATTAATATTTTGTCAGCCTTTAGTCTCTTTAGTATTTTCCCCCTACTATTAGCTTCTATATATGTATGGCTTCAAATTAAATCGAACTGATGTGTCGCATGTATTTGTACTTGCAGTTCTTGAAATTATATAATACTTCAACAGAACTATATATACATATAAAACTTAAGTTTCTATTATACTACTCGTAGTGGGAAGCATGACTTTCCAGCACCATATCATGATATGCCATGAAGATCTTCTATTATTATCACAAACAGAGATCTGGACTTTTACAAAGAGAATTAAGATCAAAGAGTAGAGAGGTTGATCAGAAATCATCAATGGCGGAGGGCGGGACGACGTTAGAGTACACGCCGACGTGGGTGGTGGCCTTAGTCTGTAGTGTCATCGTTATCATATCTCTTGCCGTGGAACGTTTTCTCCATTACATTGGCAAGGCATGTGCATGCATCAATTAATTTTCATGTCTTGTATTAATATGGTTAATTTTGCTAGAAATATGTATGCATACTAAATTGTGTTTTGATCAAATTTTCATGTAGGTGTTGAAGAAAAACAACCAAAAACCTCTTTTTGAAGCATTGCAGAAAATCAAAGAAGGTCTAGCTAGCTACCATAACCGTGCATGCTCATGATAATTGAGTGTAGTTGTTCGCATGTTTTAAAATACACTAAAGAAATGTTACAGAAAAAATTTTTTTTTTTTAAACTTCTTTTTCCTTGGTCTTATACACTTTCAAATTGGCTGTGGGGTTGATGCAGAGTTGATGCTGTTGGGGTTTATATCATTGCTACTGACAGTGTTTCAAGGAATGATTGCTAAAATCTGCATATCTGAGGAGTTAGCAAGTAAATGGTTGCCTTGTGACAAAAAGGCACACAAGGCTGCTACAAAACCCACTGCTCATTTCGAGTCATTCTTCTCTTCCTTTACGTCTCATCATGGCGCCGGCCGCCGCCTTCTCGCCGAGTCCTCAGCCTCCGGCGATTACTGTGCTGCCAAGGTAACTTAACTCTCTCTTATTCAACTCTTTACTTCTTTAGCTTATAATTTGTTAGTTTCACTCTGTTAAGTTATTATTTTTGGCATAGTCTTTATTATAGAAAATGTTAAGTGGTTTGAATTTTGAATTTTTACTTTTTTTACTTTATTTATAATTAAGCTATTTTTCATTAGATTTAAAAGATTATGATAGATTAAGAAAAAAAATTATGAGATAATCATCATTCAAATATTAATGATTCTATATATATATAAAAGATGTCATGCTCAACAAGTCCGGTCATCCAAATTTTGTAAAATTTGGAAATTTAAATTAGAATTAAAGTTTTACATTATTATTTGGTTATTTTATAGTATCGTAGAACTAAAATTCTAATTTAAATTTTTATTTTAGGATATTCAGACGTACCTACTTAAACATCATTTCATATAAAAATAACGAGGAATGTTATCTGCACATGGCATGAGTTGTGGATTTGGCGCCAGCCAAATTTATTCTGAAATTGAAAACGACAGATCTTATGTTCACTCATCCTTCATAAGTCAAAGGCCAAAAGTCAAGGAACAAAATAGTTGTGTACACGATATCCTAATTATATTTCTCAAACATTATAATTAATTACAGCTCCAGTGCTCCACATTCTCTCTCTCTCTCTCTCTATCGAATAATATTTTTTATCCAATCAATGTTTTGAAGGATGTTTCAACATTTAGATTCTCAATTAATTAACCTACCCATGCGTGATGCATGGTTCTTTACTATTTCATTTAACTATACTTATGCTTCGATCAAATAGAATTTGATTTAACTTATAAGATCGCTTAAAATCCTGAAACCAAATCTCGCTTACATAACACAATAAAGTGTCTCAATCAAAAATGCCCTTAATTTTTGAGCGAATCTCTATTTTGATCATGAAATATGAACAAGGAATAACGAATATACATATGAATTTTCTATCTTCCAAAAGTTATCCTTAATTAAACTCTCTCATTAGTACTTATTTCAAAACTTGAGAAATTCTAGAATTCATATCATATCATATCGGTCATACAACAAGTAAATTATGTTATGACATTTGTACATTTATTTTGATAAACTAGCATACAAGTGGTAATTATACTAAATTTAAATACACATGTCATATATATATATTAGTTAGTTACATTTCATTTGAAGCCAAAGTTTTACTCAGTAGACAAAGTTCACTAAATGCTATCGGTTAGAGAACTATGCAAGTAATAAATTAATTGAGGTTTCTTATAGCTTAATTATTTAATATCTAAATTAGAAACTTCTGATATGACATAGGAAATTGTAAAATTAAAATTTAGATTTAATTCTCTCTTTGTTAATTCATATGTTTCAGGGGAAGGTGCCATTGCTGTCCATCACTGCATTGCATCATCTTCACATATTTATATTTGTGCTCGCCGTTGTTCATGTCACTTTCTGTGCTCTAACCATTCTCTTTGGAGGAGCTAAGGTACCTAATATCTTCTCTATTAACTTCATTATTTTCAAAATTTTCTACTCAATTAACTCATGAGAAATGTTAATGTTTGTTTTCTAAAATATGCATGTGCCTTATATTCTAGATACGCAAATGGAAACAGTGGGAGGATTCAGCTGCAAGTGGAGAACATAATCTAGCAACAGGTAGTCTTTTTTCATCCACCAAATTACATTTATATACACATTCAAGAATTTTTCCTGTATTGTTAAAACTTGACTTAAATACAATTATTGGGACTTACATATCAGCCTAAGCTTTTGAGTCAAGTGATTTTTTGTTTTTTAACATGATATAAGAGACAAACTCTCAAGTTTGATTCCCCTACATGCAATCTTTTTCTATTATTTATATTTAATTTCTTGACTTTCGAATTTCTACTTTAGACCCATTTACGAGCTTCTATCTTATGTCTTAGCCCATATTTGGCATGATACAGAATCGTTAAGACTTATCTTAAAACATTATTTTTGGGTCCTTGCCTATTAGCTTAAGCTCTTTTGTCATGCGGTTTCTCTAAACTTTTGAGTTAAGGCAGTTTCTCCAATGTGTATTAATAGTCATCCATTAGCGAACCACCTAGGTAAATGACTTGAGTTCAAGTCCATTAACTTGTGAGCATGATTGGGGAGGATTTTAGAAACAGATACCCAGATAGTTGTGTGCTTGTGTTAGGAAGAGTTCAAGTCCTCTCATGTATGTTTTCTTCTGAATATTTTATGGAATCAAATTCGACTCATTTTGGCCAGATACCTAGGCTGCAGTAGGTAGCATTACAAATTTCTGATAGAATATCTCAGATTTGAATATAATACATCTCTATACAGGTTCTTAATTTTCATCTGCATTGGTTCTTATGCAAATAACATTTCTGCAGTTCAAAGTAGAAGATACATACATGTTCAAGATCATGATTTCATCAAGAATCGCTTTCAGGGTCTTGGAAAAAGCTATGTTTTGATGGGTTGGTTGGTAAGTTCAATTATAAACACAAAATTTCCATCTTTCTCCTCTTTTTTTTTTAATTCTTTTTGTTGCCTCTTCTGTGCAGCATTCATTTTTCAAGCAATTCTATGGCTCCGTCACAAAATCAGATTATACCACATTGCGGCTTGGCTTCATTATGGTAATTTATCCTGTGCTTTTTTTTTTTAACCACTTGGATCCTTTTATGGTAATCTGTTGCCTTAATTCATTTATTGTTTAGACTCATTGCAGGGGAAACCCCAAGTTTAATTTTTACAAGTATTTGATGCGTACCCTCGAAGCTGATTTTAAGAAAGTTGTTGGAATAAGGTATAATTATTCCATTTTGTTCATAGTTTTGCATGCGTTTATTTTCATTAATCTATTTGTCTTCGTTGATGGATTCACAAACAACAATTGTTGATTGACTGCAGCTGGTATCTTTGGTTATTTGTTGTCATTTTCTTGCTGATCAATGTCGAGGGTAAGCTATATTTTATATAATTTATATATATATATAATATGAATTTAATTTTACGACTCGAGTCCTTTAATAAAATTTTAATGCTTCGTTTCATTTATGTTGCTGAAATCCCTATTTTAAAAAATATATATATATTGAAAGGTAAATGTGATCTTTTATCACAGAAATCAGATATTTTTCAATTATGCACTTCCAATAATTAATTTGTATGTTAAAATATCACATTTAGCTTTCACCAATTAATTTTCCTGTTAATGTTTTTAAACGGGGGAGAAAATTAGCAATTAAAGCATAAGCATTTTAAACCCATGCCATAGCATTGTGTCTATTAATTATGCAACTCCAATTTTCTTCTGCAGGTTGGCACACGTATTTCTGGATAGCATTTGTTCCCTTCATTGTAAGTAAACCAAACACACAATGCTATTTAAGTATCTCAATATGCAATTATATATTTTTGGGTATTCAGTAGTTTACTTTATGGACACTTGCTTTGATAGTCATGACCTGGGATTTATTTGGTACTTTTTTTTCTTTTTTCTTTTGAATGCACAGCTTCTACTTGCCGTGGGCACTAAGCTAGAGCACATAATATCACAACTAGCACATGAGGTTGCTGAGAAACATATAGCCATTGAAGGAGATTTAGTAGTTCAACCTTCAGATGATCACTTTTGGTTTAACAGACCCCGGATTGTTTTAATACTCATTCATGTCATTTTGTTCCAAAATTCTTTTGAGCTTGCATTTTTCTTCTGGATTTGGGTAAGAATATGATCATCAAATAGCCTACAAATAATGGTGACACTCTTATTTTAAAAAAAAATTATAATTTCAAATAATGATCATTAATTTGTTTCAGGTTCAATATGGTTTTGATTCTTGCATAATGGGGCAAGTTCGATTTATCATCCCAAGACTGGTTATAGGGTAAAAGTTAAAATTTCTTCACTTCCTCATCATGTTTCTGTGTTGATTGACTATGCCATGTATTCTTACATTTGAATGTGAAATTTTTCAGATGTTTCATTCAGTTCCTCTGCAGCTACAGTACCCTTCCACTTTATGTTATTGTAACTCAGGTGAGATCATAAACCACCACCCTCATCTTTCGGAATTTGCGACAAAATATTATTGCCGTATAATAATCATCATTACAAGTGAAAACGTCATTGATCATCATTACAAGTATAACGTTATATGTAACTAAAATTTGTGTCAGTTATCAAATCGGAGCTGACAATTTTTTTTTTTTAACTTTTCTCTGTGAAAATGAAGATGGGAAGTTCATTCAAGAAGGCAATATTTGATGAACACATTCAAGACGGACTTCTGGGTTGGGCTAGGATGGCTAAAAAGAAAAATACAAACAAAAATGCAGCTGATGGCTCAAGCAAAGTGGGTCACGAAGAGGAATCCCCTCCTGTAATTCATCTGCAAAAGCTAAGCAACATGCAAGCTTCAATGGAAGAAAAAGAGATGTCCATCTCTAATAGCCACAAATGAACACTCTTGCGGTCTTGAAACTTCTGTAAACTACACCTATACTGTTGATAGTGTTTTTCCTGCTGCTTTTTCGATTTTCAATTCCGGTAGTCTCTGTTTAACAGGTCTGTTTTGTTTTCATAAAAAGATTGGAAGCACCTGGCAGAAACACTTTCTTAGTAGAAGTACTTTTCTACAGTTCTGCACCCGGGTTGCAGGAGGCAACAAGAAAATGATAAGAAAGAAAAGCCAATAATTCCTTTGGGTCGAAAATAGTGCAAGTAAATATTATCATCAAAATTTTATATTGATCATGAAATTACCTAGACTATTAACATATATGCTGCCTCGAACAACAAGAATTATATAACATTACATCGATCTACTATAGTATAACAAAATTGTAGTGACCCATATTCAACTCCAAGGGGCAAACAACACAAAACTAATGCTTCCTCATGATTAGGCTTCCAGCTCCAGCTTTGCATCACCATTTTCGAGCCATGTCATGTAAGACTTGGTATACAGTGAAAGTAAACTGTTATAGCTTATGTATAAAGTAAACTGTTATAGCTTATGTATAACATCACTTTTTCAGTTGTGCATCATTCTAAGCTGATTCTTCACCTATTTCACCAGTTGCTTAATTGCTTTTGGATTTTGGAATTGTTCGAGAATTTGCCACCCTTATCCTTGTAGGAATTTCTTGAGGCAAGAGACTTTCGTCCCCAATGGACAGCTGCTACAGCAAGTCTTCTCTGCTTCTCAATGCGGTTCATGAGTTCAGCATCATTCTTATTCACAGTCTCATTATTATTTTCCTGAGAAGAACAAAAATAAACTAACAAAACTATTTCAAATATTCACAAAATATAGTTGCTCCCAATTTTGGCAATCAAAAGAGACATGTAGTTGTAATATAGAATTTATCAAGAAAAGAAAAGATATAACCAACAAGCCCAAAGTTAATTGATTTCCTAACCAACAAATGGACAAGTACCTACAGACCCAAACCTGATCAAACAAACCCAAAAGACAAACAAATTCTAAGACTACAAAAATTCTTTAAGAGACCCTAATTGAAAGGAGACCAGAATAAAATTAAATCTCAACCAAAAGACATGTTTAAACTCTAATAATATCCCTAGCATACCTAGGATTTAATCGTGAATTTTATTTTTGTTTTCATTTATATAAGATCCCTTTGAAGGTTTATAATCAGCATCACATCATATTTGACCAGGAGTTACCTACAGACTACTGCATGGTCATAGGCAAATCAACTATCCAAGATCCAGACAAAATGTACACTTAAATGTATATTTCAAACCATGTGCAAAACGGTAATATCTGGAGTAATACCTTATCACTAGCATTATGCCTATCAGGTTCATTGCCTTGGCCTGCTTCAGAGTCCTGTTGATTCTCCTCACTTACACCTTCCTTTTTGCTATTTAAAGCTGGATCTTTGTGAATCACATCCTGCATAAGAACTTACAATATCAATGCAAGTAAGAACGTATAACACTAGATGAAACATATACCACTAAAATTCATTTACAAAAGAAAGCAAATCAGGTTGCAAAAAATAAAAGACAAAACGATATGGTCTTTGCACAAATCTTATTACTTTTTGAACTATAGAGCAACTTCATGAATTATGCTTCAACAGAGTTTTTTTATCTCTTCATTAGATTATTCAACTAATTTGAATGCTCAAGCATGACCACTGTGATTGTCATCCTAAAGATTTATGACTTGACACGTCATATCCTGAAAACTGCTCTTTTGGACTGCAAACTTCTATTGACTCATCTGTAATTTCCACTATTTTGATCATTTCAAACAACACATCCTAAAAGTTTAATCCATCCAGTCTATATCATATGTTATATTGCATTTATTTCCATTACCTCAACCATTCAAATATAATAACAATAGTCACTGTCGTTTATAAATTTGCAGATAACCAATTTGCCCACCATGAAAAGTCAAAACAATCCCTCACAACACCAAGGAAAATTTTTCACAAATTAGAGAGTCAAACACAAAAGGAAAATATTTCACTCATAGACGACACCCAACTTCTCAGTTAAATTAAACCTCTTGAATATTTAAAGCCAGAAAGTGCTCATAAGAATCATACCTGTTCCGCCAAGTGTAAAGAATCAAGACCATCAACATTTGTTTCATTCGTCTTAGATTCATTTCCGTAATCACTTCCTTCATCATCAGAACCTGACTCCTTCTCAATACCTCCTTCAATAAACTGCATGTATAGAATTATAATGTAATGCTCTGATTTACACTTGCAAACATTTTTCATAGTACATATTATAAGAAACAGGCCAAACCAATAGTCAGAAAAAATAAAAGAACATACAACATCGAATAAATGAATAACAATACCCACACCAAACAAGAGATTACAAATACCAACACAATGCATTGTAATTAAACATGCCAATCACTATGCTCTTATGGAAAAAGCTAGACATATTTTTGAATGCTCTCTATCTATTCGGGACAGCCATTGGTAAAATGAGCACATATAAAGGAATACATGACAATACATGTCAGTTTGATACAATTATTATGCATTCCAGGTGATTGTCCAACACACAACCATGCTAAAACAAAAAGTCTCGGGACACTAAACTATCAAAAGGAATCTGATGTAGCAAATCAGCAATGCAATCCAGCTATGAAGCACCCTATAATAATATTACCATCTATCCATCTATCCCCTTCTCTGTACATACCCATGCGCTCAAGCACGACATGCAAAAGCACACCCACCATCTATATTCATCAAGATGCATGAGCATGCATATGAATATGATAAGATATGTTTCACCATACCTTCTCAATGACTGATCCTTTCTGATAAACCCACTGGCAGCAAGTTCCTTGTCTAAACAGCCAGCAATTTTAGATATTGAAGCAAAGGAAAGCCTACTACTTTCATCTGTGTCTATATCTGAGCCATCATCATCATGTGCAGTTTCTTGGAAATTTAGATGGAACCTAGGGAAAGAAAATGAATATATTATAGAAACTAGTTAATAATCAACAAACTTGCAGAGCTGAAAATTTGCAGCAGCCAATTAAAAGTCAGGAGTCTAGTATAAAATCTGCTAAATTCGAATCATGGCATGTAAAGTACATTCAAAGGCATTACACAGGCTAAATATAGTCCGTCTCCTGTTCCTAAGTATGCCTCACACGAGGCCTAGGAACTTAAGAGTGTAACCCTGACAAACCATCCTCTCTATTCAAATCTTAAAGAGAATAACATGGAATAACAGTTCAATAATTTTCTTTCTCCTACAGGTCTAAGCAAATCACATATTAACCCATTAGAATCAGAGTCCCATCAAGTCAAGCAAAATAAAAAACTGACCTCTTTCTAAAGAACTTAAAGATGCATTCAACATCACGGTCAAAATACCTGAAAAATATAAACTTATCAGGAATGCATACAATATATGATACACATGAATAGTAAATTTCAGACTTAACCAATTTGATCAAAATAACTATCAATGACCAGAAATTAGATAGATATGAGTAAAATCCAACATGCTAATAAACAGATAGCATTCCTTACATCTGAGCATTCTGATGTGATACGGACACCATTTGTGGGAAATCAATCATTGTTACCTTCTCATCATCATCAATCTAAAGGGCAAAAATATTCAAATATGAGTGAGATCCTTACCAATAAGCCAAAAGAGCAAGCATAAGGCATTTAAATATTACAACATCTTACAGTGGATGCATAAACCCAACAGAGCCGAAAACAGAAACCCAATTCATTAGTAATGACAAACGCACTGCAAAACTAAATGTAGCAGACTGAGGCCAAGCATGAAATGCATACCATAATGTTGAATTCGTTGAAGTCACAGTGAATAAGACCATGTTCCGCCAATCGAACGACAAGACCAATGATAGTTTCAAAGACAGTTTCTGGATTTTGTAAATGATTCACTTGCACACTGCAACGAGCAGATAGAGCTGATATAATTACCCTTAAAAAAAGAGTAAAAATTTAACTAATATTATAACAGTCATATTCCATATCTAGCTGAATAATTTTCTCCAAACTTATAAAAGTGCCTCACCAGTTCTTAATGATAAGCAGCCATCTCTGTAACTAATTTTTGACTTCTTCATATTTGTCTAAAAGAAGCTAAATTCAAAGTACTATAATAAATAAATTACTAGACTTTTTAAAGTAGAAATAAAAAGAAGATAAACAGCGGTATGCAAATTGTAAATTGAGGTATGAAAAGCAAACATAGTTAGAAATAAAAAGGGACCCAATAATTAAAAATTAATTTTAATAGTTAGAACCTAATAACTAAAATAAACTCACACCATAATTTATATTTTAATTAAGAAATGAAACGAATTATATCTGAAATTGAAATTCAACATTTTAGAAATTAAAAAGTTGCTTTTTCCGAAAATTAGAGGAATTTACCACCTGTGGTTGAAATGGAAAAAAAAACTTGGTTTTTTTTTTTAATGGAAGAAGCTTGTTGTTTTTTTAAAAAAAAAAGAGAGTGGTCAAGAGTAAATATAATTTTAACTCTCTTTTCTACTCTCAAGAATTGAACCCGGACTGTCACGGTTCTACGGTGAACATGATGACCAACCCGACCACACTTTTGGGAGTAGCCACGTTGTTGAAATGAAGATTAATAACAAAAATAAATAATAATTAGAAAACGGAGATTATACTGATAATTTTTAATTAAGAGTATTTTTATCATTGACAAAGGTATTAAAAGAATTTTATAATTTTTTAAAATATTTTACTGGGGTTAATAAAGAAAATGAGTGGTAAGGTATTAAGAGGGATGTCAACAATCCCACTTTTTTCTTAAAAATGATATTAATTACAAAGTCCGGGCCAAGCTTAAGTTTTTTCCCAAGGCCTTTACCCAGGCCTGTCCACAACAGAATTTAAAAATTCAAGTCTAGGTCTATAACTTTAGGGCTGGCCCGAATCAACCAAGACTTTTTTACCAATTCGACACGTAAGTAAAATGATAAAACAGAGAAAATTTTCACGGGCTGAAGTATTGGATTACTGGGCAGTCGTAAAAGAAAAATGGGCCCAGCCCAAACCTACTCATATTTATGATTTTTATTTTTTATTTTCATTTTCATTTTCATTTTTAGGTCAAGTTAATTTCATATATAAATGAGTAATAATAATGTTATTCTACTGTAAATCTCAAAATCGTTGAATGCTACATCATATGATATTATTTTAAATAATATAAATTATTTTAAAAAGTTTTATCTAATATTATTTGTTTTATGAATTAATTGTTTAAAAAAAAAAGTAAAAAGATGGACAAAATCTAATTATTGTTTTAAGTGGGTTTCTCCTCTCAAAAAATAAGCCATTCTTGGGAGTAAAATTTTTTTATCGTTGCATAATTTGTCCTTACGGTAAATGATATAAATTAATATTATTTATTTTATAAATGAATTTTATGTAATATTTTTTAAGATGGGCAAAGTCCAATTATTGTTTTATAAATTATAGAATTATAATTCTACTAATGCCATAGTCCAAGTCGTTTTAGATCACAATAAGTTCTCGAATAAAAAAAAACAAAAAATTCTCATTATCTCAAAAAATTATGCACAACCCCGAGCATGACCGAGTGATTTTTAAACAATTTTCCTTGGTTGATCTCTCATGTTTAAAAATAGGGAGAAAATAGCAACCATAAGACAATTTCACTCCCAATAAAATGACTCAGACAACATAGGATAATTTTGAGAAGGCAATTTCACAGCAACAAACAAATAGGCATATATGGGACTGATACCCAGATGAGATAAAATCAAGCAGAAAAATTCATATATAACTTTAGCAAATTAAAGATGCATGTCTGAAATCTACAAATTAGTTCCCACAACGAACAATTGAAACACGATTCCATTACATAACAATAATAAAATCACCGACTATGAGAAACAGAAACCATGACAAAGTCCAACCCCAGGTTCTTTTGAGGCTTATCCCACCGATAACATTAACATTCTAAGGTATTTCAAATAATGCGCAATCATCAGTGGGAGTTGCGGATTCCTCATTCTTCTGCAGCACTGGCAGCACTTAAATCTACACTGAGGTCAAGAACCTGCAAAAAAGCATACAAGTGAGAACTTGGATGTAGAGACATGAATCGAATAAGCCAAGTAGTTAATAGTTACAGGCTTTGGGTCAGAATTTGGATGGAAACAATATGGTATCTTACCTTTCCGGTTATCATGGTATACATGTTCAGTACATCCATGACAGTTGACTCAAAGTGTGTTGTGGGATCATAGCTCTGAAAAATTGCCAACCATGTATATTATATACAGAAACATGGCAATCAAGGTGATTGGAACACCCTATAAAGAAACTGAAGAAATACTCACCGTCGAAATAAAACAATTGTCCAAAGAAGGTTCATTAACTGGTTCATATCTGTCATATATATCATAGAATATTTCATCGACTGGACCCAAAAGATCAATTCCAGGCTTAAGTTCAGACTGAGGATGATCAGTCTCCGCCTCAGTCGATACAAATGCAATGAATTTGCCCTTTGGAGCAACATTGTGGGAATAAGAACAACAAAAGAGGTACCTGCTCGATCACAAAAACACAAAAAAAAAAAAAAAATTGGCATAAAGCATGCAAAGAAAACACTAAAGCCTTACTGCATAAAACTTCCATTTGGTTTTTGACTTTTCAGATTAATTGTGGTTGAGGGAAGAGGGGAGGAGCAAGTTACAAGCCCATCCAGAGGATTAAAAGTTAGAATGAATAAGCAGTACAGGTATTGTTAGTCCATCCACTTAGAATAATAAATCTTCCTCAAAAATATTTCAAAAGAACTCACATGTCTGATCTGCGACCCAACTGTTTTTGTGGAAGGATAACCTGCACTGAATGAGAATCAGTGGTGTTTGGGATTGGGTGACTCATAATTGCGATTGCCCTTGCAACCCTGCCAACCTTCCTCACCTGTTTGGAAAAATACCATTTTCTGTAAATCAAGAAATCTTCTCTAAAAGTCTTAAGAATCGATTAGATAAATAAGCAAGAGAAGAATCTGGGTTCAATGATACACATTCTGCATTTCTGCTCACAATTACGCTAGCATTTACCAGTCAGCCATTGCAAGATCAAATTACACATAATTTGTCACAAGTAACCAACTTTTGTTCAAAATAACTTGAGGCGGGGCGTACTAAACCTACTACGTACAACACCACTAGCGGCTCGCCTGAATGCTCAGATGCCTTGAAGAAACCTCAAGATTCACCTCACCAAGAAGATCAAAATAAAACCAATGAACATCATAATGATTACCTTGTTGGGTAAATAGGAAGGATCACAAACAACTTTCTTGCACTTTGCAGTTTCCCCTTCTGATGTGACACCGATTACTTTACCTTCATCATCGAACTCTACCTGGCATTTGAAAAACATGCCAAATAACATCCAGCATGAAAAAGAAAAAGAAATCACAGGGTTCCTCTTCATAAAAGAATAGGATGTAGCAAACTGAAAGAACAATAAGGTACCTTACACTCAGGTTTATTCAACATATACGTCCCACCATAAACAGCACTAAGCCGAGCAAAGGCCTAATGAAAATGAAAGATCAAAAGAAGATCAAATTTTGTGAACTAATTTTAGTTTTGATGGCAGTACCAGTATTACACCATAATTTATATATGAGAGAGAGAGAGGTAGACCTGAGGCAGCTCTCCAAGCCCATACAGAGGGTAAATGTATGGTGATCCTCCTTGAAATCGTGCAAGAGACTCTGCGTATAACTACGTACACAAAAACCAGTAAGGATAAAATTTCAGGATGTCCATGATATAATAAAAACTTGCAGTTGACAATAGTGAAAAAATCATATGCTGTTTTCACCTTCATTCTCTTCACTGTATCAAGAGCAGGTTCATTTAAGTAACGATCATCTCTATGAAGTGCCAATGCATGACCAATGAAGTCAATAGTGTTGTCATCAAGACCGTACTTCCTGTCAAAATGTCAGCAACTTTCTAAACAAAAGCTATTGGGAGGCTAACAAAGTATCTACAACAATGTGTTGAGTAAAACAGCTTAATATCACATTTCTTCTTTTAATTGAAGAATAATGGATATCAACATCACAAAACAAGCAGAAAAACTTATAACTTCTACGCAAGAACTCAGCAACAAATCGATAGATAATGAAAATTTCATTGTGCCAGATATCCAAAGCATTGTTTTATTCTCATTTGTGTGAAACTATGCAAAAAACATCTTGCTTTCAGTCAAGCTATTGAATATGCCTACAAAACAACATGTACTCTATTAAACATATCTACAAACAACGTCTGAAACAGAGACAGAGAAGTTCATGAAGACGCTTAACATCACCAAAACATCACCAAAATCAGACTTTGGAATAATAATTCATCATGACAAAAATCAACCATAGGGACATAGCAGTAACAAATAAGTACAGAGGCTTACGCAATCAGCTCTTTAGTAGTCACTCTAGTCAAGTCCATTCCCTCGTGTGTTTTGGGATCATTTTCATCGTAATCTTGAACATAAATGAAAAACTTGCGTGCACGGCGCTTCTCAAAAATACCCATGAGTGGAGATTTGAGTGCCTCCATATCAGTTGCTGGCACCTTATGGACCTATTGCAGCAGGTTTACATACCAGCAATTCAAGTTATGAACAAATATATATAGAACCTAAACAAATGACAAATTCAATTATGTCAATTAATATTATACCTTTCCTTTATTATAGACAAAGCTGCCATCCACAGCTTTGAAGTACAGATACTTTGTAACATCAGTATGAATGAGGACACGAACAAGAGTTCCATTTGCCATCATAAACTAGCCAAAATAAGAAAAATCAGTAGAATACAAGCAAGCTAAATGAAGACAAACATGTTCTATATAGTCAATTCACGATGATATAGAAAAGTGGTGAGGGAAAAATCACCTTCGGGATCATGTCAACATTATAATCCCTACTAGAGCCCAGGTGAGCAGGAGGTTGTTCATTTCCCCTAAATCTCTTCCAGAGCTGTTGATGAAAAAAGTTAACAAAATTGTCTGATCCATAATAGTGAACTGGAGCACATTGAAATGTTAATGAGAGGTTCAAGTGCTCAGACCTGAATGAGATTGAGTGATGATGACTCCCCTCCATAATAGTCATTCCTGTCCATGTGCAGGACCTACGCACAAGAAATGTAAACGGAAAAAAAATCAAAACAAATTGAAAAGCATAATATTGTAGACTAAGTTCATAGCTTTCAACAAATAATAAATGTAATAGAGAATTGTGCAATGCACTAGCAACACCACACAGCTCTTACACATGCAAAAATAGAAACAGGTTCCACAAAGAAAAGGAATTTATTAAGCTTCCATGGGAAAGGAGTCATTTTCGAAATGTTAAGAGTTTTCATTTTGGAGAAGAAATGTGTAAGCTTATCAGGTAAGTGAATGACCATTACATTGTCATGCACCAAATAAGTGCAACATAATTTATTTACCGAAATTAATCAACTATTTTAAATTCAATTACTTACATAATGAAAATCAATTTACTAAACAACAATCTAAAATAACTTGTTAAATATCACAATTCCATTTAGACTCTTAATAGAGACCAAAATCCCACTCAATTCTTCCACTAATCACCGCTGTTTAATTCAAATTAAGTACACAGATTTCCATAATTAACAAAACCAACTGATCTACACAGATTAAAAATAAAATCTTCAATCAACGAACATCAAACAATGAATCAGATCGAATCAAAACAAACAGATCCATCAGATCAGAAACGAACCCAGATACCAATATCAAGTTCAAAACAAACCCATGAAAGAAAAATCACAACAAATGATCGAAAAAAATCAAAACCCAGAAACTGAAAATGGTTGATAATTGAGTAAAAGCGAATAAAAATCTTAGACCTTGAGCCCATCAACAGAGAGGAGACCACTGAGGATGCATTCTTTGAGACCGGTTCCCAAGACTATGACATCATACTCTTCATCCATGTTGATGATATAATTTTGATTTTTGATTCA
This sequence comes from Murraya koenigii, assembly GCA_025617385.1. Classification (NCBI taxonomy): domain Eukaryota; kingdom Viridiplantae; phylum Streptophyta; class Magnoliopsida; order Sapindales; family Rutaceae; genus Murraya; species Murraya koenigii. Next base: position 32,232,595 of record CM046811.1, read on the forward strand.
GAGGGTTTTGAGGGTTAGGTCAAATTGCGGGAGTGATATTAATAGAAGTAAAGAAAAGAATTAAAGTGAGGGAAAGTGGTGCTTTGTTTGTTAAATGGGAAATTCCAAAAGAATATCTTCCAAAGTTTGCCTTAATTCATTTAGTTATATTATATATTCTAAAAATTTTATCATAAATAGTTCTTTTAAATAATATAATATTTATCAATTAATTATAAAATTAAAATAAATAAATTATATTATCTTATAAATACATATTATTTATAATTATTATTTAAAATAAAAAAGTTTAACTGTGTAGTATTATTATAATTCATTTTATCAAATAATTGTATCTCTTCTTTTTTTTTCCTTTTTATAATATTCTAAAATTAAATTAATCTTTACCATTTAAAAAAAAACTATATAACAATGCATAAATTCATGAATCTATCTTTTCCATTACAATTTGTATTATCATAAACTTTTTTACTTACCTCACAAGTATTCATCTATTTTCTTATCACAAAACCACTATTCTAATTACATCATAAGATATTTCATCTATACATTGTAATGAGTTGAAGAAATTGCATAAAAATTATCTATATATTGATTACACTTTTTCATTTTTCCTGTGTTTTCTTTTTTCTTCTTATATTTTTTTTTCCCTTTTTTAAAAATTCGATTGAATTCTTAGGAAAAAGTCATTAATTAGTTATACTTTTTTCATAAACAATTAATGAGTTACTTTTAGTTAATAACCCAACTATGGGTATCTTGCTTTTAATGGTACACACAAAAACAAATAAGTGAACAACGACTCTACTATTGATGGCTAAATGATTGTATCTACAAACCAACCATTCACCAAATCCTAACAACTTGTTCTTCTCCTTCTTAAATTTGATATTTAATATTTTTTAAAAGTATGTTTTACATTCTCATTATGCATGGTTAAGCGTAAACTTATAACTTTCACGATATTAACTTGGATAATCTGTGACTTCTTTTTCACAAATATCACATTCCCTCATTGAACTTGTTTTAAAATTAACATTTATATGTTTTTTAATGTTTAAAAATATATATAAAAATACGTTTTCTAGACCATTATTTTATAAAATAGATGATTATGTGAATAGACTTCTCCCTTGTTGTGTATGGACACAAAATTTTAGCAAATTACATTAAATTATCATTCTTATTAATTTAGATAATTAAATATTTATCAACAATTATTTGGTTTTTGAATTTAATGCAACAACAAAAACCTAGAACAAAATCAAAACAAACTATAAGTTATCATTGAAACTTAGATATGATGGACCACTCTTGGGGATGGCGCCTTTTCAATGCATAAAGTCTACCCAACTATTTTGAGCCCAATGGGCCATAGTTGAGCCATCCTCTTGAAAACACTCTACCAAATACTATAGAACATTAAAGTTATGTTTCAACGGTTGAATTAAATATAAAATTAGACTAATTTTAAGATTAAATATTTATTCTATATTTGATAAGTTCTGTTGAATTGGATTAAAGAGAATTAAATTTGAATTTAATCTTAAAATTATAGGATTGTTAATCTTAATTTATACATAAGTTTAGTTGGGACAAAATTAATAAAAAAATTTATTCATTTAAGAGAATTTCATGTATATCAAACTTCTTTATTTATACCTAATATTAATTCATTAATTAATTAATTTTTATTTATGATTTACTTAAATTTTATTTTTTATTTACTATCTATGATCTAATTAAATTGGTACGTTTACTTTTACTAACTCTTGAGATTAAATTTTCATTACTTATATATTTAATAATTTATCAATAAAATTAATCATTCAATAATTTATTGCATTATTGATTAGATTAAATTTAATAATCACTAATATAATATTAAAAATAATCATAAAAATTAATAATACCATTAATTAATTGATTTTATATATTATTTTTTTAATATTTGATAAAAATTAATTAAATATTTAAATTATTTTATTTTTATTATTTATTTATTATATTATGACTACCAATAAGTTATTTACAATATATTTAATTTTTCTTATTAATTAAATATTTTATTTTTATTATTATTATAAAATTTCATGAATAATTAATATTTATAATAATTAATATTTATACTTAAATATCAACGTAAATACTATTTAATATTATTTAAATATAATTTAATATAGTCTAATCCAATACTATACCAAGCAAGAGACAATATAATATAATATAATCTAACTTAAATTAATCCAATCTAATCTAGTCTAATCCTAATAATTAATTTAATCTAATATTGCTTGTTAAACGTAGCCTAAATGACTAAACTCCACCATCACTGTCCCTAAAATCTTTGACACTCATATGTACCAACACCAAGACTTGGCAAAACTCCAAATGTATTAGACTTAATTTTTATTCAACTAATCATATGTTAAATACTTTGTATATTTAACATTATTCATTAATAATATGTCTTCTACAATTAATTTTTTTTTAAACTCTTGCCTATTGTTAAAGGCCAAACTAATTATAAAATTATTTGAAATTAATCAAATTTCAATGTTATTAATATTAAATTACATATTATATTAATATTCATTTAAAAACATCTATATATTTTTTATCATGTTATCGATATTGAGGGCCACTTTGATGATGTTTTTCAGCTGTGTAAAAATAATCAATTGTGAATAAAATCAGTTAAAATATTTGATAAAACTTATTTTTATAAGTGCTCTAAGTTTTCAAAACAGTTGTATCTATTTAGTAAATCTTACTGTTAAATTGCTGTAAAAATGTAAATACTAGATTGGCACAATATTGAATAAAATTTATTTATACATTTATAAAAAATAATATATATATATATATAATATATTTTTTGTCAATATATAATAATTGATAACGGAAATGAATATTTTATTTTATTTATTTTATTATTTTATTTTTTCATCTCAATATAATTAGTAAAAATAATAATTTTAAAATAGATGTTTTATATTATTAATTTTATTTTTATTTTATCATCTCAATATAATTGATAATAATAATAATAATTTCTTTAAAGTTAATGATTTTATTTCTTGATTAATAAGGATAAGTTTAGATTTTTATAATGTGTGTGTGAGAGAGAGAGAGAGAGTACAAAATTAATTCTCAAAATCATATTTTAAAAAAATACCCATTCTTTTTTTTCAAAATTTACTGTAGGATGAAATAATTTTACAAAAAATAATTTTTAACTTTTCAAAATTCATTTTTAAACCATGCAAATACAATCTCAAATGACCTTGAATCTCGCTAACATAGTTCTTATTAGTATTTTTAATACTTATTTTTCTATTATTCAATAAGTTAATAACAAAAAGTTGTATCATGTTGTTTTAATAAGATACCAGAAGGTGTAAATTGTAGGGTTGTTGTTACTATTCACTCCCCACATCCCACTCCACTTTAAATCAAACTAATTTCTTTGAAAATTGACATAAGAGATTAGCCAACTAAATTGTCCTTTCTACCATATAGATTGTTTAATAATATTAAAGATTTTTAGAAAAATGTGAGATAATAGTCATAACACTCATTTTTAGTGGTGAGTATTCATCATCTTATATTGTGTGATTGGGCCTTTTTTTTTTTTTTTTTTCAAAAAGGAGAAGACATTGACATTTGTATAGTAATCATCAAACTCTTTCTTTAAAGATGATGTAATTATGCAATTTCAAATCTTTTAATCAACCACTAAGAAAGTCTCTTATATGATGATGTTGGTCTATCACCTAATTTCCGTAAAATTCTTCATGTTTTTGAGTAAAATACAAAAGATTGATTTTAGTTCCCACTAGCTTGGACATTGCCAACCAAGTATAATTTCGTGGGCTCACCACCATCATTATTATAATGCACAACGTAAAGACTGTTTTGCCCCTTTTTATTACTTCATTTTCTTCCCTATGGTATTTCTTTTACAATTTTTTTTTTCACATTCCCCATAGTATTTTCTTTTCACTTTTGAAGAAATGAAGAGGAAGAGAGCATTTCTCATATGTTTTCATTTATCGGGAAATAAATTAAGATTCCCAAATTATATGAACTTCATATTTGTTTCTCCAAGAGGTGAGAATGGCAAAATTTAAATCCATTTTTTCAATTCTCTTATATTTTTATGTTGCGGGTTGAAAGAAATAGATTAAGAAACACCCAGCCGAGGTTCATATGATAATTTGAATTTTTTTAAAAATTAATAATTTTTTTAAAAAAAATATATGGAGCTCTATTCATTTCACAACTAATGTGATTTAAAAATCACAACATAATAATAATAATAATAAATAAAACCTTAGTCATTACTCATAATTGTATCTCGTCTATCATTTATGTGTTTCATAATGTAAGTTCCAAGAGTTTTAAGTTGTAACATTCTCTTTGATTATATGAAGACTCGATTTGGTTTCATAATCCATCAAATAAATTTGTTTGACACATTCGACAAAGACCGATCTATAAATAAATACATAAGAATATGTAATATAATAAATAATGAATGAATATATTTCAATTTAAATTTTTTAAAATTCTGATATAAATTTTGAACCATTATTTTCATGTAATCAAATAATAAATTTTTAAAATCAGAAATATCATTTAATGATGTCAAATCATTTCGTAATAGACAGTATAAAATTAATAAACATTTAAATTAAAATAACTTCACGTCGTAAGTAACTTTTAATAAAATAAATAAGAGAAAGGTAAAAGAGGACAAAAGAGAAGAGGGTGGACAATAGGCACTTGGACGAGAGAGAAAGAGAGAAAGAGAGAGAGAGAGAGGAATATGTGTAATGATTGTAGTGGAAGAGTTTGCATGATGGGCCCCACTCCCATGACCTCTCTTTTTTTGTGACTCTCATTTTCATACTCTCTCTCTCTCTCCTTGATATTTTCTATTTTTTTAATAAAATATTTTTTTATATATTATTCACAATTGTTTAATTAAATATTCTCTTTCTCCATCTCTCTCAAATAATCAATACACCTCACCGTTTTCAACTTTAAAAAAAAAAGCCTTAAAAATAAAATTAAAAGAAATTCAACATCACCCAAAAAAATCTATATTTTATAAAAGATAATAACAAATGAGTACTTAATGATTTATATTTTCTCAAATAGGACCCTATCGGGCTGTCCCATATTGAAATGACCCAACTCCGTAACCAAAAAAGGAAAAAAAAAAAAAGAAGAAGAAACGACCCAACTCTGAACTCCATAATGCCATAACAACATTGAACTACTGAGAAAGTCCCAGTTGGTGTGATCATTAATATATACTATTATATGTATACAATACATTTATGATGATGTTATATTTAATAATTAGCATATACATAGCAACATACGGAGCATGACAGTATATCGGAATAATAGTGGTAATATTATTTTTAAGTTTTTATTTAGGTTTTTAATATAACAATATTTTAAATAAGTAATAAAATCTCTAGAAATTATAACCTATGATTATTATTTGAATTTCACTAATGTTAGAGCATGCGATGAATATAATGTTAGAGTTGATAATAAAAACTTTAAAATGTAATATTATAATCAATTATAAAGATGGAGCAGTAATAATTTTTTTTTTTTAAGAGTAGTTTAATTGATTATTTTATTAACGTGAAAATAAGGAGTCCAACTGATTACATTATTACTATGAAAGTAAGGAGTCAAAGTGTCAAACTTTCAAAATTGAGTGGACACGATTATTTTGGGATGGATGGGACGACTTACATGGTAACTTTGGATTGGACCGGGGCCTATCTTATAAAAATGAATAAGCTATGTTCTTAATCATGAAATTGTAGAACATTAGGACCCGAGTTTATTAATCCCATTAAAAAATAGACAAATATTTTGGTATCTAAAATTCTCTCGTCTCAAAACCACCCAAGGCAGAGTGGGTTTCTCTCTCCCTCTCTCTCAGTTTCATCTGTTTTCCCATTTCTCAATCTGGTTAGCTCCATTTCTTTCATGTATTGCCGTTTCTATATTTTTTCAAATATGTGTTATTAACTTTTATCAAATTTTTGACGTAACCTATCCACGGCTAATGATTCTTTATTTTTTTTCCCCCAATTGCTTTGTGTAATCATTTTCTGTTTCTGGGTTTGTTTATTCATATATTGATGCAAATGGGTTTTTTTTTTTCCAGGGTTGTTATCGATTCAATGAAAATTTGCAGTGGCTTTTATGAAGAAAGGTTTCTAGGGATTTGTAATTAATGGGACTTTTCTGGGTGTGAGTGGTTTATTCATTTCGTCTTAGATTTCATGGGTTTGCTTGCTTTGATCGTTTTGATGATTGGTTAGTGTCAGTTCAGATCTTTTAAGAAGAGCAAATTATGATAGTTGTTGTATAAGTATCTTCTTTTTTCGGTTTGTTCTTTTTGGTAATTGGAATTTCCTATTCAGTTTGCTGTTTTGCTTAAGGATGATATCCGGGATAGTTGAATAACGTAAGGAATATAAGGAAAATAGGGTATTGAAAGTTTTTGGCAATGGGCATTTTTTTTTTCTGATGGAATAGAGATTTTGAGGGAGGATTCTTTTTGAAAGTATTGCCTATATAAGGTGCTTGACTTTGGTACTTTCAATGTATCAATTGTTGTTTGATGAGGATTGAGCGTTTATTTCGTTAGGAATTTTCAGATTTTGGAGGATTGGCAGGGTTGTCTAGGGTTAAGAATGGTAAAGGAGAGATTTTTCGTCTCTAAGAACGATAATATGTATTTGGATGATGGGATTGATCATGAAGAACCCTTTTGTGCTGAAATGGAAGCTGATGAGAACGAGATTGGAACCCCAACGAATGAAGTTCATGGTTTTACATCAGAAGGAACTGAGGGAAGTAATGTTGTGTTTTCCAGAGAAGCACCCGTTATTAGTAAAGAGTCAAGAATATCAAGTGGTTGTAGTTGTAGTGCAAAGAATCTGAAATCAAGGAGGGTAGTTGCAACAGATTCTGATTTTGCCAAGGAGAAAATTGGGCATGAAAAAAAACTCAGTAAATCAGAGAGAGTTGAATTGGGCAAGATGTTTCAAGGTGCCATGAGTTCCCATGATTGGGAACTCGCGGAGAGTCTGATTTTATTGGCGGATCCGCAGACCCTTAATGATGCATTATGCATTACGCTGGACTCCATTTGGTTCTTGAGCACGCAGCAAGAGCTTCACGGAGTGACAGGATTGATTAAGAAGATAATTGCTAATGGTGCTTATGACTTTACAAGAGCAGCTCTCAGGACTTCATTTCTTGCTTCATGTGTTTCAGCTTGCCAGAGCAGAACAATGAGTCTTCAAGACACAGTTACTGTGATGGCCCAGAGGTAATCAAGTTCATACTTTTAGTAATAGATGGAAGAATAGTTTTTTTTCCGCCTCAGCTTTTTTCCTTTCATTTGGTGGAATTCATCAGACTTTTTAAATAGACTCTTTGAACAAGAGGGCCTGCTCGATACACATATATTTCCATTTTCTATAAAAGAACCAGGCTTTTGTTTGGTTTGATGGGTATATGCATTTAGAGAAAAAGCTTGCTTTGTATGCAAAGAATTGAGAGAATTGGTGTGAGTTTGGAGAAAGAGTGGAAAAGATACCGTAAAGAATTAGAGTGAGAAAAAGAGAGAAAATGAGAAGGCACAAGGCTTGAACAATAAACCATATTAGTCATTGCTACTTCAAGTAAGTCCCTGGATAATAATTGATAACATACATATATCTAAACTTTTGAACTATTTCTTAACCTTCTCAGAACATGAAACTAGCTACTTAGAATGCAATGTTAGAAATCAATTCTAAGCATCAGAACTTCAAATGCACTATTCAAATTATAGATTGATTTGATTTTTGACTGATTGATTCATAATTATGCAATTCTCACCATCCATTGCTTGATAATGTGTGAACACGAACTAATAATACTAACTATAAACTAGCAATCAAATACTTTGCTGGAGTTGCTTTATCAAAGATGCCATCTTTTTGCTCTATCTCCCTTCCTGTTGTAAACTGTTTTGTTTTCTTTTGTGGTTTTGAGAATTCTTTGATGGGGCAAACGTGAATAGATCGTTCTTGACTTCTGTCTTAGATGTTGGATAAAATCCTAGCTTGTATTCATTTCTTTTAAAAAAACAATCTTTTCTTTTTGTCCCAAAGAAAGGCCAAAAAAATTGGCTTTTATGTGTATACCTGTTGGTGTGTTTTTGGAAAAATATTTACATGCAAACATACAAGTAGACATTCATTGCATAGTTCTTGTGAATTGGCATCTACTTTTGGGAAGATTTACTGGTTGAAAATAAACTCCCTTGTCTGAAGAGGGTGTGAATTGTATGTACACTAAACTGCAGGGAATGAAAATTGAGTTCTTGTTCACCCTTAGAATTCATTTGATGTTAGCACAAATTTTTGCAACATCTGATGTTTTACCAACATAGCTGTTAGAACATTTCTGTTAGCATACTGTTGACGTGCTTGTTTATCTCATTGTTTGTCACCAGGCTCAATGAGCGTCTCCAGGAGTGCAATGGAGATGAGGTACTGAAGGCAGAGGCTGGTGCTAAGGTTCAAAAGTTTACTGAATGGGCTCTCAGATGTATAGGCTTCCATTCTCGTTGTAATGACAATTGTGATGCAGTGAGTCATAGTTCAGCTGTTGAGATCCAACTCCAGTTATCCGCATTTAAGACATTCCTAGATCTTGCGGGCAATCAACTTACTGGAAAAGATTTCACAGAGGCATTCGATGCTGCTTGCTTTCCTCTTACTCTCTTTTCTAGCTCTTTTGACCCTGGCTGGGCATCTGGGATATCAGCTACTGTGATACAAGGACTGCTGGGTTTGTTGGTGGAAGGTGGTGCAGATAATGTTAACCAGTGTTTCCTAGAAGCCTCACGATTTGGGAGTACAGAACTTGTGCGCATTTTATTGCAGGTAGATATATTCTCTCTCATAAAGTTTCACTGTTAACTTATACAGCAAATATGTTTCATCCCGTTGGTTCTAGCAGCATGCGAAAGATATGTTTTGACAGAAATAGTTTCAACACTTTTATAAGCAAATTTGATGCTATATCAAGCATAACCAAGTTACATGGTAGTACATTAGAGGTTGAAACTGTTTCATTCCTCACAAGAAACATATAGCTTTTCAAATTTTACAGCAAATAGGACCTCTTAACTTAGCTCCACTTTGATTTTTCCTTGTGAGCTTTTGTCAGGTGATCCAATAAACTTAGGAGTTCATACAGGGAAAGTCAATGCAAATTACTGACATTTCAAATAAAGAGTTTTTGTCATGAAATTTGCTTCCCCCTTCCCCCATTAACTTTTACTGTTTCTGTCAAAGTATGGGTTGATAAACTGTTCCATTCGGAAATATTTTTCCATCATTGAAAGTTTGAAACACACTATTCACTGCATCTATTAATACATGATGCTCACACATGCATGAGTGTTCCACTTTCCTCTTAGGAACAAAATTTAAGTACTGTTAAACAAAAAATTGTGTTTTTCATTGCATGAAACTTACTCTTTGATTTATAATTTGTTAATTATGCTTTCACCAAGCTTAACTAACATTTTTGTTCATAATTTTCCTTTGCTATGCTGGATTTATTCAATTAGATTGCCCAAAGGAACAGTTTGGATGTTGATGTCGATCTGGCCTTGGGTTTTGCTTCTCATTATTGCAAGATCGGTACAATGGAGTGTCTCGTGGAAGAAGGTAATGCTGTGGCTTTCTTGGGCCCTTTGATGAGAGCTGCTGAGAGGGGTTGCATGCAGGTTGTCCAGTGGTTTGTGAAAAGGGATTGCCGCCATATGGATCTCTGCCTTGCCCTTACAGCTGCCACTTCCAGTAGCCAAGTTGAAGTTGCTGCCTATCTCCTCCCTCATGTGCCTCAGCATGTCCTAGCAGCCCTCAGCATTGAGATTCTCAAGGCTGCTGGTGAAAGGAGTGGTGGTTCTCTTGATGGTGTAGCATTTCTTCTCCATTCTGATTTCTTAGGTGACCCAGCTGCTACCTATGCAGTTGCAGACAGCATTGCTAGGTCTGATGATGAGGGTGTTGCTCCTGACCTGAAGGTTTTTCTTCGGGAACACTGGTCAGAGGCAGCTTTCTTGGATGGATTAAAGCAAGGGGACATCCATTACATGAATCTATCAAGGATTTTGAAGTGGGGTGAGTCTCCTATTTGCCTAAGAGATCTGCCAGGCCCTCTGAGGGTGGCAATTACATACCTGCCACTGTATAGAGAGTGTATCAAGGCAGGTGGTCGTTTGCTATCTCAAAGGCTAAGGGGGCAACTTGTGGAAGCCGTGAGAAGGCTAGGAGGTGGTGTGTTGGAAGAGGTAAGCCAAGGCAGACAGCTCTTGGTAATTTTGGAACATCACCTCCCTCCATTTTTGGTTCAATCTCCTTGCACTGGTTAGCAAATTTTAAATCTTGGGTTTAAGAGTTTCACTTCACTTTTTACCTCCATTCTCCATGTGTCATAGATAATAATAACATAATACCTGGGGTTAAGGCAACGACAAAGCTTTTAATGTTTGTCTTTAATTTTCCTTCCATCATGTGGTTGGCTGAAATCTTTAGTTCTCTCTGTAATCTGCAATTTTCATATGGCTTAATATGTGACCGTTTTAATGGATGTGCTGTTTGATCTTTTTTGTAAGACACAAAGCAACTGTTTGACACAAAAAGAGTTAATATATGATGGGAATGTATATTGTAACGCTTCTTGTTTTTTAAGCTCTCTGTTCGTTTTTATAATCCTTGTGATCCAATTACCAGTATTTACAATAAAAAATTTATGCAGACCGTACGTGGATAGTTCTGTTTTGCCGCTGCTTCATTTTTTTTTCCTTCAAATATACGATGAGGGTACTTGAATGAGTGATCTCTTCTTATGCTTGTGGACACGTTGTTTGTTTGATTTTTTTTTAAAGATAGGAAAGTGGAGAAATTCCAAACTAATTTTGTAGCTCCTATTTTTTTTAGAATTTGAACTTGAGTGGCTTCAATATCTAAGATTGAACACCCCAATTCTTTTCCTTCAAGTATACAATGAGGGGACTTGAATGAGTCGACTCTTCTTATGTCCGTGGACATGCTTTTTTTTTTTCAAAGATAGGCTAAACTAATTTTGCAGCTCCTATTTTTTTCAAGGATTTGAACTTGAGTGACCCATTAAAGTGAGATGGTCGGAAACCACTGGGTTTAATTTCATAATCTATGGAGCATGCATGTGGAAACTTAGGCATTGGGGAAAAAGAAAAAACTTTGTTTTTTAACACGTTATAAGTGTTTGCAAAACCAAATATTACTTTGTTTTTTAACACGTTGTAAATGTTTGCAAAACCAAATATTCATACAAATAAAACTTTGGAAGGCTTTTATGCGCCTTTGCTGTGGCCGGTTGGCTTGGATGTTGTTTAAATCATTCTTTAGCCCCTAAAGTACTTGTGTTTCACATGGTGTTTGACCGCAGCCAATGGTGGGGGATATGAATTTGATCAAGAAAAAGGTCTTAGATCTGTAAAATTTATTCTCCTCCTTGTTGCCCCTAATGGTCTCGCTCTCTGATTGGTATGCACAAATCTTCACCGAAAAAAAAAAAAATTGCTTTTTGAAAATGTTGCCATCAATTTGGATTTGGATTTGGAAATGGAAGTGGAAATGGAAATGGAAAGATCTCGCCTCAGCTGTTTGATTTATGGACCTTTAAAAGCCATTAAAAAAATGCTTTACTTCCCTTTTCTGGAAAAAGATGGATCAAATCAAACTCTTCTTGTTATTTTTTTAATGGGTTTGGTCAATAATGAAGCTAGTGACCAAATCATGAGATAATGTCATGTTCCATTTTACCTTTGATGCTATGATCTCGTCACTTGCAACATTCTTTATTTATTTATGCAAAAAATATTAATTAATTATTTTAACTTTCGTTATTAAAGAATTTTTTAAATTAAATTTTGTACAGATAAGATTGTGCCAGCATTGTAAAGATTTTCTTGGAATGCATAAGATTTTATGTTTTGAATCGTATATAATGACAAATGTTTATTAATTTTTGTATTTTATCTGAAAAAAAGTCTCCCTTCCAAGAACTGTTGTAATTATAGCAGTGTAAAAAACTCACCAAATTTAGATATCCATAATTTTTTTTGCCCCATGACTATAGCCTATACGAGATATCTATAATAATTTTTCTTATTAGTATTCCTTGCCAGCTAGGTTCTAAGGGTAGCAATTCAAGTTCACATGTCATATAAAATTTAAGTGAACATGAATTTAGCTCATTTATTAATCGCATCAAGAATTTCAAATACAAATTCGGCCCGTTTATTATTTGTATTATTTGTTTCAACATATTTTTCTTATATATATATAATCCAATATATTTGTAGTATTGGCCTGAATATAACAACTTCAAAATAAGACAAAAGTAAATATAGCTATAACAATCAACATTATATAATTAATCGAATGGTTTATTGTGCCATAAGCAACAAATTACCACCCCTACTCATCTCTCAATTTTTTTTTTTAAGTTGAAATGCAAAATAATTATACACCAGATTTTACACGATTTCAAATTTACAAAATGAAAGCAGTTTCTTGAAAAAAAAAAAAATCCTATTAAAACAAAAACAAAAGCAAATGGACTTTAGAAGTTAGATCCCATTTACATCCATACAGAATTATTGAAAGATGGATAAGGATCAATACTGATAATGAATAAAATCATGAAGAAGCCTTATGGTATTAATTACATTCTTCTTCAAATGCATTGCATTTTCCTTAATTTGAGTCTGCAATATGCAGTTGGATTGTTACGATCAGTGAGTCACATGCCACCAACGAAATTCATGGATCATCCCAAAAAAAAAAAAAACATAATTTATGGCTTTATGCATATATGTTAATCATGCAACCATTTCAAGATATATATGCTCAGCCGACTGAATCTAAATTCAAACCGTGTGCCACAAATTGGTTTCCGGCAAAATAATAAACAACTAATGTTCATGCACCCTGTATTACTATTATAAAACAATTTGACATCCTCAAGGGATTTAGTTTGACCAAGATTTCATTCAACCCTGTAACCTTATGGAAACTCGAAATTTGGAACAACGAATGTAAACAAACTAGGTCAAAGTACTTGAAACGAGATACTTATAACATGAAACATAAAACTTGTAACGCGTAATGCTAGTGCTTCATATAACATAGAACATGATAATGTTACATAAGGAGTGATATGGTCATGACTCATTATTCTTAGGTTCTACTTCTCTGTCACTAATCTTGCGGTTACAATATGGTTATTCGGCTATAGGTATAAGCACAAACTTCAGTCAAGAGACAATTTGTGCATCTTCAAGGCTGAGAAATCCAACGGCACAAGCTGATGATTTAGCAAATAACAAACAAATTTTATCCCTGTTTTCTGGCTTTAAAAGACTTACAAAAATTTTATGATCATAAAACGGGTGCAATTCTGAACAATAACACCATTTACACATATGTAGAAGTTATATCTCTTACATTAGAAGGCATGAATGCCAAGACCAAGAGCACAGCTAGAATACCTATAGGAACCAGAAGCAGCAGGAATGGTGGAGGCGGCAAGGGCGGAAGTACCAGTGGAAGGATCAGCAATGAGGCCGTTAGACATACGAGCAAAAGCAATGATTCCAGAGTGAAATAGCTTGCTGAAAACAATTTTCTGGATGCCCCTTGCGAGTAACTTCGATGATACTCAACTTTCCTCTTTTCGACCAAAGGAGTTGGAATCTTTCTTACATCACGATCCATAATGCCACTAGAATAACGATCTTGCAAGTTTATAATGCTCTTTGATAGTCTCTGTCTGGACTCAGAATTATCAGAATTCATTTACTATGATCAGTTGCCCCGGTTCACCAAGACTCCAGATTAGATCAAGTCCTTTTAAATACAAAGGCTTAAACGCAGCTCAACCAAGATATCAAAATGTGGCCAGGTTTACGTACTGAACACTAATAATAACCCAGATTCTAAAATGTGGCCAAATTTTAAGCAGTGATGATCACAAAATGCCTTCAAATGTTCAACTATCCAAGCTGAAACCAGATTCTGAAATGTGGCCAAATTCCAACAGCCTCCTTGACAATATACAACAAGCAGATTCTAATGTGGCCTAATTCCAACAGCCTTCTTGACAATATCCAACAAGCAGATTCTAATGTGCAAATGGCGAGTTATCCTTGAAGAAACTCTTTTATCTTTCAAAAACTAATATCTAATGATCACAGTTGGAACTTGATAAGATTCAAAGTTCAAACCCCAAACAAAGATTATGAGAATTCAGCTGCCAGCCTTTTCATCCCCCGTAATCCAACAGTCCTTCAAATTCCTGTCAGTTCAACAAAGGAAAAGAGACTCAATCAGTATATAATAAAACATCATCTTATACAAAGCCAAATCAAGCCCTAATTTTTTCAGCCACAAGAACACATCTTTGATCAAGTGAAAACGTTAAAAATACCCAATAGTAGCAAAAATTAGGCCTTTTTTTCAAAAAAAGAAAAGTGCAAAGAAAAGGATTTGCAACAAACCCAATTTAACATAAATGAAATACAATAAAATAAACAATACCCAGAAATGAATTCACAAACTTCTGAGGGAAAATCAATACCTGTGATGTATTAGAGCTTGAAGGTGATTATGATTTATGATGGCAAGAAGTGTAACAAAATGAAATTTTCCCAATGAAACTTTGTGTATGTTTAAGAAATCTGAAGCCCACAAGCTCAAAATCACCTCTTTTTTATCCTACAAAAATTTCTCTCTCCTCCTCTCTGTACTTGCAATTTTCTTTTTTTCTGTTTCAAAAACAATTACATGGAAATGGAAAGAAAGAGGAAAAAAATGAAGAATTTAAAATGTTGGGGTGGTGAAGTTTACAAGGAAGGAATGAGGAAAGTGAAAAAGAAATGTAACTGTTTTAGGAATGGAAAGTTGAATTTAGATAGGATTTTGGCCTTGCTTTGTTTCACTGAATTTGTATCTAAATGAATTTTGATTTTCAATTTTAATTGAAAGAACTTTTTAATTGCTCACCAATTTATTATTTTTTTTAAAAAAAAAATTTTCCTTGTTATTGTTATGTTTTTGTGGTTAGATTCAGTGAATGAATTTTCAAATGGTAAGACTGCAAGTGGGGTTGCTGCTGACAAAACCCAGTTGCTGGTTTTGGAAAATGAATGAGTGTGTTGAGTTGTGTCTCCCAAGGTTCACTTCCCCTGGACATTTTTTTTTTCCTCTTTATCAAACTTTTTAAAATTAAACATCTCTCTAGAAATTCACATTTTCTATCTCTTTCCTTTTATATCACCACGAACTTTATTGCTTATTATGCACATTGATGGGTCCCATTACCATTAAGATTGCCTCTAAAATTAAATCATTATCTAATTTCTAATTTCTAATTTATGTGAGTTAATAATATACAACCCCTAACGCTATTGATATTAGTCATGAGATAATCATTAATATTATATTTATTTTATTTATCTTTGATAAAAAATGATTTTCTTCATTAAATTATTTTATATAATTAAAAAAATTAAATCCCTACAATACTCTACCAAGACTCCACTTACGATCCTTATAATTGGTACAGTGGCTAACTTTTTATTAAACTTAAGATGTATAATAATGAAAACTTAAAAAATATAAGAAAAACTTGTTAGTGTGTTAAAAATTTATAACAATTGTAACAGTCCAAGTCAGCTGGACATTGATGTAATAGTATTTATTTCTCTCAATTGTCCCCGTTTGGCTAAATTTCTTGGCTATATGTTTCTTAATTACTTGACAGGCTTTAAGCGTTTATTTTATCTTTTTTTTTCCTTTTTATATATTTGTTTAACTACTCTTTCTAGGTTGGTATGTTCTATTTTATTTTACTCTTGACAGTGAAATAAATCAATTTAAATATTCGTTGCTTGTTGTACATCTTTTGGGCATAGTGCAAAGAATTTAATTGGAAGTGCTAGAGAGAATCAATCATATCAACAAACATAAGATTCATTCACAATAGAAACTTTATAGTCCTTGATCCATGAAGTTATTAAAATTTTTCTTTTAATTGTATAAATTTTGAATTTTACGTACTTCTAATACAATAATATTGAACTTTAATTAAAAAAAATTCCACGCTTACCTATTTTTTACATTTTAACAAAATCTATTCTTAAAAGAAAAGTTATATATTCTTTTTTTTTTTTTTGAAGGAGAAAAGTTATATATTCTAAATCCATATCATTTCCAATATTTCCTAGATCTACAGAGCAAAATGAATTTTAAACAATGATACCAAAAACAAATTCAAACTCTCCTATAATTCCCTCACTTGATTATATGATTTGCTTTCAGAAAAAGTCACAATAATGCAAGTAAAGAAACTCATTCTCAACTTGTCTTACTCAAGTTCATCATATTAGTCTAAGTTATAAATTATTGATCTGCCTAAATTATCTGGTTAGGCTAGTGGGGTTCAAGAATTCGCATTCTATTATTATATTTGCAAACAAATTTTCATGTCAAGTGGCACTCTACATATGTACACAAAGATAACACAACAATAATGTCTTTAATTAAAATTCGTGTATATCGTAAAGGTAACAATGAGGTGCAGTTGCTCATATGCAGAACATGAAATGGGCACATGCCATGCTCTCATATACATTTCCCTTTTCCATTCAATGCATCTCCATGCAATTTGCAGTTTTAATTCCTCGTACAAAACCCATGTGTATATACATGTCACATATTTTAATATATAGTTTGTATTTTTCTTTTTAATTTTTTTAATATATGCAAGAGACATTAATATAATATTTTATTTGTATGGGTAAGATTTAAATGAATATGGGCATTGCATGCAATTTCCATGCTCTATCCACACTCCCCTTGTTTTGACAACAAGCTGCTGGGCTTGGGATAAAGCAAATTCATGTACTGATTTGATTTAATGTTTTTAGAAGAATTTTTAGGAATTTAGGATTATGCATGCATCATCTACAACTAGAAGAGTAGAAGTCAAAACTTTGTCGTGGGTACATCTAGAAATTGATTTGAAAATTAAAGTATTACTTGTTTGGTTTTAGGGTTTGCTACAAGGATTTGATGGTAACTCGACTTGATATCACGCGCCGTTCATTTTTCAAAGATTTGTCTTTTTTAGGGATTTTTTTTTAGACGTCATGCATGCGTCATTCACTTTTACAAATCAGTTTTAAGTTTCATGATCCAAAATACATTTACTTAAATAATAAAAACCCAAAATTTATAAGCAAGTAATTAAAATTATTTCGCGTTTGTGATAAGAGAAAACCACAAATAATTTTATATAAATTAGTATATATAAATTGATGCGGCACGAAGAGATTGATTGAATTTAATAACAATTATTTCTTTAAATTATGTGAGTCCACGTATAATAATTTTATATAAATAATCTCTTTATGTCATATTAGATTATACATATTTGTTTATACAAAATAATTATAATTTTATCATTACTCTTATAGTTATTAGTAGCAATCAAAGTTTTTTTTTTTTTCTTTTATGAAAATGTTAGGTAAACAAATTGAAGAGTTGAAAGGATATCAAAATGGTATCATTTAACACATTATCTACGATTCTGTCTCATATATTAGGGTTAGGTGTTCTCTACTTGAAATCGAAGTCTTTTATGACACTCAACATCACATCTCACGAATCCGTTCTTGATGAGTATAGTGACGCTTATGAAATATGTTTACTATATTTCTTCTAAGTTGTATGCAATTAAATTCATCGTCTTTTATGTAAAATAGAGTATAAAAGATTCAGATCTTGATCATATGTTACTAATCATACGACCATGCATATCATAATTACATTTTTAAATAATTAGGATAAATTTAGATTAATATAGAGAATTAGTATTCAAATTGAAAGAAGACTTACATAGTGACAAGGGTTAATAATAATAATAATTATAATTAGTTGTGAAATTGTGAAGGAAGTTTCCCTTTGTAATTTTATAGAGTAAACAAAAAACATTTTGCCTGTGTAGGTTGTGGAATTTGGCAAAGCAGAGTACAGAGAGAAGTAGGGCATTTTCGCTTAAACACCAAACTCCCTCCTCAACGATCACAATATTCCAAAAGTGCTTCTTAAGCTGATGGTACGTACGTGGGTCCATTTGCAATTGCGTTAGGGAACCGAATTTTACATTTCTTAGTAGTTTGATAAATATATTCTCCAAGGAAGCAGCCCTGCATCTGCATGCATGGATAGAATTTGTTTGGAGAAACTCAAATTAAGTAAGCTGATTAATTCAAAGAGGAAGTGCTTTTTTTGCTTTTTCTTAATATTTGGGCTATGCTATTTAAGAGTTTTTTTTTTTTTTTTCCAATTCCAATTCCAATTCCTTGTCAAGGGCTGCTTCTGAGTTCTGACCATTATGTTGCCGTGAGTTGAATTAGTGTTGTAGATTATGCACGCAAAATCTTCCAGTATAAATTTTCTTCATGTTGAAAATTTTTTGACTGGGTTTCTTGATTTTGAATTTGTTTTGATCTTATCAAAAACAGATAGCTCTCATTCATTGATATTTGTAATTGTATTTCTTATTAGTGTTTTCATCGCTTGATAAAATAAACTCTTCTGCTTTGATGCGGTCATTTCAAATCAATTTGCTTTTCTTTGAAAAGAAAACTCTATTGATAAAAAAATTATGAAAAATCTGGCACAGATCCATTTTTATTTGTTATTTTTTTGTTATGGTATGTAATTCAGCCACCACCGTCCAGCAGAATCCCACATTTGTCTTGTAATAATCTTTAATGGATCTTTTTCTGACAGATTTCATATATATATATATATATATATATATATATTATAGATGTTACATATTTCCCATATCTTCTTTTTGTTGGTTTCTATTCTGTATTTTAATTTTTGTTTGTTTTCTTAGATCAGATTGCATGTGTAGTTGTAATATATGACTCTAGCTAATAATTTACTAATAAATGGGAAAATGAAAAAAAAAACGTAAATCATTTGTTAATTCATGCAAAACACAAGTTTAAAGTGTTTGAAGAACTTGAAATTTCAGCAACACAAAAATCATTGAAAAGTAAAAGAGAATTTCTAATTTCTAAAAAAATATACATGCTGAATTGTGGAGTCTTTGTCTGTTATTGACAATATAGTGCTGTTTTCAACAACGTTTTCAAAAAGTACAACCTCAGGCTGTTTGCTTGCTAATTGAAATCACATTCATTCAAGATTGGCCGCCTAAATATTCTTTATATTGAACCACCAAGCTAGTTTTCCTCTGATTATTGTGTTAACTTATTTCTTCTTTTCTAGAAATTTTATATAAGATTAGATGTAACTTTATTTAACCAATAAAACACACACACAAAAAAAAAAAGAAAGATAAAAACTCATAAAAAAACTACTATTAAAAAGTGATTCATCAATCATTTTATTCTTTATGTGAGAATTAAAGAAATCATACTTTCATATAATATTTTAATTGAGTTCTATATAATAATCAATAAATTCAGTTATATTTTACATCTACACATTTCAAAATCTTAATACTAAAATCAGAGTGTTTACACGATGAATCACCCCCCACTATAAACCATCAAAATTTGGATACATCACTATTAAAGCTAACAAATTACTCTTGACGCATGCATACCCTCTCAATCCCAGCACTAAACCACTCGGAACAAGAGAAAAACAAACGAAAAACACAAAAGAAGAAGTTAAATGCACCTTATTAACTTCTCATAATTCTTTCAATTTTATTTTTCTTTTCCCGAATAGTTGATTAAATCTCCATATTTGATAATATCCATAAATGCTTGGCAGCATTGTCCAAAATTGAAAACAACTTTGGCCTATCTTCTTTTTCTTTTTCAAAGTAAAAATTATTACGATGCGCTGCACAGAGAATCAGAAACCACAAAAATAAAGAAAAATGAATGGATGAAATCAATTAACCTTATATAATCAAACTGATTGCTTCTTGGTAACAATTCCAACCAACCTAATTTATGATATTTGTGTCCTTTCTGTTTGTTTTAGTGGGTTGATAAAGTTAAAACGCATCAATGCAAGAGATGCTCCATGTTTTCGGTTCATTGACCAAAGATACTGGGGATCCACGTGGCCATGCAGCAAAATAATTACCTCTACTGTATTTAGAGTTGCTCCTTAATTTTCTTGTTTTCTTACTACTTTTTTGAAAGAAATAATTCGTTCATTATGAGAAAATATGAATTTGGTTCATGAAAACAAAGGATATTTTATATATGCATGTGGCTCACATTTGCGTTCCCAAAATATGCAACTTTGCAAACCAAAATTATTATAAATTACAAAGTCATAATTTTAACGTGTTTCAGATTTTAAATATATTGATTTTGCAGTGAGTATAACAAATGAGTTTTGATTTCTCAAGTAGTTATTTCAACATCAAATTGGGCCGTCAAACAATCCTTAATGGAGTAGGTTTGAAATCATATTCACAGAGTTAGGCATCATAAGTTTGATACAATAATAAATTAACTCATTTTTAAAATTCTAATTAAATATGTTAAATGCTCTTCTTGTGCTAATATTTGTTTTTAATTTTATCTAAGCACGGTCTCAACAAACGACTTAGTTACTAATTGTAATTTCAATATTGAAAAATAGATAATATAATTCGAAACAAATTTTAAGGGTTTGTTCATTTAAAAATTCAGTTAAGGTATACTTTAACTAAACATGATAGGATAGATTAAAGAAGTGCTTTTCGATTATTGGAAAGCTGTTTGAGTAATCACTTTGTATAAAGTCCATACAAGGTTACAGTACATTAAAATAAACAAGACAACAAAGAAAAAAAAAAAAATCAGCAATACATGGATCAAATCACATAACCTTAAATAATCAATCTTACTGCTTCATGAAATTTATGTCCTTTCCTTTCAACTTTTTAGGTCAATAATGTAAAGGATATCAATGGGAGATGTGCTAAATTATTTGATCCATTGAATGAACAGAGATCATGAAAGATATTGGGAATCCAAAGGGCAGTCTTTTGTTGATACAATATGCATTGAATTTCAACTTATACTGGTATATATTGCAAGCGTAACATACATGTATGATATGCTTCCTAAGCCCAATTTCAAAATACATGATTCCTTTGATCGGAATTGTTACCACAATCTTGGCCCATTTGGTCACATGATCTTCTTGATTCCGCATGACAACCATATTTGCTCAACTGATGATTGTTCTGGCGCGTGTTTTAGATTCGGATTAAGAAATCATAATTGATATTGTCAGGCCAGCCTAGCTAGCATGCTTCCCCATTTCTTAATTGTGAAGATTATAGATAAGATTTTATTGCTCCTTTATAATAACCCTTTAATTTTTAGCTCATAATCTTTCTTCTTGTTGCTTTTGTAGTTTTGTATATGACCCAATTGTTTTTATCAATAATCTTGCA
This sequence comes from Murraya koenigii, assembly GCA_025617385.1. Lineage (NCBI taxonomy): Eukaryota > Viridiplantae > Streptophyta > Magnoliopsida > Sapindales > Rutaceae > Murraya > Murraya koenigii. Next base: position 32,254,201 of record CM046811.1, read on the forward strand.
AAATCATGTGACATTACTTACAATGATTTAAGTCACATTTGAGAGTGATTTCAACAGTGTTCTTATCCTAAAATGTTATCTTTTATAATTCCTGTGAGTAATATTAAAATTTTTCTACGATAATACATACATGTAAGGCAAGTTGGTTATAACCCAGCTAGTGAGTGGGGGTTACCTTAAAGTGAATCAAATGAGCTTTTATGTAAACATTTACATTGCTAATCCTTTATTGCTTGCATAAAAAGCAAGGCTGATTAGGCTTTCAAAACTCAGCAATACAGAAAAGTTTGCCTTCCAAGGCATTTTTTTGTGGCTGTTTTTCCTCACAACTCACCAAAAACCTTTTACGTAAGAGGTTTTAGTCATTTATGCATTCATTTTCAGCTCCAACACCAATACACTTAATTTTACATCCTCATGGGAACAATTTAGAAGTAGAGAAGATGCAGCACACTGATTCAACATACACACCAAACACAATGTCATTAGACTAATATTTCTAAGGCAGAAAGAGATAAACAAGCAAACCCAACCAAATAACAACTAAATGTTTAGACAAGTTTACCAGTAAAGTGGCTGTGCTAATAAAAAACACAAATGCCACAATGCAACATCGATCACGTAACAAGAGCATACATATGCATAAACACACAATACCAACTTCTCTAAATGAAGTATTTATGCTAACATAAGAAGTTGATACTTCGAACTCGAGTGTCTACTGATCTATTATTATAATGAACAATCTCCCAATAATTAAACAACAGCAACTCATATGAACCACTACTGTCCCCCATCAGCATTCGCTCTAATCCTGCACAGAAAAAAATTAAAATTTTAGTTAGATGCACAACCAAAATCATCTGTCAGAACATTGCAATAAGCGTCTGATTTAGATACGATACAAAAAGAGGCTTTATCTAAAGTTAATAGAGTTCCTGCATTGTATACGAACATTATCCTCGTTGAAGTGAATAGAACATTTCTAAGCATTAGGTTCTTATATTTTAGGGATAATGGCCTTGATACCAAACTCTAAAATACCTAATCTGATTTTGCTAAAATTTGCTTCACTATAGTCAGTGGACTATGCACCATCAGCTTGTAACTTATAAGCTAATTTGGATAGCATAGTGCAAATATTTTTTACGTATAGATCCATTTGTTTTGAGGACTACTCCAAATCATATGTTTCTTGTGCAATGAGAAATTTGGTAATTACAACATAAACACTTTCAGAGAAAACATGTATGATATAAATCCATCTGAATATTTCTGTTTTGCTAATCTAATCTAATCTAATCAGCCAACTTGAAGGAATCTGCATGGTTTTAATCTAACATACCTTTGAATTAAACACAGGTACTCATATTCTCTTTAGCAGTAACGTATAAATAAACCTTTTTATGTTTCTAGAATGGTATGAACTCTTATAATTCTCTATTAATCACTCACTTCCTGCTCATTTCTCATACATTCATTTATGGCTAGTAAATTGAGAAATTACTTAATAATATAGTGGAAATGGGATTGATAAACAATAAAAACTCTAGCTTTAATCATATACAATAAAGGATTTGAGGTCACTATTTTTTGAAAAATAATATTGACAGGTAGATGAAGAAGGAAGCATTTATTGAGCCCACCAAGCAAAGGATGAAAGAAAAGAACAATTTGTAAAAGCAAATCATAGTCATACATATATAACCTTCATTCTACAGAAAATCAAAGTGAATTAAGGTAAGAAAGTTTTGCTTTTCTAATTCTTTATCCATTATCTAGGAAAAGTCAATTATGAACAACATAACTGTACAGTCAAGCATGAGATGCTGAAGTACGGTCAAGCATGAGGTGCTGAAGTTCAACATAAAAGCAGCAGGTTTAACATACCTCATCATCGTCATCATCGTCACCACCATCTTCTTTGTTCTTCTTGAGGCGTGTGGTACCACCCTCCTTGTTGATTGGTAACTTCATAGCTCCAAACGGTGTGTCCACATCAATATGTCCTTTCATGGTATAACCAGTACCTTTTCCTCTAATCATGTCCCAGAGTGCAGAGCCACAGTCCTTAGGCCTAAAGGTGATAGGAATATCAATATAGCTAATTCCATTCTTGTCAATTTTGGTAGATTTTGAGAGTTCAGCACCTCCAATACTCACATCTGATAGCCAAACCTCATAATCAAGCGAATTCAGGTCCAAGTCGAAGTCATTCTTGTTTTCGAATTTCAAATGAAGAATTGCAACAGTTTCTTCAAATGAGAATCGCTCAAACTTAATCTTCTCGAGATCAATATCGGGCTTGTAAGGTATGGGGATCTCTCCATTTTTCTCAAGGGGAAGAGTCAACCTTCCAAAAACTGGCACATCTACAATCAGATCGACCTTGATCTTATATGGAATAATCATCCCAGGCTTAATATCATCATATGTGTTTTTAATGTCATCATAAATCAAAGTAACAGGGATTTTGACAGTCTCCTCGCCATGTGCATGAATAGTTCCGGAATCTGGGATCAATCCAGATACCAATTTCCTTCCATCACTCTCAACCAAGTAGTTTATGTCAATCAGAGGGATTGGTACAGGATTCGGGTTCTTAATGAGCACATCGATAACAATATCTGCCCTCTCAAGATTAATTTTAGGAATGTGAATTGCAGTAACATCAGCAGTTGGCTTCCCGAATCCAATTGTTTCCTCAATCTTTTCACCTATATCATGGATAAAATCCTTCACTTTTTCAATAAATCCACCCTTTCCATCCTCTTCTTTGTCATCCTCCTTGTGCCCTCTCTCCTTAACATCCCTTTCAACAACTTCTGGCTTATCAGACGATGCCATACCTTCCCAAACAAAGATTACCTTACCAAACAAAGATTACCAAATGCTGAAAAAATAACATTGCATCAAAACAAAGAAAAGAAGAAACCAAAAACAAACAAAATACAGAAATCAACAATATGCGCTTCCAAAGTAAAACCTAAAATCTGCTGCAATCTTAAAGCATTCAATGCTCTTAAAAAAAAAAAAAAATTTAAAATTAACTATAACAAAATGGACAACATAAAAGGAAAATTGCTGGGGATGACTCTATGAAAATCACCAAATCGAGATTAGACAATTGATCACCAACATATAATGTCAAAACAGAACAAAAGCAAGCCTGCCTACTTACGTTCAAAATCAGATCCCAGAACAATCAAAGATCACTCCTTTAGATGATTTTGAGACCAATCAATCTTGAAAGATATTTAAAAAAAAAAAGATTATAATCAATGAATGATTGGATCAAGCATGATCATATCATGTCAAGATGCAAAACTTCTTGATTCAATGCCAAAAACAAAGTCAACCCATTTGCTAAAATGACTCAAGCATCAATTGTCTAAAGTCCAAACATCTCTGGAGGCAAATCTATGAGAAAAAAAAAAAATTAAACCAAAGGCAGAATCAGCATGTTGTATATTCATGTTCATGTAGTATCAGCAAATGAGATTTTGATGGGCAATATATAGATTTTTACGTAAAGCAGATCCACCCATCAACTCAAGATTCATTGCGATTTTTATTGACTTGATAGAATCAAAGTGAATGAGATTTAGATTTACCTGACAGTTGATGACGTTTTGAGAGAGATCAGATGAGTTCAAGACAGGAAGCACGAAGAGCAAGCCACTATTTACACTGCGCCTTACACATGGCAGATATTTATTTATTTGCGCATTAATCATTGGGTTAATAACATGGGGTCCCTGAGTGTTTATGGTTTCTCGTTTAAGGACGTTATTGTCCATTTTGTATCAAGTAGGTACCTGAATCTTTTTATTTGATTCTTGAATTTATATTAGAATCTATTTAGTTAGTAGTACATAAGATCATATAATTATAGCATACTTGAGTGTTATATTAAGCATAGCACGTTATAATATATTAGACAGAATTTACTTTAATCTTATTAATAAATATTTATATAGGAAGATGAGTCTTAACATCTTACATAAAAATATTTTTTATATATTAAAATAAAAGTATTTATCATGCAATAAATAATTCAAGTGATCCCTAAATCTTATAAAATTAGCTTTAACTTCATATTTTTTACTTATATAATGGTAAAAATACATTTGATAGTTTATGAATTTTTTTTTATCATGAGTAAAAGATTAATTAGATACATAGAGACAAATTAGGACCTTAGTTGAGGAAAAATAAAATTTGTGGTCCCTAACTCTTATAAAAATGATTTTTAACTTCAATTTTAACTTATATATGCTTATAAGTACAATTCAGTTTGGAGAAGTTAAAATAGTAAGAAAAGAAAAAAAAAGGGGGAAAGAAAAGAAATAAGAGAGAAAAAATAAATTTTGTCATATCAAAAAATAAAATAGAGATTAATCTTTTTTTCCTTTATTTTTTTCTCTTCCTTTGTCATTTTCATTCTTCTCTCTCTTCTAATTTCTTTCAACCAAACAAGGTTATAAGGGTCAATGGTTCATGAATCATTTCAACATGAGTAAAAGTCTAACTTGAAACAAATACAAAAATTATGCCCTTTATCAAGAAAAAAATAAACCAAGATACAATAGTTGGATATAATTATTATTCATTAGGAAAAAAGTGGTTCGTATGTAATTTAAAAAGTAGCAAAATTTGCCGACAAATGATGGATGTGCCGCAGCGAGTCCATGTAATGGTGTAATGTTACCTTCTCAAAAGTGTGTCCGCAGAAGGCGTCCATGAATCGGATTTTATGGATTAAACATTAATTTATATTCTATTCATAATTTTGTGGATTATAAATTTTTAATTAAATTATTCATTGATGGATGAAACTCAATTCAAATTCAATCCATATGTCTATGATCGAATGCGAATTTGACTCAATTCATATCCAATTCACCATTTTGTAGATTAAAATTTTATAATTCTATCAAATTCATAAATTAATTATATATAAAAATATAATATAAAAATAATTTTATTACTGATCAAATTTAAAATTAAATAAGATTTAAATAAATTAATTATTTAAATAAAGGTAGAATACATTTTAATTTTAAAAAATATAATACACCAAAAAGAAAAAATTTCATTTATTTAGATCAATATATAAAAATTAACTAAAATTATGAATTTAAATCTATAAAAAATTTGAAACTTGAGAGCTTGGATGATCTATTAAAATATCCACCTCTAATTTATATTTTGTATTTTAACCTGAACAAAATAGGCATAATTGAAATAAATAACAAATAAAAATATTCTATTTAATAAAAGGAATTAATAAATATTTATCTTTAGTATCCCATCATCAACATCAAATATTTTTATTATCTTCCAAAATCTCTGTACGTGTAAGACAAAAGAAAACTATCCATATTTAAAAAATAAAATAACAATAAAAATTTAAATAATAATCAATAAATACAATTGAATTTAAGTTGTTACATAACCAATTTATCAGAATTGAACATAATTAATTTTATGTGTAAATTAATACCTTCACCGTTCTTGCATATAGTTAATACCAATGTGGATAAAAAATGCAACGACTAATAAAAAATGTTTCGCTTAAGATTTTTTATTACTATTTAAGAAGCTATATTTATTTATTTAATTATTCAATAAATTTTTTATTTTATATTATCATCAGATAAGATATAATAGAGTATTGATGTAACTACATTTAAATTTATTTATTTATTAGTACGTAGTAATGTCTTATTTATAAGTTTTAATTTTTAAACTATAGATATATATAAGATTTGCGGAATTTTACAGATTTACAGAAGTAAATTCATATATAATCTATCAAGTGTACATTTTTATATTTTTAATCCAATTCAATTTACCAATCGACAAATTTTTGCCAATTAGACGGATTGAGTGGATTGGTTCAGATTCCGAACACCCCTAGTTTGTAGCACTACTTTTTTAGTTATGTTATTTTTAAAGATGTATAAAAAATTTAAGTAGAACTTTATTGTTATATTTATAATAATAGATTTTAGTCATTTTACCAAATTAATATTATAATGGTACAACTCAATTTTTTTATTTGTTAATTTGAAAACTTTTACTTTTAGGAATATGTTACTTATGAATTTATTGAAAAGATTTCCATATACCAGCCGAAGTTGCACTACAAACGTTTGTAATCCAACGGGGGATTCCATCTAACATAGAGGAAGACCAGACACTCTCATCGTCAGACTACTCTACTTCATTATCAAGTAATATTACTAGATTTTAGCATCAACAGTAGCTATTTGAGAAATTTGGGCATCAACTATGACAAAAGCTTGTTCAAGTAACTGCAGCTTCGTTAGTCCAAATTAAGTGATAATCAAATTATTTTTTAATCGTTATTACCAAGATAATTTAGATAATTATATTAGATTGTATGCATAGTGGAGTCCACACGGTTTTGATAGGAAGCAAATGCATCGGAGTACTTGGCTTTATTTAGTGTTGAAATGGCTTTTCATGTCTCATAGAGTTATCAATACCTTTTGATTATGTTATGCGGTATCCGGAATTTTTTTTTTTCAGTATCTTTTATAATTTAATCTCATACGAATACGGTGTCTTACTTTTAAAGGATCTGCACTACATCACCTGCCTCATTTTAATCCAAATAATAAAATAAAAATAACAAAATTATTAAATTATACAAATGGGTCAAATTAAATTTTTTTTTTCAGTTCTTATTTTTTAAAAATTTAAATTCTGATGATCAATAAAATAAAGTTACTTAAAAATTAGTCGATCAATTCTGAAGGTTAAAAAAGAATTAATTTTGAATGAACTTCAGAGCAATAAGGTTTGGAATGAAATACATGAAACATCACATGCAACATTAAATAGAAACATTGACCAGGAGCAAGTGCTTCGGAATCGATACCAAGTGCACAATTTAAGTGAGCTGCAGGAATGAAACGATAGAATTAATCCTTGAGAATGGACTCGGGAGATTAGATCTAAAAAGGATTTTAATCTCTATCCACTTGAGTGTGACTATAGGTATAGACAAAGTCCAACTAAGAAGGGGATAGTTATCTCTTGAATTCTGAGAGAAAACTCTATCTTCCTCTTTTAATTTACATGCATTTTTGAGAGTGAAGCTGACTTGAGCGTTATAGTGCCTTTGCATGAACATCTAATAGTGCTTCGGATCGATAAGCTTGAAGATTCTACTTGATTCGAACCACGAAGATATAACCCCTCACAAACATATCCTTATATATAAGATGATCTTGAGGTTAAGCCATTTAGCGTGATGCCGCCAAGAGGGCTTGAACGCTAGCTTTTGAGGGCTAAACGAGCTGACATTGAATTACATTCTAAAAGTGATTACTTGACCATATTCTAAAAGTACTTTTAGATGCGTATTGTTGCGAACCACCCAATTTGAGCCAAAAAATGACCCAAAGCTATAAGTTAAGATGTGTTAGTTTGGCCCGATTCCGGAATATTCTATAATTCTCTAGCACACTTGACCCTCTTGTATATATTCTAGAATTCTCTAAAATTATGTACATGTACATAGAATTCTCTAGACTTTTAAAATTTTCTAAAGCTTGACAAGTCTTCCTATAAATATTAGATGACATCAAGTATTGAACAAGTATCTCAAGTACTCTTGTAAGTTTTCTTTTGAATAATACAATTTTCTTCATTCAGCTCAATTGTTCTCTTCTTTTAGTATTTTCCGAAACTCAAAGACTTATTGAACAATTTTCAGTAAAAATTATCTAAGTGCCAGTATGGGATTGATGCATAAAATACTCATCCTATGCGATGCTCTAAAAACAATCTAGTTACTTATAGACATAATTCTACAAAATATTGTCTGAAAATCGAAAGACAACCAATGGGTTTTTTTTTTTAATATAAAATTGAGTTTTCCTAATTTCTGCTTTTCAGGATCTAAATTAACCAATGGGTTTCATTTGAGATAACTTAATTAATTGTTGTTAAATACGACCTTTGTTTACTTAATGTTACCATTTCCTAATGATCATAATGGTAGATCTATAAAATGCCAGAAGATATAAGATTAACGTGCATTCCATATTTTTTTAATTAGACTTTTCGTTATTGAAGGTTCGTACGTAGAATATTCGATTCGCCAGAAAGCAAAAGCATCTCAAATCTTAAAAAATTTATAATAGTTTTGTTAGATAGATGGTGGAGTCAACTCAACTCTGCGTTATATCCCCAAATTTTCATTATCCATACAATAAAAACATTTTTAATTTCTATCTGCTTCTTATTAATTCATTTTTCTTGTTGTGACGTTCGGACGAAACCATGGTTGTAGTGGGAGAGCTCTTACTCTCAGCTTTCATTGAGGTGTTGTTCGACATATTGGCTTCCCGTGATTTCCTCAACTTTGTCCGTCAACTTGGAGGCGGGGTTGATTCCGAGCTCAAAAAGTGGGGAAAAAATGTTAAAGATGATTCAAGCAGCGCTTAGGGACGCAGAGGAGAAGCAACTGACTGACCAGGCTATGAAAATATGTCTGAACGATCTCCAGGATTTTGCTTATGATGCTGAAGAAATCTTGGATGAGTTGGCTACTGAAGCCTTCGACTGCAAATTGATGGCGGATGGTCCTGATCAGCCTAACAGTAGAAGAGTTCGGAACATCATCCCTACAGCTTGTTTCAATTGTTTCAGTCCAGGCACGGTTAAGTTAAATGTCAATCTGCGGTCTCGGATTAAAGACATTACTAGCCGCTTGGAAGAACTCTGTAAACAGAAAATTGATCTTGGATTGCAATTGACTTCTGGAGCTGAAATGACTTCATCAACTGCGGCTGCTGCTGCAAAGCGAAGGCTATCCAGTTCGAGTGTGCCGAAAGAACGTCTCGTTCATGGGAGAGATGAAGATAAGGCCAACATACTTGAAATGGGGTTAAGTGAAGAACCAAGTGTTCTCAATTTTCGTGTAATTCCAATTGTTGGCATGGCTGGGGTTGGAAAAACAACACTTGCTCGGGAAATCTTCAACGACAAGGCTATGAGGGATTTCAAGTTCGACACTAAAGCTTGGGTTTGCGTCTCTGATGACTTTAATGCTCTGGGCATCTCGAAGGTACTTCTCGAGCCGATCACCTACAAGCCTTGCCATCTGAGCACTTTAAATGTACAGGTCCAATTGAAAAGCGCTGTTGATGGAAAAAAGTTATTGATAGTCTTAGATGATGTTTGAAACGAGGACTACAGCTTGTGGGGAGTCCTGAAAGCTCCCTTCCTAGCTGCTGCACCGAACAGTAAGATAATTGTCACCACACGCCATTCACAAGTCGCATCAACCATGGGACCATTTTAATATTATTATTTAAGGCTTCTATTAGATGAAGATTGCTGGTCTGTTTTTATGAATCCTGCATTTGGGAGCATAAGTCACAGTGATGTGCATCAAATTTCACAATTATATCGTCAGAAAGTTGTTAGAAAGTGTGGAGGTTAGCTCCTGGCTGCAATGACTCTTGGTGGCCTTCTACGCAATAAGCATAGAGATGATCCATGGGAAGATATATTAAACAGCTGTATATGGGATTTACCTAAAAAAAAGTGGTGTTCTACCTGTGTTAAGGTTGAGTTACCATTATCTCCCTTCTTATTTAAAGAGAAGTTTTGCATTTTGTGCAATTTTCCCCAAAGATTATGAATTTGAGGAGAAGGAATTTGTAATGCACGACCTTGTTCATGATCTCGCTCAGTTGGTTTTAGGAGAGACTATTTTCACTCTTGAAGAGGGCAATAAGCTATCCAGAAGACTAGAAAGAGTTCGTCATTCTTCTTACACTCGCAGTGAGTTTGATGGTAAAACTAAGTTTGAGGTTTTCCATGAAGTTCCACATTTGAGAACGTTCTTGCCTGAGCTTATTAGAGATGGCTGTGATACTAGTTACATAACCGGTATGTTTCTTTCTGATTTATTGCCAATGTTTAAGAAGTTTAGGTGCTATCTTTAGAGGGATATTATATCACTCGATTGCCTAATTCAATTAAAGATTTGAGGCTTTTAAGATATCTCAACCTTGCTAGCACTATGATCAAAAGTTAACGTGAGTCCACAAGCTCACTAATTAACTTGGAAGTTTTAATATTAAGAGACTGTTCTCGTTTGACAAAGTTGCCACCCAAAATGTGGAACTTGATCAATTTGCATCATCTTGATATAAATGGTGCAAATTCAATTCAGGAGATGCCACTGGGAATGAAGGAGTTGAAGAATCTCCAGATGTTGTCAAATTTCATTGTAGGCAAGGATGTTGGATCTAGCTTGGAGGACTTGAAGAATTTAAAGTTTCTACGTGGAGAACTTTGTATTTCAAGATTAGAGAATGTGAATGATTCACGAGATGCCAGAGCAGCTACTTTATGCAGGAAGCAGAATGTTGAAGGTTTGTGAGTAGAATGGGGGTCACAGTTTAACAGCTCACGAGACAAAGTAGTACAAGAAAATGTACTTGAAATGCTACAACCTCATCAAAACATAAAAAGCCTCATAATCAGGCACTATGGTGGAGCTAGATTTCCTGTATGGATAAGAGAGCCATGGTTATCCAAGATGGAGGTTCTTGAATTAGGAAATTGTGAAAATTGCACGGCATTACGTTTACTCGGGCCGTTGATGTCACTCAAAGTCCTCACCATTAACGGGATGAAGAAACTGAAGACCATTGGTTCTGGATTTTATGGAGAGGGTTTCTTAAATTCTTTTCAGTCATTACAGACCTTTAACTTTGAGAATTTGCAAGAATGGGAGTACTGGGACACTAATTCCGAACACAATGGCGATGTTGTAAGATTCTCCAGCATCCGTGAACTTTCCATTGTCGGATGTAATAAACTCGTTCCAAAATTGCCTGAGCTTCTGCCTTCGTTGGAGACATTTGTTGTCAGTAAATGTGTAGAGTTGGTAGTTTCGTTCTCAAGCTACCCGATGCTCTGCAAATTGAAAGATTGAAGGATGCAATGGACTTGTGAGCAGTACTTCAATCGACTCTAAGTTGGTGAAGTGTATGACTATTTCAAATAGTTCATTAGACATATATGGATGCAAAGGAATGCTATACAGTAGTCCAACTGATTCTTTGTCATCTATGAGCTCTATTAGTATTTCAAATATTTTGGAGTTTGGAAAAATGTTGCAGCATGGATTAGAGGAAGTGGAGACTCTCGAAATAGGCGATTCTCAACAGATCAAGTCATTGTGGGAGGTCGGTATTTTTTGATCTGACCAGGCAAAACAAGGCCTCCATGTTGTCATCCAAAATGATGAGGCATCAATTGAACAACACTGCATAAGTATTGTTTCATTTCCTGAGGTAAATTTTCTTCCCAATAATATTCGCTCGCTTAAGATTGAAAACAGCAGAGCTTTGAAATCTTTACCTGAGGAAATTATGGACAACAATGCACCATTAGAAAAGTTGTATATCGGCAATTGTGATTCTCTTACATTTATCGCTAGACGCAAGCTACCTTCATCTCTTAAATGGATTTATGTATGGAGTTGTAAGAAATTGCAGTGTTTGGTCGATGGTAAAGAGGATCCTGCTGTTGCTTCTTCTTCTTCATCAGTGACGCTGAAACAACTTAGAATTGTTGATTGCCCGGAGCTGACAAGTTTAGCTTCAGGAATCCAGTCATTTGAAGAGCTTGGATACCTCCACATATTTAATTGTCCGAAACTGGAGTCAATACCTGATGGCCTGCAAAATTTTAACTGCGTACAGACCATTTGTATTAGGGGTTGTCCAAGTCTTGTTTCATTACCGGAGGATATGCACAAACTCAACTCTCTTCGATATTTATGCATAAGCCAATATGTTGCGTTTTCAGAAGAAGGTCTTCCTACCAATCTAACATCACTTGAAATTGGAGATGTCAAAGTGTACAAGACACTCGTCCAGTGGGGTTTTCCTAGGCTTACATCTCTTACAGAGCTCTATCTTGGTCGAGGATGCCATGAGGTAGAGTCCTTTCCAAACGAGAAGATGGGAGTGATCTTGCCCACCTCTCTAACTAGTTTGACAATCGTGCAATTCCAACAATTAAAATACCTTTCTTCAATGAGTTTTCGAAGCCTTAATTCTCCTAAAACATTAAATTGCCCAAAGCTCGTATCCTTTCCAGAGGCTGGCCTTCCATCCTCACTAGTGAAATTATGCATGAGAAATTGTCCATGGCTGAAAGAACAATGCAAAAGG